>CM067352.1:9239023-9329023 GCA_034190875.2 Urechis unicinctus | reverse complement strand
ATGTCGTAACAAGGCAAACAGAAGTTATATATCACTGTCTAATCAAGGTTTCCTTTATGTTAAATCATATTTGTACAAAGTAGTTAATGCGCTGCGCAGGTTCATGCCATACCGTCACCATTAGCCATGGATTATCCGAGATGACGTTTTGATGGGACTATGTATATGCTTTGATGCATTCAGATAGCATATTATCTTCTGTGCTGGAAATTGCGATCCGCGACCACCTTATACTGATCAATCATTCACTTGGCAAACAACAATATTCATCTCTATTTAATATCGAGACACACTAATGCAATGAGTAGACCAAGCAAATAAATGGATTGAATATATTTATCATATCTTCTGCTTATATATCATATCATATATGTGTGATCTGACGCATTCAGATACTGCTGCAAATCATTCTTTGGGCTAAATAATGAGCCTTATATTAACGACGATGCGTAACAAGACCGATATCCATATATATCAGAAACGAAACCGACCGTTTGCGCTTAAGTGAGCTTTATTAAATTAATGGTATATATATATATATATACATGATGCCAATAACGTATTTTTAGACACATTTGCATCATTTAATGCAATGTTTGTTTTTCAAATGCATCCTGCACTGTGTGCTACCTATGCTAGATAACCAGAGATAAATCTATAGGCCACAAACCATAGTACTCTCACGGTTGCGTGACAATTAATTTGCGTATTATTCAGATGGCTTTATGTGGTAAATTATTGAAGTGGAAAATGTTATTGCATCTTTATGTAAAAAATTGGATTGTAAATCTGATTGTTTTGAATTGCTAAGCAATAACGCGAACGCATTTAAAGCCGAGTGAATGAGCTGATTATATTGAGATTCCATTAGTTCCCAAAAAAATCACATCATACACTGCAAGTATCTAAATCATTGATAGAAGGTATGTTTTATGTATTTCATGTCGTTGGGCATGGCCATTATTGAGCATGGCGTTATTTGTGTTCCGATGTATACATACAACAAGTAACGTTATGAAGCCCGATATACCTAGTGTCGAGTCCTTCCACGCGTTTTTGTGTGTTCATCTGTCTCTGGTAATGCACCTGTGCTCCAACTATCTAAAGAAGTTGTCAGCGTTGCTTTGGTAGCATAATATCTTCAGATACGCGACAACCCTATATTGACCAATTATTCCCCTGGCAAACATCAATATTAATCTCTATTCAATATCAAGACATACTAATGCAATCATTAGACAAAGCAAATGGATGGACTGCATATATATCATATATTCTGATGATATGTCGTGAGACAAACTCATCTAGAAGACGTCGCAACATGATGAAAAGAGTAGAATATCCATGCTTCAATGGTTTTAACGCGTTTGAAAATGACAACTGCGTGTACTAATAATGGTACAATCATCAAATATATATTTTACATAATAAAGATATATTCTCTGGAGTGCATCTATTCAATTAACCATTTGTACAGTCTCATCATAAATTTGATTTAAACCGATAACACCTCTGCTAAAAGTCATGTCTGTATTAGAATGGATGGTGGTCCTTGTATATTTCATATTGTTGGCAACATTATAATTGCTAAATGCTATCATCAGCATGTGCAGGGGCATTATTCTGAGCTATTTCTACTCTCAGACTCAAATTAGATGGTGTAATTATATTTAATGAGATTAACAGCATTTAATTACGAACATCATTTGATGCAATGCTGATCACATGTTCTAGCACATTACATAGACCAATAAATATATATGGCATGCATTAATATATATGTCAAATGAAGCTGCTCAAAATGGTTAATCGAATTTTTTCCTTTTTTACCATGACTGATCATGAATAGACAGCTGACTACCTTCCATTGGCGCTGAGCAGCATGACAATAACAGCATCAGGATGACGGCCATTACCTTTACCGTACTGCTAATAACAGAACCATCATAACGCTACGGAATCGCATTGTCCGTAGAATTTCCTCCCTTTTGTGCAGTACGTGACATGATGCGTAGCTTAAGGCACCAGATTACCCAAACTAATTCAGCTCAGCGGTTTATCAAATTTGCCAATGTAGTCCTTGTAGAATAGTGCGTGATCTTTCTTAACGAAATGTGCCTAGTTTAACTGAAAATTATTCAATACATGATTGACTAGAATAAACGAAGATTCTTTACAACATTTCTAGGTTCGTTGAATAATTTGCACTCATTGTACGAAATCTCAAACGCATCCATACATGCTGCTGCAACCTAGTTTACATCTACCGCATCCTTAAATCGTCTTCCTGTTATATATAGCAATGAATGTCAACGTCCGTAGCCGGATGGTGAGTTTATGGGTAGTCTTCTATTAGTGAAATACTAAAAAAGTCCTTAAAAACCGAGAGAACCGAAAATAATCTTCAATCATAAGCAGGTCTTAACAATTGCCTTTTCCCTTTCACATGTTCTAGAGAGATGTAATGTTGAACATAAGCATGAACACACAAGTAACGCGCATTATTCTTGAAAATTGATACCATTCAGGAAAATGTTTACTAATCTCAGTTCCCCTTCGTGATTTCATTGCCCATTTTGTGCAATATAGCATATTCTGCCTTCCCTGTAATGCTAGAATGGTGCTATTGAATACTAATTATTCTTACAACGATTGCATAGTAGTGGGTCATGATGTCATATGTCTTGTTTGGTATGGCTGCTAGATTAAGCAGCGAAACGTTTTGTTTCCAATATCAGTTTTGAAGGTAAGTATGATGAAGCTAGATAAGTAGACGTTTCTTGTTCTTACCACAGTATAAAAGGTAAGTATGATAAAGCTAGAAAAAGCCGACGTCGCTTTTTCTCATTACTGCATTATGTAAGTCTGGTAAAGCTAGACAAGCCGACGTCGCTTTTTCTTATTACTGCATTATGTAAGTCTGGTAAAGCTAGACAAGCAGACGTCACTTTTTCTCATTACTGCATTATGTAAGTCTGGTAAAGCTAGACAAGCCGACGTCGCTTTTTCTTATTACTGCATTATGTAAGTCTGGTAAAGCTAGACAAGCCGACGTCACTTTTTCTCATTACTGCATTATGTAAGTCTGGTAAAGCTAGACAAGCCGACGTCGCTTTACTGCATTATGTAAGTCTGGTAAAGCTAGACAAGCCGACGTCACTTTTTCTCATTACTGCATTATGTAAGTCTGGTAAAGCTAGACAAGCCGACGTCACTTTTTCTCATTACTGCATTGAGTAAGTCTGATAAACCTAAATAAGCATCTTTCGCCCGGGAACATGTAAGGTTTTTGGTGATAATAGGGTGTGTGTAAGCCGGCACTGCCGCTCAAAATAGCTCACGTTTTGAACGCAGCACTTACCTATATTTGGCTTTATATTAGCACAGTGCTCATATTCTAATCAACATAAAAGATGGTACATACCTCATCTTATTATTCAGGTAACAAATTTTGCTGTTGACGGCGAATTTTCATTGTACTCTTCACAAAGTGTCATTATCTATCTGTGCTTGTGTCGTGTAATATGAAATGGGAATTGCATTTTAAATCAAATTCCAACAGTACAAAATATTGCGGCTTAGAATATATGATTTGATAAGTTAGGATTATGACACCAAGCGCCATTCACTGTCTCACAAGGAAAAAAACTGACTTCAGGCAATGACCAGCATAAAGCATGATTGTGTGACAGACGCCGAACGGTAATTAGACTTGCATTAAATGTTATTCCATTGAAAATAGATTTAATAATGCATTACTACGAACAGAAGCGAGTGGAGTTTGGAAATGTACGTCATGATTGTAAGCGAAGATCTCATGACGTGATGATGGTGCGTCTCAATCAGATTACCACACCTGCTGGCTTGTTGCAGCGGATGCATAATCTCGTTAAATGGCAGGCAAATCAATTCCTACACCTGACAGCAAACTCCCAGCTTTTTCAGTGACAATTTTGTTTTGGATAATGTAGATTTCATCGATTGTTTGGGACGCTGTCGGGATAATTTTAGATATATGTCACTAATGTACAGTTGTTTGTGCGATGTTAAAACTCCCAAGCGACTTCACGCTACGGCTTGCAGGTAAATAATTCCAGAAAACGCAAAATCTGCAATCGCTAACTCATATATGCAGACGTCGTCTTCGCCGAGAAGGCTTTTGTGAACGATTTTGCGTTTTAGAAGCACTGAAATTGTACATTGAATTATGTATGCGTTTCTTTTGAAGCCTCTCAAGCATAAAAGATGTCAAATGGCATCGGTATGCAAACAAGGCTGTCACATATATGGCATTGATTTTATAATGCATTACTACGAAAGAAGCACAACAACCTAATTGTAAAGGTAGGGTAACTCAGGTCATGTGGGAAGAAGGGTTGTTTCCAGGTTGTTTGATCTATAGTCATTCACTTGTATAGTATTGCAATTATGAATACTTCAAACCCCATGAAGTCTAGTCAACTCATAATTAATAACCCGTTTGTATAAGATAACCATTATCATGCTCAAAGAGAGTCTAGTCAACTCATAATTAATAACCCGTTTGTATAAGATAACCATTATCATGCTCAAAGGGAGTCTAATCAACTCATAATTAATAACCCGTTTGTATAAGATAACCATTATCAGCTCCACTGTGAGACTACTAATCAACTCATCTATTAATAACCGTTTGTCTAAGATCAACCATTATCATGCTCAAAGGGAGTCTAATTAACTTGATAATTAATAACCCGTTTGTATAAGATAACCATTATCATGCTCAAAGGGAGTCTAATCAACTCATAATTAATAACCCGTTTGTATAAGATAACCATTATCATGCTCAAAGGGAGTCTAATCAACTCATAATTAATAACCCGTTTGTATAAGATAACCATTATCATGCTCAAAGAGAGTCTAATCAACTCATAATTAATAACCCGAAGTAATATCGCAACCGACTTTCTTTTTCCCAAAATTCCCTGCTATGCCTTAAGTGAAAAACGTACCTATACGGTGATTATGTTTACATTTGTTTACAATGAAGCTTACATTGACTTTTTAATGGACAGTAGTGCACAACAAATGCGTTGGACTGGCAACAGGGTCTCATTGTGACTCACAGAACATATTGCGAAGAGAAAAGCGCCGACACGCTGGCATTTTCACATTGCGATATCCATTATGGGTTGTAAGGTTGTTGCTCAGACTCATTAGTCCTGATTCTAAATGTTATGCAATGATCAAATCGGATTATGTTCCAATTAACATACACAAAAACAGGTCATTGTGCATCAAATGAGTTTTGCTATGGTAACATCGCTGGGTCTTTAAGTTGCCGTAAATGTATCAATAATTTCACGGTGTTATGTAAACATGGATATTTTCGGTAGTAGATTTATCAAGTCACTGTTTGATTTTTTCGAGCATGGTAGTGATAGCGATATTGAACCAACTTTAAAGCAACAACAAATACTGCTGATTTTAATGAATTAATAAGGAAACATGCCAAAGGATTTTGCTTATTGATGAACATTACCGTGAAGTGACACTAATATGCTCTGCCAGAATGCATCCAAGCTGAGTAGCGTCTGTAATGTTGACCATGATCAGTTATAACCAATACGATGACAAATATGTAATTAGCCGTAGATAAAACAAAGAAGAAATTGCACTTACTTTTATGTCTCTTAGCTGGTATTTATCATGGTTTGAATGCCAGAGATGTTTCTTTTCCCTAAATGGATAGGTATGACTGACTTATCTGAGGAGTAAGTTCTCTGAATTTTATCAAATTTTGTTACGAGTAACTGGACGGTTGATTTCTATTAAGCTTGAAATTTCATTAAAACTACTCACAATAAACAGAATCGAATGATATTTATTTACTTCGGATGTCAGTAATCACGGGACGTTTGGTACACAACAAATTTAGGAACGATTACTTCCTTACCGATATGTCTGTCTGTAAGACATCTTCATTGTGTATGAGGTTGTGTATAATATTTAACACCTTTCGTAATTTCTTCCCGATATACTCGCACAAGGCATGCATCAGATCATTGTACATATGTGGGCACCAAGCGTTGCTTTTGATAGAAAAATTATACAATGGCTTGTATGACTTAAACCATTATCGGAAGGCTCTGACTGTTTAGCATACAAAATAGGATTGTTATTTCCTTTGGCGTTAATCCTTTTCAACATTCGATCCTCGATGGTATAAATCAATATCTTGCTTCCAGAAAATGGCGCTGCATGTATGCATAGATTTGCAGGCGGTACAATTGTGCCCCAATGAGCATTACAAATACATTGACTCACCCATAGTCTACTAGGGTTCACACAAGGTTATAGCTGCCATCACAACTGAAACTCTGAATTTTAAATATGTGAGTGATAATCAACGCAAGACGACCAATTTATCAAAATATGTTTTTTTTAGTAGGACGCATGTTGGACGTTGGATAATTCATATCCAGTTCAGAATCGAGGATAACTAAATGAATAAATGTGGACATCACACACTGGCCAAATCAGTTTCATGATGATCTGGTTTTTTTCAATGAGCAATATACTGGCGCCCCGGTGGAATTACTTCTGCTTCTTGCAGCAGAGATTATGTTATATTCATCCAGCACATAGAAACAAGCACGTG
The DNA here is from genome assembly GCA_034190875.2 of Urechis unicinctus. Lineage (NCBI taxonomy): Eukaryota > Metazoa > Annelida > Polychaeta > Xenopneusta > Urechidae > Urechis > Urechis unicinctus. The sequence continues at coordinate 9,322,383 of CM067352.1, read as the reverse complement.
CACAAGCAATATTTTGTCATTAACTACGTTTTTCTGTGTAATGCTGTAGTAATTCCAGTGGCTTTCATTCGCACTGTTATATTTATGCTGATTGCACTTCACATGCATCTCCTGTCGCTATCGTTGTTTGACCTAAGAAATTAATCACTTCGACCGGTAACACGTTAGTTGATTTAATGACGGATGGTGAGCTTGCTTGATGAGATTATTCAGTTCATCTTCTGCGACCTGGCCTATCCTTTCGGAAAAAATACGTCTTGATTAAACTGTGAAAGGGCAAAGACAATAGTATATATGTCTCTTTATGGGAGCAGCGTGCGTAATGACAAACGGTTCATTATAGCTTTTTGACACTTGCAGCAAACAATGTTCACTTCCTTGCCGTTAGACATATCTATAGCGTTGCTTGAGAAGCATTATATGATGTATGTTCCAATGCTACATGCGTTGTCCAGGTGATCTTACCGTGACCCTACGGGACATCGCTGCTCTAATCAGTACTTTCTCTGCCGTCACGATTGTTATGCATACAATTAACAGAAAGGATGCATTCGTGCAGCTGTAAGATGGAATATAGCAAGGAATTATTCACAGCGTATCCTTGAACGGCGTAAGGTACCATTTGATCGCTTAAAACATTAAATGTGGGTGTGAATCGTACAATGTCTCTAAAATATTGGGTTAAACATTACTCGACGTAGGAGCTATAAAACAAAACAAAAAAAGTATGGAGTTATATACGTAAAATATAATTAACAATATACACATATATATATATATATATATATATAAATATATATATATATATATATATATATATTTATATATATTTATATATATATGTATGTATGTATATCTATATATATATATATATATATATATATATATATATATATATATATATATATATAAATATATATATATATAGTATATATATAAATATAGATATATAAAATATATATATATATATATATGGGTCCATCTATATATATATATATTTATATCTTTCTGTGTCTATCTCTATATAAACTCTCTATATCTATGGTCTCTCTCTATCTCTCTAGATCTCTATGGCTATATATATATCTAGCATATATATGTCTATCTCTATATCTCTCTCTCTATATTCTCTTTCTCTCTCTCTTTTTCTCTCTATATATCTATATAGAGAGAGAGATATGTATATATATCTCTCTATATCTCTCTCTCTCTCCATATATATCCCTATAAACATATCTATGTCTATAATATATATATATATAAATACATCGCTCCCTCTATATATATATATATATCTATATATATATCTATATATATATATATATATATATATATATATATATATATATATATATATATATATTATATATATCTATATACTATATATATATCCTCTATATATATATATATATATATATATATATATATATATATATATCTATATATATATATATATATATATATATATATATATATATATATATATATATATATATATATATATATATATATGTGTGTGTGTGTACATTTACGAGCTGGCAGAGTGCTGTATAATTGTTCTTGTACAATAGTTCTTGACAGAGATATGCAGCAAGTTCTGTTTAATCATATATGAGTTGACAAAATAGTGCAGCAACCTAGTTCGCAAGCAATCCGTTCTACCAAGAGAGATTCTACAATGTGAGGTATCACGTGCGAGCTTCGTCAATTGTTCCAGTTACGTTCGTTACTATTCCGATGGTGAATGGATATGCTATGATGCCTAGTTTAGATCACTGCTTAAAAAATAGGGATGCGTTTTTTGTTACGCTCCCCACATAAGATGGTTAGTTTTACAGATACTTGCTAAAATAGCCCTGACGCATGTATACAAATCAAAACGCCACATTTACTTGAAAATACCATCTGAACAGCAACAACACTTGTAAACATTAGCCCCCTGGTGAATTATGGCTGTGTTGTTGCTATTGAAACGTTTGCCAGACCGTTATCTGGCTACTGAATGCACGTAAACTTGTACTAAAACATGATTGCGCCCGCATGAGATATGAAGCTTACGCATTGACTCAGCAGTATGAAGCCATATGCACCAAATTATTTGTAAAATGAGAGCAGAACTAGATTGCAAAAATAATAAGCACTTTTGTTAGTATGCCGACAAACAAATACGAGACATAACATTATGCAGTTTCCTATCTAAAATTGTTTCCGTGGGCCGGTCTTAAGGCTGAATGATTTGCAACGCGACGTTAGCTTATTTGACTTGTTCATCCATGCCGTACTCCAAGGCTGCGCCAAACACTATCGAAATATAATACGGATGGATAACGCATAGCTGATTTGCACTTATCAAACTAATTTGAGAGTGACATGTCAATCATATCTGATAAGTTTATATTGTTTAAACTTATAGCAGGGTGATCGACTCGTTCTAAAGAATTCGCACATAGTATTCCTCGGTTTTAGAGATGAATGGTTATTTGAAAAATAGGTTACGCTAATCGCTATATAACAAAACAACAGCCAACTGCCAAAAGCCTCGCATAAATTATCATGGCTGGTTCATAAGCAACTCAATTATTTCAATTTTAACAAGCGTATTATCGGATGTTGAATGTAATGTCTACTGCGGGTTGGGAGTGGGGAGTGGGGGGGGGGCGGTTTTGATAGCGTCCGGGCTCAGCACGATGGGTCTCCGACTTAATTCATGCGGGCGTAATCAAATAACCCGGCATGATATGTGGGCAATTGACTCACAGGCCCGCAAACAATACAGCAGCAAATCACTAGGCGTAGTTCTGGTGATAATTTATATGTCCGAGCCAGATTATATTTAGGAAAGGCAATTGCATTAAGTGTACATCTATGTCTCCAATATCAGCCGGTGTTGGGATATTTGGAGTAAGGTCCCTAAAATTCAATATTGCTCACGGTCACTTAGAATCGCCAACTCGCCATGTGCTTAATTCCAAAATGTATTCTGGCTCACGCGTGTTCTTGCTAATAGATCAAGCTACAACTACACGATTTGCAAAAACAACAGAACAGGCGGACGAATTCGTACCTATGCTTGTCGAATATTTGATGTCTCCATTATGCAAATATTGCTCTTAACAATATTTCCACTACCCGAATACACTCTCAGCGAGGCTTATAGTGTGCTTTGTAATCGGGATGAGCAACCAAATGTGGCATATACCTATGCCGATTGAAAAATCATAGTGACGAATTGCAGTGATTAATATAAGATGGTCCAAAAAATTAAACCACAAGTTGTTAGCGATTGGCATTAAGTGACATTGATACCAATGTCAGAGTTGTTTTTGGTAATAACTTTCGTGTAAACATAATATATTGCTAATTCCAACCATACTGCCCGTCAATTGCCAGCCGGTGTATTTCAAAATATCCCCTACATTACATTCAAGGTTTTTTTTATTTCAAACGATGAGCATGACGAATCATTTCTTATTGGATCAATAATATAAAACACGTTTCTTTATATGATGTTCGAAACATTACGCTAAACCGATTGACATGATAACATTAAATGAGCACCGTGCTGCTCAGTTAATGGTGACTAGTTGTGCAGGCAAATTCTGGAATTCAAGCATTAGCTTGTTCTTGCGCAAACTAATCATAAGTTATTCATAACATTGAAACGCTGTAATGTTCGCAGATGCATTACAATGGTAATTATGCATCATGCCATAAGCCTTTATTTAACTTGCTCGTTCGACGCGCGTCCAGCACACTACAGAGAGTAATCGTGTGTTTGTAAAGCGTTTATTCACTCACCGCTTTAAGCAGTCGCTGTAACCCATTGTTCTGTTATCGATAAGCACACAATCAAAGCACAAATGGTCATTGCAAATCACATGCATTGGAAAATTATTGTTCGGGATGGGCCAAACCTATGCCGAGGATTCGTTAGCTCGTTAACACATGGGCTCTTAATAAAACCACCCCTGCATAAGCTGATTACCTCTAGCGATTTGCGATCCCAACTAACCGTATGTGATGCATCTGTCGCGGAACTTGTAACCTGTATTATTGATAATTTGCGAACATTTAACGCTTAGCCGCTTGCTCATGTATATATATATATATATATATATATATATATATATATATATATATATATATATAGATATATATATATATATATATATATATATATATATATATATATATATATATATATATATATATATATATATATATATATCTCTATATATATCTATATATATATATATATATATATCTCCTATATATATATATATATATATCTATATATATATATATATATATATATATATATATATATATATATATATATATATACATGACTAAAGTGCTGAAGGATTTCTTTTCTATAAGGTTAATGTCACTAATATGGTATGCCAACACACATGTATACATAGTGTAGCCCCGGCAGAATAGGGTCTAAATATTGACCATTATTGGTAAAACCATGACGATGACATATCAATCATTCGTGGTAAATGACTGCTGCAAGACAGAGCGCACATTTGTATGCTTCTAGTTTTGTATGGCTGTATAACTAATGCCGGAGTAATTGCGACTGATAAGCCAAGGAGAAGCTGCCATCATGATTGCATCAGCTGCTTTATATGTGGCGGTTTGCGGCATAGCCACGCATCGCCATCAGCTATGATTTACCTGCTTCTCGGAACACTTTGGAAACCCGCATAAGCTCGGCCAAGGGTATAACGAATGCCGACCAACACGAGGATTTCATTATGGGACCCATAGTTTAAGTACATAACATGCCGGCTTCGCGTAGGCTCTTCATTAATGGTATGGTATACATGATTACAATCAATGTCAGACTAGAAAAGAATTTGTGCTTCCATCAGGAAGGGAATTTGGTGTGATAGGGATTCTACGCCAAGCGAAAGCCTTTATCAAGCATTGATGACAATTGGTCATTCATGTATGTCGGTGGACCCAACATAATGCTAGTCATACTTAAACTTTGAGCACCGCCAGATAAGGGCTTAAGATTTAAATGATTGAAGCAGTAACTATAAATATGCGGTTAGGTATTGTGTTTCAATCTAGCTGCATTTTAGGAGAATCCGGTGAGTTACAGCCAGGCCCTGATTGCACGGATGTTGACGTCATTATCGTCGCGAATGCTTTCATGTATGCATTTGCATTGAAAACACACTACAGTAGCGTGATGGGTTGGGCAATGCGATTCCACCGACCTGCATCGGTTAGAATAGCAAATAAGGCCGTCATTATACATTCGGCCTGGGTTGTACATAACGGATAAACAGAAACAATCGACACCATTACAGCGTATCTGATGTCGAAATGCATCGTTAAATCAAGCTAATATAGCCGTCGCTATATCAGGCATCATGGGGGTAATTTCGCGCTCTGACGGTCGTGCCTGATATCGACTGCTTCAAAGCGTACTAGCCTTATCATCAGCATCAAATAATCCCAGAACGTTTTTCGAGCAGACAGTACGCATCAAATACCCCCCGACTAGTAACGAAAAGAGAAAGAAAAAAATGCGTTGCATGCGATTAACGCATGCGTTGCTACATTGATGGAGCAATCAAAGCTAATTGTGGTCGACTGTGAATAATAATAACGCCAATAATCAATGCCTTGTCCACAGAGTAAACCCGGATTATGAAGTCGCATGAAAAATGTATATGCCTGCTGCAGATGAGAGGGGTAATAGCGAAAAACAGCAAGCATAAGACCTCACGCGTTGTAAGCTTAAGCTATACAAGCTTATTCGTAACATTTGTATCTTTAAGGAATTGTTCTATAAAGTATTACAAACTGGTAGGTGTAGCATGTTATAAAATGACATTATTGCTTCGCCCAAATGGATATTTTGCCTGTTTATACCCGCTTATAACGACACCTTTCACTACTATACAATATTTTACGAACAAGTTTCCTCAATATGTGCCAGTCAATAATTACGCAAATGCGTCCGTTCATTTAATATGTATACATGTTAACTAATCCCAGACGGAACAATGATAAATGTGCTGTCCAATAGTGTTGCTGTTTGCTTACATGTACAATCCATTATGCCCGTCTGCAATGCTGAGAGCAAGTCGATTTGCCGGGAGGTACGCGTTTTTATGACAATACGTTCTTATAAGGCCGCCGCCAACCTGCTTCCATAATTGTCCATCAACCAGAGATCTTCGGTATTATTCTTCAGATTGCGATATTCATAATGTTTTTTACGTTATTGCTCGGGCTCATTGTACCTCATTATGCTGAAGCTTCAAAAAGATATGCAGTATTCAAAATAAGTACCTGCTTACTTCTCATCCATGATAACAGGCTTTAACGGCACGTATGAATTTTTATCATGGCAGCATCGATGGATTGTACAGCAGCCGTAAATTGATTATTCACTTCATGGTGTCATGTTATAACGAACATTTTTCCATAGCTGCAGCTTGATAAAAGCAGTAGTCAATAGAATCTGGTGTGGAAGATAAAGCAGCATGAGAAACACTAAAATGCTGCATTTAACATGGGTGATGGTAATGTCCGAAACGGGAAATGTAAAATGCCAGAGGATTTTGCGTATTAACGAACATCACCTAGCGTAAATGGACACCAATACGATACGTCAACATACATACAAGCCTAATGCTATTATGGCTGAGTGGAAGCTGTAATGCTGACCACCATTGCATGCTTCAAAAGAGATGACAAATATATCATTAGCGGTAGATGACACAGACAAGACATTAAACTTACTTGTATGTGTCGAGGTTGACATAGATCATGACTTCAATGCCGGAAGCGCTTTTGTGCTCTAAGTGAATTGGTACGTCGGATTAATTAGAAGGGGTAAGAACTCAGCAATATATCACGTATGTATGAATCGAAAAAGAGGATCCTTACGATTCATTGGTCACAGGTGTGTGATGAGTTGCATCCCTATTGTGCATTGTAGCTGAATGTTTTGCCAATTGCAAACCTGTTCATTGTGTGCAGTAACCATTCCCCTCTAAAGCAAATCAAAGGTATGTTTTACCTGCATGACATGACAGAGACAGAATTGGGATTAGCGAAGTTTGTATGCGATGTTTTTTTATTAGTTCAATAACACATATGGTTTTCATCGATAAAGGTTATCATTCACAAACTCTTCCACCTCATCTCTAGATTATCTTTCACTTCATTTCGTGAAAGATCTGCTTCAATTTATTTGTTAGAGAAAACCTAAATAATGAACGGATTCATCAAGCAAACAAATAGGATGCACAATACAGTGCACACTGATTAGACGCATTCTTGTAATTGAGAGCAACAATGGCGCAATGAGACCTGTTTCGCTGTAAGAGGAGATGGATACACAAATGACGATTTACGTGCTAATAATTAACCAACCAACGAATGGCAGTCTCGATTGTGGTATAGACCAATGCAAACACACAAATGATGCCAGCGATACACATGATAATGTATGACTACACCTTGCTGTTGACATGTGTCTGTTGCTGTTAGCTTAATGCATACTTTACGAACTCCAATACCCCACGCAACAGTAACTCTATGGAGCACCAGCTTATAAAATACTGTAATAAGCGCAGATTATCCCTAAATATGATCAGCTAATGTGTGATGTGCACACAAATTAAGTGATATTTGAGTCTGAACAATATCTCCGTTACTCAACTTCTTTTGTACACTCATTCTGCAGAGATTGATTAATTAGTCTCAACAGGACTATTGTGCTTAACATGTGGCCGATAAAGAGTCACACTGTCACATCGTTTGGTCATCTGGAATAAATTTGTGTGATCGTCATTTAATAGACTCTTTGTGGCACTAAAGTAGCAACTGCAAAATACTGGTCACATTCAGCGCGCTCTGTCAGAGCTAACGATTCCATTGAGCTTGTCGTGAGGAGGGAGCAGGATTTGGCTTTATATTACCGCATAGAGGATAGTATGTTGGTAAAGTGAATAGCGTATACACCAAATAAAATAACAATGCGGTTTAGGCCCTCGTCTTCTGCATCGGTCCCAATATCAACTATTCTATCCATAACGATCTATAGTGTGTACACTGGTACGTTCACACGGTGCAACGAGCGTACATGGGAAGGAATATTCCAGGAGAACCCCAGACAGCTGTGTGAGAGCTTGCAGACATAGATTATTGAGGTTATGCAAGGTCCAAACTGCGAAAGTTAAAAAACCGACGATTTGACACTCAGCTTAGTATCAACCGTTCCACCAAATGAGAGCAGCAAGCAAATAGTGTAAAACTAAACAGCGACATTAAATGGAAAGTGTTAGTCCGAACCAATCATGCTTCTTCTTGGCCCAAAAAATGACCATTAACTCAGGGTACATATATGATTGCTTGTCTCGTAAAGGCCGATATGACTCTCGCTTATCAGGACTTGAGAGGGAGGGCCAACTTCAATGTTCAGACAAGTACTTGTTCTGCTAGTTGAGTAATCAATTATTGCTCAGCACTGGCGACACCAGGTACTTCACGTTGTATTACGACAGCTGTTTTCATGCACGCAGTGTGTTTGCTACAACAGGCGCTATGTGATAATGTGTTTTATTATGTGGAGTATAGATCACCAAAACGCGGAAAGTTTCGCTTTACTTTTCTTTGATATAATGAATGTATAGAGTCGCGATTCGTTGATATCCGCAGATGTACTTGTCAATTGTTTTAGCCCACAATTGAGATTGTCCAGTTCGTCCTTATGTGTTTAAAAATTATTCAAAGCTGTAACGTTTAAGTTTCACACAAACAGGAAAACGATCATCAATTACCATGCTAACTTACTCATGTTTTTGCTTAAATGAGGTAGTATTTCTATGATATCTTACTCCGTTTTGTACTGATCATGTTCGTGTGAGTATGCTATTACGCTTATGGTGCTATGTTAAGCACATTCTGGCGCTGTGCCAGCAAGTTGTGCTGCTGCACTCTACAAGCGTTATATAAAGACTAATGTGCTGCACTGCAAGTATATACAAAAGACCTAAACATTAATAAAACGAATATTTGAATAAATTAACATATGCAATAAGAATATTCTGAACCAACAACAAACTGAATTACGATATTGAAGTGTTTGAGGTGATGTTATTATTAAATCATGCGACTGCTTAGGCCATATCGGACCAGGAACTGTCATAATTTTGGTAATCATTGTCCAAATGTATACTTACTGCTCATTTATATGACGACAGAGGCAGTAGTTGCTGTACAGTGATTATACATTGTATCATCATTTTTATATGGAATTCATGTAAATAATTATCTGTTCTTATTTGCTAAATCCCTATTTAACCCTGAATTTGTCATGTCGATAAGACGCACCACCAACAGCATTTGCATACATGCAATATAAAAATAAGGACATATTCGTATGTGCTTCGCTCTCTGTGTTTTCATCGACAATAATGCTAAAATAATCATTTATATCAATGCATGTTCCATCATCTACCAGAGGTCAAAATTTATCTCTCTATCAGACATAGATCACCTCATCCACACATGCCCATGTACAAGACAGCAACACCAGTCTTAGGGAAGACCAGTAAATACGCGACATATTGATCACTCACTTAACTTAGATCAGTCAACAACTGGAAAAGGAACAATTGTACGCCAAAGCCATTGTGTCTTTACACAGGTTGAGTGATGAACGCAAAATAGATATCAGGAGATAATATTCAGAGGATGGGACGATCCGATCTGAGGCAATAAAGAATGCGCAAACGTGCATAATCGTACAACAGTCCTTGGATAAGTATCAATGTAGGTTGTAATACGGTAACATTTTACTCCATAGAGAATCATGATATCATGGTATGCACGCTGATTAGAAACATTGTGACTGATTGGGTATACATTAAAGGGATACAAAGTCAAAATAAAAACGTTCCCGAAACATGCTTTCGTTGCGTCAGCTCGTATGTACAATGAAAACTTCATTTAACATGCAAAAAGTCTCACCAGCATCGACAAGTAATTTTAAATGTTATCTCGTCGGTTGATTAATTTAGACAGATCGTGTCGTGACGAAATCTGCTTCAAACACGCGGAATCGACATGACGTACATGTCCGGCTAACGTTTGTCTTGCTAAGGGATTAGCGAATATCCATGGTGTACTCAACTCATTTGAATGTTTACAAAAGGATTGATTAGAATGAATAATGTTTGGAACGAAGTTTATTCTGCGTAAAATAATGCTTATATGGGTTTGACTGAAGCTTCATCAATTTCGATATATCGACTATATGTGAAAAATTATAGCGTTTACAAAAATACACTTACCCTCAATAAGGCTATTGTCACTACCAGTATCATCAAGAGCTACACGGGGCAGACTGGTAGAACAATTTGGTACGAGTATACCGATATGTAGGCATACGCCATGTACGTTGTTATATTTATAACGGAGGTTCAAAGTTAGTGTTGCTTAACACAAGGATAGTCTGTCACATGCCTCCGACTGTGACTCGCAGTTTGCGTAAACTTTGCATATATCGTTCAAATAATAAAAATCAATCAAGTTCAAAAGATATATATATATATACATACATATACATACATATATATATATATATATATATATATATATATATATATATATATATATATATATATATATATATATATATATATATATATGTATATATATATATATATATATATATGCATATATATATATATGCATATATATATAGAGATGTATATATATATATATATATATATATATTTATAAGATATATATATATAAAGATATATATATATATATATATATATATATATATATATATATATATATATATATATATATATATATATATATATATATATATATATATATATATATATATATATATATATATATATATATATATATATATATCTCGAATTTTCAATTACCCTAACCAACTAATTAAGCCGATGTACAGCCATGCGAAAAACTAATCATGGGATGACGACGGGACTTGCTTATAACTAACGTGCCAGCGTCAAAGCTTGTTACCTTGCTGGTAATTACAATACATATGCCCTGAGCTACAGCTGTGTCAATATTCGAGGCCAATTAGTGCTACAGTCACAATACCGGGAAGTTGGTTTCTTGGGCGTATATAGGCTCTCTGCTTTAATGACGTTCTTCGTGCTTTGTGGATTTCGTTCTGATTTGGATGTAACTGAAGACAACTAGGTACCAAGCTTTTCTAGCACGGTTACCGACATCAGGAGGAAGCACAAACAATAGAATAATGGAACGTTACTCTGTGATAAATTGAAGCCATAAAGTCGGGAAAAATCACTGGAGTGTATTGATATCACTAATAGTCACCTACGATTGATACATCAGTGTGAAGTTCATTCATAGAAATTATTGAACACCTAAGATAGATTGAAAGGTTAAACATACACCCTCTTTCAAGCTTGTCATCAAATCAAATGGATAGATAAAAATGTTAAATTGTTAAGATGCGGTTACACAAATGCGCTACTTTATGCTAAATGCCAAATACATGCCTTGTTGTTTTCTTTGAATGGAACATTCGATATCAGCATATTCCAATCCCATGCGCTCCATGTCACTTAGGACTTGCAGGTATGTTTTAAAAAAACCAGGCTAACACAGCAATAACAAACGCCCATAATTTAATCAGTCGTGAAAATCATTTATAGAAAGCAGATTGTGTAACAGAAATGAATATGAAAAATGCAAGTTGCTAATAAGGCTGTGCGTTAGCATGATTTGATCACTAACTTAACAGAGTATTATTGACCTCATGTCGCTTTGACGGATTCATTCACACCATAATATCACACAATGTCCCAAAACGCAAAGCAGTTATGTATCACCTATGTCAAAAGCTGCTCATAAATATCAACGCCCTAAAATTTATAAATTTTATAATATGGCATTTTCCGCAAGAGTCTGATTGCTTGACAGCTGATCATGATAATTATTTTCAGGAGACATAAGTGGACAGCGGGTTATCGGGATATGATCTATTTACATGAGGATTTCATTCGTAAGTAGCCACACGACAACTTGGCCTCAATATCTGCCGACATAAAATTAAGCATTTGATTTGAGATACACGGTTCAGAGTATTATGCAAACTATATGCTTCCTTGCTTTAGCCAATGACGAACGATAACACAGGTAGGGCAAACCTGACGCATGCCACGTCCCAGCAACATACAGTATACACATTAAAGTAGAGGTGAATTATGTCCACCAAAACTATCCTTTAAAAATACAAAGCCCATTTAACATTTTCATAAGTAATATCTCACATTGAGTTAGAACGTTTTCTCCTGAATACAAATTGCCTATGTTTAAACAATTCCGTCGTAATAAGAACATATTCAATAAAGACCGGCATATGAAACGTTAGGTTAGCGTTTAGCAGATACTTGGGTCAATTAGCCATCATTGACAGTCCCTAAGTGACGCCTGAGCTGTGATTTATTGCCAGCAGCTCAGCATCGCTGCATGATGAGCGCAAGATTGGTTAATGCATCTCCTTCATTTTCTTCAGTAGATTATCAGAATATGAAGAAAATTAATGACAATTAGTTACATGGACCAATGTTATGTGCTTGCATGGGTTAGATAGATGGTTTCTTCTTCCTCTTCTTTGTCCTCTTCTTCTTTTTTCTCGTCTGTCCTGCAACTTTAACCCGATACGTTGATAATCCCGTCGGTTGTCTACATTAAATACTGCATGCAAGCTATAGGAAACTGCTTGACGTAGGCGCTAAGCCGAAAGCTTCTATAGAAATATCATCATGTCTTCTGCGGATTTCGTGACTGCTTCTCCCTATAGAAACATATTTACTACTTTTAACTCAGCTCTCTATATGCATATAGCAGAAATTAAATCTGACTGCATGAACCGGAACATTATATTTTAGTTCAGGCCCGTTGCCAGAATTTTTGGTGCGGGGTTCTTTTCCCCTCAATAGAGGACTTTTTTTCTGGCTCATACTGACGCGACTATAAGACCACAATTAAAGTCACCATCGATACACGATATATCTTTATATACACATATGCGCCAGAGTAATGCGGAACTTTCTGGGCAAAGTGGCGGTTCGTTCGAACCCCTCGAACCCACCCCCCTTGGCTACGGGCCTGAGATACAGGATATTAGCAATTCATTTTTTCTCTGGACTAGACGTCATCTCATATGTGGCAACAAGATACTGCTCTGTTAGTTGCTATCCGAGATGGCTAATTGATTTATACAATATATGCTATGGGCGATCAGATTTACTTACTATTCCATAAATCTTCGCTGTAAGATAACGATGTAGCGTATTTTCTTGAAACAGCGTACATAGAATGCGTCTGTGCTTTCTTCACATTCTTGGAATATAACCAATGAAACTGGCAAAGTGAAAGGTTAGTTGGCGATCAACGGTGCATCCCTCGGTATTGACGTCATATGGTTGGCTATGACGTCAAAATACCTGTATATAGGCAGCCTAATGACCGATCGACACCGCAGACAAGGCTGCTTCGCTAATATCTCAAGATAAACCTTTTGTTAACATCACTCCAAATTAACAGCGTGAAACGATGTAAAAACATTAATGTCAAATGATTTTTTGATACGTTATAACCCATCCCTCGTCAAACCAACGTCTTTTAGCAATATTATTAATATCGCGGAGGTTTCATTAAGAAGTAAATTTTACTTCTCAAAAAACACCAATGAAAATATAGCTGGATAATGTTACGCAGCGAAGAATATAATAGGCTACCCCGTCATTAGCATAATTTTCCACTTGCTGCTCAACTGGGCTGCACCTTATATATATGCCTATATATATATCGATACATATATATATATATATAATATATATATATATATATAAATATATATACACATTATATATAATATAGATATATATATATATATATATATATATATATATATATATATATATATATATATATATATATATACAGATATGTGTGTGTGTGTAAGTTATCGCAGGGTCACGTGGGTGGTACTGGGAAAGAACACGAGGACGCGGGGCGTTGGAGTGTCTTTCCCCATATCGCCATGTCCATGCGATCTCATAGTTATCGTGATGGCACCTACGCGCGATAATCAAGCGCACGACCCTGTCTCCTAATATTGATAATTAGCGTGAACTTATGTGATGTAAGTTATATGTCTACGAACTGTAAAAATGAGAGATATTCCCCTTAATCCTCCATTCGGCCTCAGTTGCTTGCGATGATGAGTTCATCTATAGGAAATTTTTCCTTTTCAGACACCAGCGATTTTAATACGGATTTTAGTTTACCTGGTGGATTAGTTGCTCCCTTGGACACATCTATAATGGTACAAAATGAGGAGTACAGGGTGCTGCTTGTGCTGGGCGCTTCAGAGAATCAAAGAAGAACAGAGTGCCAAGAAACATTAGAAGATGTGAATGTTGACAGACCCAAGCGGAAACTGCGATGGATCCTTATGGACCTGTTTCCAAATCTGGGCAAGTTTCGGTCCAGCAATAGACCACTAGCTTGTTTTATTTGTTTATTTGATTAGAATATGCTTCGACAATTTGTTGTGCGAGACTTGCAGAATATTGCCTACTCCGACAATCAGAGCTCCGCCGACTTCCGAGCAGTTTGGTGCTGGCAACACTGTAGAGCAGTAGAAGCGGCTCGGCAGGTGTTATAATTCTGCGCCTCAGCTAGATTCTGGGGAGGTGGGATAATACTGTGATTACCCGATGAGCGACACGCAACCAGTTAGCGGCAGGCAAGCAAACAACTCTTAAGATAACCTTCGTTATCACACATCCAAGGTGTGCGTGATATTAAGACCCTCCGTAGTGTTGCCATGTTAGAGCAGCGGTGCTCTGTGAGGAACCGGTTGCTGCTAGGTGACATTGCAACACGGTCGCAGTTATCGCACCGCTAACTGTGCGTCTGAGGCGATGTGGGAAAAAGACTTTTCGAGCTCGGATTGGCTGTGGGTAGGCTGCCATGCGATATATATATATATATATATATATATATATATATATATATATATATATATATATATATATATATATATATATATATATATATATATATATATATATATATATATATATATATATATATATATATATATATATATAACCCCCATGGCACCGCTTTATTTACTCATTGTCAACATCGAATGTCTTAGTAGCAGCGATAAAACCTACAGTTTTTTCAAATATACTAGTGATTTTCATCAAATTATTGCCATATTTGTTAACAGTGTTTATCTGTTAAATCGGGCTATAAATCTCTTCGTAGTTGGTAGGCATCGAATGACATAAATAAAAAACTGTACTTACAGTTGCTGTTGACCGGTTATTAGTACCGAATTACCGTGCGTACGGTTTGGTCCTGGTCACTAACTTATTATGATTTACGACACTTTCACCCCCCAAACAAACGTACACATACACACATACACGTACGAACACATACACACACCACCTCCTCACCCCCCGCCCAAAGTTTAAGGTAGATTTACAACCTTTCGGCCACTCGGGATATGAACACTAAACCAATTCAAGCAAATGAAATTCACCCCTCTTTCACTCGTACCAGATTAATTGTTGTCCTTTTTATATAAACCTTTAGAATCCCTTTAAGTCAATGTTTCCAAACGGGTCAGTTTCCATATTATATAGTCCCGGTTTAGCAAATCCAACCCTTTGATGAAAACATTCGAATCCCGTCAATTCCCTTAGCAATTAACTTGCCCCGTTTGATAATTACAAGTCAGTCCCAATGACCCCAAGCCCCCGATTAACCAATCACAGCTCGCCACATTAAGCCATCCCCATCTTTCACTATAAATACGACAGCACCAGACACACAAATCTTCCACAGAATTCCAGCCTCAGAACCAGAACGTGCCAGCCAGCAGACACAAATAAAGAAAATAGAACTCAATTCAAGTCTCGAGTATTTACTACAAGGGGCTACTACTACCTACAGTGCCAGAGTTAACCAAACTAATCGTCTCTCGTCTCTCATCACCATCCCGACGTAAACACGGTGACCCAAATGATCATAACACTCTTGATTCAAAAAGCATTCAATTTATCTTTCTACAGATTTTGCGAATGACAATTGTTTGGCTAAACCAATTATCAACAAGACAAACTAAGTCCGAGCGAATTGCTGGAACCCAATAAACAAACTATAATTAGCTGTTTCATTGCAATAACATGCTTTGATGTTTTATTCCCATTGATTTCGACGTTGCCAGGACACATTGAATCACTGCACAGTTGATAATATATGGGGTTATTCATTGTTAACATTTCGCACTTATGATGTAGACATAATTTGTGGTACGTAGAAGTCAGTTGAATCTTTTAAATTTATGCCCTAGCAATGCATACAATTTTTTAATGGTATGTTACTTTATTACTGCAACTCTGATGGCGCATTTGCTCTTTTGCTACAATTGCTCGGCAAATTACACTTTCCATTGCATCTGCTTCAACTAGTAACATTTACAGTACCATAACGTGAAAGTTGACCTAAAACAAACTTATAAATAGGGGCCAAGGAACTGAAAAGAAAATGTGACTGTCATATACACTCTTCACATGATTGTATTGGTAATTCAACACATCCTTTGAAAATGAAATGCAGTGCTGAGTGATAAAAGCAGTCATCATGGGGTAATCATGCACACACGTTCCTAACTTGAACTATTTGAACGCAACTTGATTTATCCCGTTTTGTAACTTCCGCATATCAACCATATAGTATATATACGTGCGCGTCGTTTTATCCTATTGAGTACCCATAATCATCCATTGGACGTATAACACAAGTGGTCGTAATAATAAAATCCATCGTCATCAGTGTGACATGTATATGATGTTCGAATCATTGTTGGGGAATAGGCGTGAGTTGTATCTAAAACATATATCAATGTCGTAACATGGAAAACCACAGTTATATATCACTGTCTTATAAAGGTTTATGTTATATTTAATCATATTTGTGTAAAGCGGTTCATGCGATGCGCAGGTTCATGCCATACCGTCACCATTAGCCATGGATTATCCGAGGTGACATTATGATGGGGCTATGTATGTGCTATGATGCATTCAGATTATATTGCGAATCATTCTTTGGGCTTCATAATGACCCTTATATTAATGACGGTGCTTATCATGATCGAAACTCATATATTGCAGAAACGAAACCGACCGTTTGCGCTTATGTGAGTAATATTAGAGCGCAGTAATTAAATTCAGCTTATATATCCAGAATGCCAATAATGTATCTTTAGACACATTTGCAACATTTAATGTAATGATTTCTTTTCTAATATGTTCTACATTGTGTTCTACCTGTTCTAGATAACCAGGGATTAATCAATATTTCACGAACCCATGGTACTCTGATGTTTGCGTGGCAATTAATTCAGATAGCCTTTGGTGGTAATTCATTGTAATGGAAATTATTTTTATCTTAATGTACAAAATTGTATTGCAAACCTTATTGTTTTGTATTGCTAAACCATAATGCGAAGACATTTAAAGCCTAGTAAGTGAGCTGATTATGTTAAGATCCCAATAGTTAAAAATATATCACAGCATACACTGCAGATATCTAAATCATGACCATTATTGACATTGCGTTATTTGTGTTCCAATGTATACATACAGCAAGTAACATTATGAAGCCTAATAATGGCTAGTGTCGAGTCCTTACAAGCGTTTTTATCTATCTTAGGTAATGCACCTGTGTTCCAACCATATTAAGAAGTTGTCAGCGTTGCTTGGATAGCATATTATATTCTGTGTTGGCAATTGCGATACGCGACAACCCTATATTGACAAATTATTCCCCTAGCGAACATCAATATTCATCTCTATTCAATATCAAGACATGCTAATGCAATCGTTAGACGAAACAAATGGATGGACTGCATATATATCAAATCTTTTGATGATATGCCGTCGGACAAACTCATCTAGGAGACGTTGCAATCTCGATGAAACGAGTAGAATATCCATGCCTCAACGGTTTTAACGCATTTGAAAATGACCACTGCGTGTGCTAATATTATTAACATGTGCTTGACCATTATCATAATCACTTCTACTGCATCGAATTAAAATATGAAATAAATTTCCTAAGCCCATCGACGAATTCAATACAATTAAACTTTTTTACCATTCCCAGTGTCGTATGAAAAACCAATACTTTTTGTACACCTACGACACACATTTCGCAGGCTTCTATTTGCCAGCAATGGAGTGAGCGCGCAAATATGATAAAATAAGATATGATTCAATTGGTATGCAATGTAGGTTGGTGTTCGTATGTTATAAAAAGACCTCGCGAACTTGCCAATCAGATACGGTGCAATCATCGAGTATATATTTAACAGACCAAAGATAAATCCTCAAGAGTGCAATCGAATAAAGTTATACACTTTCCATTTATTGAATTGACAATTTGTACAGTCTCATCACAAATTTGGTGTCACCCGATAAAACCTGCGCCACAAATCACGTCTGCATTAACATGGATGGTGGTCCTTGTATATTTCATATTGCTGACAACATTAAAATGGCTACATGCCATCATCAGCATTTGCAGGGATATTATTCAGAGCTATTTCTGCTCTCAGACTTTAATTGCGTAATTGCATTTAATGGGATTAACAGCATTTGACTAGGGACATTATTCGATACAAGCTTATCACATGTTCGGGTATATTAAAGAGACAAATAAATGTATATGACATGCATTAACATTTCTCTCAACTAAAACGGCTATAAATGGTTTATCGAATTTGTGCGTTTTCACCATGACTGATCATGAATAGACGACTGACTACTTTCGAAGGTCTATTAGAACTTAGGAGCATGAAAATCACAGCATCAAGATCACAGCCAATACCTTTCACCGTACTGCTAATGTGCTAATGACAAAAGCATCATAACACCAAAGAATTGCATTGTCCATGGAATTTCTCCGCCCGTTTGTGCAGTACGTGACATGATCCATAGCTTAAGGCACCGGATAACCCCAACTAATCCAGCTCGTTGATTAATTTAGACTCATTTTACGAAATATCAATCGCATCCATACATCCTGCTGCCATCTGGTTTACATCTACCGCATCCTTGAATCATCGTCCAATTATGTATATGGCAATGAATATCAACGTCCTTAACTTCGCGCCGACTGGTGAGTTTATGTGTAGTTTTCTAATTGTGAAATACCAAATACCAATAAAAGTCCATGAAAATCGAGTGAATCGGGGTTTCTATAACATATGAACGTGGTTCCTCGCATTTTCTCAAAACTGTAGCAGGCATCCACGAACCATTACTAACATCCTGCGTGAGAACATTCTGACCAGTAATCAAGGGTGGCTGATCAATAGCTTGCTGGTCAAACCGCTGCTTCTCAACATCTTGATTCTGTTTTAGCTTTTCATACACTTGATCGTTGAGGTCAGCATGGTTCGGGATGTGTACGGTTAAGTTACCTCTGATCTACCTATGATACAGAAGTTCTGCGGGGCTAGGTAGTGAATGATCCAGGGGTGTAGATCGTAAACAAAGAAGGCTCATGTATAGGTCTGATCCGCTCATCTTTGCTTTTTTCAGGCTGTTTGTTATTGTCTGTATAGTTTTTTCGATGAGACCGTTAGACTGAGGGTAATGCGGAGAACTGGTTGTATGTTTGAATGACCTCCGAGTCATACTGTCTGTCATTATCACTTATGATTTTTTCAGGTACACCTTGTTCTGAGAATATGTTTGGTCGCGATGACAACAGCTTGGCTTGTACAGTTATTAGTCTTTTTCCTGTTATATGAGAATTTCGAGAAATAGTCAGCAATAATGAGGTAAGTGTCTTCCCTCAAAGTGGCATAAATCTGTCCCTACCACCTGCCATGTTCGAGTTGGTATTTCATGAGGGATCAGTGTTTCATTGGCCTGCAACCTCTGATAATGCTGACATATTTTGCACTGTTTTGTTCTGGCTTCTATTTCTTTATTAATATAAGGTCATAAACACAGTTCTTTGCGCTCAATTCGCATTTTTCCATGCCCTGATGTCCCTCATGTATCTTCTCAAGATTGTATTTCTGCAGAGATCGAGTAATCACCGCACGTTCACCTTTTAAAACCAGTCCATTCTCAACTGACATCTCATCGCAGAAGGACAAATACGGGCGTTGGCAGATCTTTCATTCTATCGGGCCAGCCCTCAGTGATAGTTTGCACGAGTGTAGTCATAACTGGGTGACGCTGTGTTGCACTTTTAAGTTGGTTAACTATCAGCCATGATCAGGTCTTTTCCGGGCTTGTACTTGGTTGTCACATCAAAGCTCTGCAGCCTGAGCAGCATTCTTTGTAGTCTCGGTGGAGCTGCTCTCAAGTTTTTGAGCTGTATCATCTCTAATGGTTTGTGGTCACTTTCCACAAGGAATGACTTTCTATACGCGTATGTGTAGAATCGCTCGCATCCAAACACTACTGCGAGCATTTCCCGTTCTATATTTGCATATCTCTGCTCTGTCTCAGATAGTGATTTGGACGCAAAAGCTATTGGTCTGTTGTCCTGAATAAGGGCAGCCCCCAGTCCTTTCATGGATGCATCAACTTGAATTGTTTTTTTTGAGGTTTAAAAAAAGGCCAGTGTCACTTCACTGCAGATAATTTCCTGAACTTGTTGAAACGATAATTGGTAAGATTCGCACCATTCGAACTCAATTTCAGACTTCAACAGTTGGTGTATATTGGCGTGTGTGATGATAAGTTGGGAATAAACGTTCCCATGTAGGTGACTAACCCAAGACAAGTTGTTTTTTGTTAGTTGGGGTACTAATGGCTTTTGATAGCTTCCACTTTAGTGGGATCCGGATGTATGCCTTCCTTGTCATAGAGAGCACTAAAGAATTTAATTTGAGGCTCTTGATAGCCCATTTTGCGCTGTTGAATACCAAACCATTTTGTGCAGATCTCATGGAGGTTGTTATCATGTTCCTGTTCGGTATGTCCGAAGACTACTACCTTATCTGCGATGCTTATTGTACCAGGACACTGCTCTAATATTTGATCATCCTTTGCTGAAATACATCTTGCGACATTACCAACCCGAAAGGCAAGCGTTTGTAGCAGTATCTGCCAAATGGTGTATTGAACGTTGTGAGTCGGGAGCTCATATCATTTAATTGAACTGACCAGTATCCGTTTTTGGCGTCCATTTTGCTGAAGTACTGCCCACCTTGTAGCTTGTATGTAATCACCTCCAGGGTTGGGGTTTTGTGATGTGTGCGTTTTATCACTTTATTCAAGTCTTTGGGGTCAAGACACACCCGGAGGTCTCCATTGTTTTTGTGTGACACGACCATGCTGTTAACCTAGTTTGTTGCTGCGTCTACTTTGCAGGTGACCCAAAGTTGCTCCATTATGCGAGTTCAGATTTGAGTTTTCCTTTTAACTGGATTTGAAATTTGCGCTGTGCATGGACAACAGGTTGTGCATCTTCCTTCAAAGTGATGCGATATGTGCCAGGGAAATTTCCAATGCGATCAAAATGGTTGGGGTATAGGCTCTTCAGATCCTCCACTGATTTAATCGACTACATATTTTTCTTGATGGCAAAGTGAAGGGTAACGAGATTGAGATATTGTGAGCTTGGTAGATCCATGATCGCTGGTCCCTCTGATTCGACAATGTAGAAATCTGTTGGTATCCATGACTTTTGTTTATACCGGCACAGTAGTTTGATTGATCCTGAATGTGGTATTTCAGTTCCAGTGTATGCTGTTAGTTTGATTCCGATACTGCTGGAGTCTTGCTCGTTGGGGTAACCATCATCATTGATGGTTTCTGGAAACATCTGCCTGTACATCCGAATCGGTATTGTGTTCTCTTGAGCTCCTGTGTCCACTATTACCTTTATTCTCATTACTGTCTTTTTGTAGTCAACCTTGGCTGATATATGAGTGAAGGCTTCATCTTTTATATCTGTTGTGATAGAGCTAATGCTTGACTCCTTAACAGTTCCAGTAGTAAACTCACTGAACTCATCACCGAGTTCATCACTATGATCGTTTTGATTTATTGAGTGGACGTTACTGCGTTGGTGTGTGCGCCTGTTGCTGTTTTGTCTTTGGTCTCTACTCCACCGTGGTTGTGGCTCTTCTTGCCTGTGAGAACTGGTGTTGTTATGATAGGATGATCGGCACATTGCTTGCCAGTGGTTTGGTTTACCACATTTATTGCATGTTGTTCTGTATGCAGGACACCTTCGTCTCGCATGATGACCGCAACAATTCTGACATTTGGCAGTCTGTGTTTTTTTGTGAATTGAATGCAAGTCTACATTTTGGTTTGACTGGACACCTGCGAGCTGTTTCATATGTTCGTCTGCATGTATGCAAGAGAAAACGGCACATTTACTTGAAAATACCATCTGAACAGCAACAACACTTGCAAACATTAGCCCCCTGGTGAATTATGGCTGTGTTGTTGCTATTACAACGTTTTCCAGACCGTTAACTGGTTACTGAATGCACGTAAACTTGCACTAAAACATGATTGCGCCCGCATGAGAATGAAGCTTACGCATAAACTCAGCAGTATGAAGCCATATGCACCAAATTATTTGTAAAATGAGCACAGAACTAGATTGCAAAAATAATAAGCACTTTTGTTAGTATGCCGACTTACAAATACGAGACATAACAGTGTGTAGTTTCCTATCTAAAATTGTTTCTGTGGGCTGGTCTTAAAGCTGAATGATTTGCACCCACGACGTTAGCTTATTTCACATGTTCATTCATGCCGTACTCCAAGGCTGCGCCAAACACTTTCGAAATATACTAAGGATGGATAACGCAGAGCTGATTTGCACGTATCAAACTTATTTGAGAGAGGCATGTTAACCATGGCTGATAACTTTATATTTTACCAGTGTTTAGAGAAGAAGCTCGCAACACATATTTATAGCAGGGTGATCGACTCGTTCTAAAGAATTTGCACATAGTATTCCTCGATCTTAGAGATGAAAGGTCATTTGAAAAATAAGTTACACTTATCCCTATATAACAAAACAACTGCCAACTGCCAAAAGCCTCGCACAAATTATCACGACTGGTTTATAAGCAACTCAATTATTTCAATTTTAACAAGTGTATAATCGTAATTTTCCGGATGTTGAATGTAATGTCTACTGCGGGTCGAGAGTGGGGTGTGAGGAGGGGGGGGGGTGGCGATAGTGTCCTGGCTCAGCACGATGAGTTTCAGACTTAATCCATGCGGGCGTAATCACGATTTAGTCCAAGCTGACATTCTTAATTATCATAAGAATAGATTGTGATTCCATAGCAATAACACAGCCACGACTCGTCATGATTACTATGTTGTGGTTGTGCACATAATGAGGTCAGATAAACATTTCATTTATAGATTTCTACGTGCAAATGGATCTATGCTAGCCAGCATCCGAAATAACGACCAGCTGCTGTTGTTTGTCTAGTGTAAAATAACAGCATATTCTTTACAGTGTTATTATTTCAACTAGCATCAGAACGCATTTATGTATCTATGGAATGCCCCAGCATAAGTAACTCATTCAACCAGATGAATATTTGACCAACGGGTGAGTGCAATGAATAAAAATACGGTATACATTTCTAGAAATGCAAATGACAAGGCATCGGTCGTGTCGGCAGCACAGCGGAGAAGTCACCTGTATTAAAGATCGGCTTCACATGTACCGATCCATGTTCAAGCATAAATAGTGTTATTTACTGTTGTTGTAGATGTGTCCACTCGTATATACTGAAACCCGTTATTTTGATAATTACCGTGCCGTTTTCCAAACCATTTCTGCTTAGACGCTCGCTCATTAATTTGTCTAAACCTATGTTTGAATGCATCAAAGCACGTAATATTCCGTCCATAAATTTTAACTTATCGTTTCCAACGGTGCAGGCGTAATTTAAATGTACTATGTTTGCTCAGGCCCATCTTAATAAGCGTAAACTAACATATGCCGGAGGATTTGTATCCTATAACGTGAATCGTCACCAATATGTTATGCCAACACACATGCATGCATAATGTAGCCCAGCCAGAATGGTGTCTTAAATATTGACCATTATTGGTAAAACCATGACGATGACATATCAATCATCAGTTGTGATTGACACTGGCAAGACAGTGCGCTCATTTGTATGCTTCTAGTTTTGTATGGTTGTATAACAAATGCCGGAAATTTGTTATAGTGACTGATTAGGCTAAGGAAAAACTGCCATCATGATTGAAATTATAAAGTGACCTTGGCGAGTGAAAATGGTAACAAGACGACTTATTTATCAACAGGATGTACGTATGACGCATGTAGGACGTTTGACAGATTAGACATGCCTTACATACTCACAAGGTGACTACAATTACCGGCAATTGATCAGCTGCGTTATATGTGGCAGTTTGCGGCCTTAGCCACTCTGGAACACTTTGGAAACCAGTATAAGCTCGGTCAAGGGTATAACGAATGCCGACCAACACGAGGATTTCATTATAGGACCCATAGTTTAAGTATATAAGCAAGCCGGCTTCGCGGAGGCTCTTCATTAATGGTCTGGTATACATGATTACAATCAATATCAGACTAGAAAAGAATTTATGCTTCCATCAGGAAGGGAATTTGGTGTGATAGAGATTCAACGCGAAGTGAATGTGGTTATTAAGCATTGATGACAATTGGTCATTCGTGTATGTCGGTGGACCTAACATAATGTTAGTCATACAAATTCTTTGAGCACTGCCAGATAAGGGGTTAAAAGTTAAATGATTGAAGCAGTAATTATAAATATGCGGTTAGGTATTGTGTTTCAATCTAGCTGCATTTTAGAAGAATCCTGTGAGTTACAGCCATGCCCTGATTAAACGGATGTTGACGTCATTATCGTCGCGAATGCTTTCATGTATGCATTTGCATTGAAAACACACTACAGTAGCGTGATGGGTTGGACATGCGATTCCACCGACATGCTTCGGTTAGACTAGCAAATAAGGCCGTCACTTTATCTGGCCTGGGTTGTACATAAAACGACGACGGGTTGTACATAACGGATAAACAGCAGCAATCGACAAAAATTACAACTTATGTGAAGTCGAAATGCATCGTTAAATCTAGCAAATAATGCCGTCACCATATCAGGCATCTGATAACGACGGCTTCAAATCGTTCTAGCCTTATCATCAGCATCAAATAATCCCAAAACATTTTTCGAGCAGACAGTACGCAATGTTGCCGACAATTAAATCCTTAACCCTCCACTAGTAGCCTCGCAAAGAAAAAAAAAATGTTTCGTTTTATCGTCATAAAATCAATGTCTCCGCCATGTTACTTTACTTTTTTAAACACCTAGCAAGACATTTAGGGTCGACTGTGAATGATAATAACGCCAATAATCCGTGCTTTGTCCACAGAGTATAAGTAAATGTATAAGCCTGCTGCAGTTGACAGGGATAATAGCGAAAAACAGCAAGCAAAAGACCTTACACTTTATAAGCTTAAGCTGTACAAGCTGGATTATTCTCAATAATGACATTTGTTTCGTTAGGGGACTGTTCCATAACGTATTACACACTGGTAGGTGTAGTATGTTATAAAATGATACTATTGCTTCGACCAAATGGATATTTTGCTGTTTATACCCGCTTATCACTACTATACAATATTTTACGAACAAACTTTCTCAATATGTGCCAGTCAATAATTACGCAAATGCGTCCTTTTATTAACATGTATGTAGGTTAACTAATCCCAGACGGAACAATGATTATTGTGCTGTCCAATAGTGTTACTGTTTGCTTACAGATGCAATATATTATGCCCGTCAGCAATGAAGAAGGCAAGTCGATTTGCCGGGAAGTATGCGTGTTGTGACAATAAGTTCCAATATGGCCGCCAACACTCTTCCATATTCGTCCATCAACCATAGATCCTCGGTATTAATCTTCAGATTGCGATATTCATAATGGATTTTTACGTTTTTGCTCAGGCTCATCATACCTCATTATGCAGAAGTTTCAAAATGATATGCAGTAATAACAATAAGTACCTGCTTACTTCATTCTCATCCACGGTAACAGGCTTTAACGGCACGTATGAATCATTTTTAAATCAGCATCGATCGACTGTACATCAACCGAAAATTGATAATTTATTTCATGGGGTCATATTAGAACGACAGTTTTCCATAGCTGCTGCCTGATAAAAGCAGTAGTCAATACAATCCGATGTAGAGGATAAAACAGCATGATAAACACTTAAATGCTGGATTTAACATGGGTGATGGTAATGCATGAATGCCAGAGGATTTTGCGTATTAACAAACATCACCTAACGTGAATTGACCCAATATGACACGCCAACATACATCCAAGCCTAATGCTATTATGGCTGAGTGGAAGCTGTTATGCTGACCACGATTGTACGTTTCAAAAACGATGACAAATATATCCTTAGCGGTAGATGACACAGACAAGACATTGCACTTACTTGTATGTCTCTAGGTTGACATAGATCATGACTTAAGAGCCGGAAGCGCTTTTGTGCTCTAAATGAATTGGAACGTCTGATTTTTTTGAGTGGAAGAACTCAGCTAATTTATCACACATATGTATTAATTGTAAGAGTTTATTTACGATTCATAGGCCACAGGTGAATAATGAGTTGCAGCCCTATTGTGCTTTGAAGCTGAATGTATTGCCAATTTAAAGCCTGTTCAACGTGTGCAGTAACTATTCTCCTCTAACAAAAGTCTAAGGTATGTTTTCTTGCAAGACATGACAGGGACAGATTGTAAAAAGCCATGTTTTATGCAATGCTGCTTTTGTATTAGTTCAAAATCATAAATGGATTTAATCGAAAAAACTTCTCATTCACGAAACATTTCGTCTTCATCCTCAGACTATCTGTTGCTGTTTGCTTTAAAAAATCTACATCTAGATATTTGTTAAAAAGAAAACAATAATGAACGGATACTTCAAGCATACAATAGTATGCGCAATACAGGCAAACTTAGCTTATAGCATAATATAATGAGAGCGCATTGGCGTAATGCGACCCGTATGATCGCTAATGTGTGATGTGCACAAAAATAAGTGCCAATATTTGACCAGAGTATAAGAACCAAGGATGACCCGATTCGTTATTCAAACTTCAATGAGTGGATGATTTGCCAGTGTACACCAATTTGTGCGGAGACCTTGTGTTCATGTCTTAGTCTTTACCACGACTCAGCTTATACTTAATAGCGCTAGCTGCAATAATAAGCGCAGTAAAAGATCAGCTAATGTGTGATGTGCAGCACTAGTGTCTTCGATTCACTTCTTTTTGCGGAGATCGTCTGTCTTACCAAAATTGTATAATCATCAAGTAAAGAGTAGCAAGTGACATCCTGGAAAAAAACTGCATAAGTAGAGCACTGAAGCAGCAAATTACTGCTCATATTCAGCGCGCCCTTTCAGAGCCGAATTTACTATTATACTCGCTGTGAGGAGGAAGCAGGACTTGGCTATATACTACCGCATAGGGTATAGTATGTAGCTAGAGTGAATAGCGTCTTCTGCATCGGTCCCCATATTCACTGTTCTATCCATAACGACCCATAGTGTGCCTACTGATACGTTCATACGTGCAACGCGTATACACTGGGAAGGAATAATCCAGGAGTGTCTCATACAGCAGTGTGAGAGCTTGCAGACATAGATTAATGAGGTTATGTCAGGTCCAAACTACAAAAGTTTATATGGACGATTTGACATTCAGCTTAGTGTCAACCGTCCCACTAAGTGAGAGCAGCAAGCAAACGTTGTACGATTTTACAACTAAACAGCGACGTTAAAGGCCAAGAGATAGTCAGAACAAATAATCGTTCCTCTTAGCAAAATATTTGCCCATTTAATCAGGGGTCGTATATGCTTGCATGTCTCGGAAAGGCCGATATGACACTTGTTTGTCAGGACTGGAGAGGCAGAGCAAACTTCAGTGTTCAGACAAGTATTTGTTTCGCTAGTTGAGTAATCAATTATTGCTCAGCACTCGCGACACCGGGTTCTTCATTTTATATTACATCAGCTGTTTTCATGCACACAGTGTGTTTGCTACAACAGGCGCTATGTGATAATGTGTATTTATTATATGAAGTATGGATCCACAAAAGGCAGTAAATTTTAATTCATTTTCTTTCTTATATTGAATGTCTAAAGTTATCCGAAACATGATGTACTTGCCAATTGTTTTAGTCATCAATTGAGCTTGTCCAGTTTGTCTCTTTGTGTTTAACGTTTGTTCAAAACTGTAACAGGATCGTGTAAGTTTCACACAAACAGGGAGACGAACATAAATTACTATGCTAACTTACTCATGTGTATGCTTAAATGAGGTAGTATTTCTATGCTCCGTTTTGCACAGAAAATCCAGATAAGTACATATTCCATTGAGTATGCTTTTACGCTTATAATGTTTTTAAAGCACATTCTGGCGCTGTGCCAGCAGGTTGTGCCGCTGCACTCTCCAAGCGTTATATAAAGATTAATGTGCTGCCCTCCAAGTATATACAAAATACCTAAACATTAATAAAACGAATATTTGAATAAATGAACATATGCAATAAGAATTTTCGGATCCTACTTCAGACTGATATTGATGTGTTTAAGGTGATGTTATTATTAAATTATGCGACTGCTAAGACCATTTTGGGCCAGGATTTGTCATGATTTTCTTAATCACTGTCCAAATGTACACTAATTGCTCATTCCTACGACGACAGAGGCAGTAGTTGCTGTACAGTGATTGTACATTGTATCATCTTTTTATATGGAATGCATATAAATCATTATCTGTTCTTATTTGCATGCATTGCTAAATCCCTATTAAACCCTGAATTTATCATGCCGATAAGACGGACCACCAACAGCTTTCGTATGCATGCAATATCAATATGAGAGCATATTCGTATGTCCTTCGCTCTTTGTGTATTTATCTACAATAATGCTAAAACACCCATGTATATCATCGCATGTCCAGAGGTCGAAAATCTATCCTTGTATAAGACATAGATCTCCTCATCCACACATACCCATAAACAAAGGCAGCAACAGCAATCTTAGTGAATACCAGTAAGTATACGACATATTGATCACTCACTTTTACACAGGTTGCGTGTTGAACGCAAAATAGATGTCAGGAGATAATATTCGGGAGATGGGATGATCCGATCTGAGGTAATAATTTATCAGGTAAACGTGCAAAATCGTACAATAGTTCTTGGGTAAGCAGCCACGTAGGTTGTTATACGGAGACAATTTACCACATCGAGAATCATCATATCATGGTATGCACGATGATTTAGAAACGTGGTGACTGATTGGGTGTAAAGTAAAGTGATACAATGTTAATATATAAAAAAATTCCTGAAACATGCTTTCGTTGCGTCAGTTCATATCCCTGGAAACCTCCGTTTAGCATGCATAGAGTCTCGCCAGCATCAGCAAGTGTTCTCAAATATTATCTCGGCGATAGATTAGTTTAAATAAATCTTGTCTTGACGAAATCCGCTTCAAACACGCTGAATGGACCTGACGTACATGTCCGGCCAACGTTTGTCTCTTTAAGGGATTAGCAGATATCCATGGTGTACTTAATTCATTCTGCGTAAAAAAAATATTGATTTATAAATTTTTTGTTTGCGACTGCAGCTGCATCAATATATATATATCGACCATCTGTGATAATATATAGCGGTTACAAAAATACACTTACCATTAATAAGGGTATTGTCACTTCCAGTATCATCAAACGTCACATGGGGCGGACTGGTAAGGCAAATTAGTACGTGTATACCGATATGTGAATATATATATATATATATATATATATATATATATATATATATATATATATATATATATATATATATATATATATATATATATATATATATATATATATATATATATTTCTCTATATATATATATATATATATATATATATATATATCTGTGTATATATATATATGTGTGTGTTTTTTTTGTCATTTTTCGGCTATCTTCAACTTTTAATAACAAATATCTACGAAAGGAGGTATATATATATATATATATATATATATATCTATATCTATATATATATATATGTATTTATTTATGTACATATATAAATATGAATATTTATACATATATATATATATACAAACATATATATATATATATATATATATATATATATATATATATATATCTATCTATATATATATATATCTATCTCTCTATATATATATATCTATATATATCTATCTATATATATATATATATATATATCTCTATATATATATATATATGGACGTATTTCAATTACTCTAAACCACTTTATAGCCGGTGTACAGGACAAACTAATCATGCGATGACGAAGAGAACTTGCATATAATAAAATGTGCTTACAATAGATAAACCTTGAGCGACAGTTGTGCCTGTATTCGAGGCCAATTAGTGCTGCAGTCTCGTGGCCCGGAAGTTTGCTTGTCGGGCGGATATAGGCTCTCTGCTTTAATGAAGTTCTGCGTGCTTCGCGGATTTCGTTCTGATTTTGATGTTAATGGAGGACAAGTCGGTAACCACCTTTCCTAGCAAAGTTGCCGACAGTAGAAGGAAGCACAAACAACAGGATAATGGAACGTTACTCTGTGGCCAATTGAAGCCATAGGGTCGGAAAAAATCACTGGAGTGTATTATTTTCACTAATATTCACCTGCGATTGATACAGCAGTGTGTTGTTTATTCTTTGAAATTATTGAACACCAAAGATGGATTAAAAGGTTGAACAAACACCCTCTTTCGTGCTTTGCCTCAAATCAGAACGATTGAAGGACATTATAAACATACACTTATATAGAGAGCTCAAAATTTTTTTTTCACGAGAATAAAACAATGCCAACATTTGCGCTGGTTCCGTTGATTATAATTAGAAAAGCTGTCGTTTGAGATGGATTATACTAGCTATATAATTGGCAACCCATATGTTACCCTAGAAACGGGCCAATCAATGGTATTCAATGATCGCGAGAGGCTTCTGTAGGACCTCATGTTCTTTGATTAACCACCAGCCACATCAGTATTACATCAGCAGATTCAGGTCTTACTCGTTAATAAGGATGCATTTGTGACATTTATTAGCAGCAGCTAATGAAGACAAATAATTTGATTCGGTCATTGGATCCGATCTTTTGATAATTGGAAAAGGTAATGGAATCCGGACATTTTCTAGATGCTCAAATATAGCAATTTAAACCGTTGAGAAGTTTTACCGGTTAATATATATAATCCATCGCGCTATGTATTAGAACTTGCAGGCTTTATCAGTAGTTGGCGTACATCATCATTTATTGTGAGGCTGGATTGTCAGTGACACTTTCTTTGGAGACAAATTTTGATTCACATGTCGTCTTACATCTCATTAATATCAACGCCCGAAAGATTTATACAATTTAGAATTAGACAATTTCCGCAATTGTCTGATTGCTTGAAAACTGATCATGATAATTATCTTCAGGAGCCGTAAGTGGACAGCAGGTTATCGAGATATGGTCCATTTACATGAGGATTTCATTCATAGGAAGCCACACGACAACTGGGCATCAATATCTGCTGACATAAAACGAAGCCATTGATTTGGGAAAAACTGTTCACAGTATTATGCAAATGGTATGTTTCCTTGCATTAGCCAATCACGAATGATAACGCAGGTACAGCACACCTGACGCATGTCATGTCCCAGCAACATACAACATACACATGAAAGTACCGTAAATCATGTCCACCAAAACTATGGTTTAAAATAAAAAGACCATTTAACAATTTCATAAATTACATCTCAAATTGAGTATCAACGTTGTCTTCTGAATACGAATTGCCTTTGTACAGACTATTCCGTCGTAAATAGTACATACTCACGGTCAATAACGACTGTGAAGACGTATTTACATGCATATGAAACGTTAGGTTAGCGTTTAGCAGATACTTGAGTGTAAGTATACGATTATAGTAATTTCATGGTCTCACATAACCGTAATGTAATGCAACGATAGGGCTCAATAGCCGCTATGCCAAAAATTACCGCGACAAGTCGATTACACAAACGCGATGACCATCCTTTGGTGATGGTCACTGTAAATATTCATTCACATGCACTTTGTCGACGTTTAAAGTTGCTCGTTAAGTGGTAAAAAAGTTTTTCACTGAACACCAACCAAGGATTTTTGCACACATCACATTGATAATGCAGCTATCGAAACGTAGAGCTTCTCCCATTATTTACAACTGTTATACAGGGGGACGAAAATGTCATCAGATGCACCATTCGAGCCGCTGTTATGTAATGGCAGCCATTAGTTGTTTTGCTTCCTATGCGGGTCAAATTATCTCCATTAATAGCAGCTGGAATAGTCCTGATCGTGGTCAGTGCATCTGCTGATCGCCTCTTGAATAATCCTGCTATGTAAATTTGGCCTCTACATTTCAGTTACTTCCGATCACGCAACCCTACACAACAGCGTCTAGCTTCCGTCTTTTCTCGTAACATTAATTGCGTATGTCGAAGACATGGCAAAAATCGTTCAGCCGATGCAAATCTCGCATATCACGGCTAGCAACAAATTCAATTTTCTTCCCGTTCCATACGATGGAAGCTTTCTATTGGCATTCATTGCTTGTGTTATCAATTCCATGACCGTGAAATGTTAGTCAATATGTTCAGGTTTACACATTACAACCTCTGATTTGCAAATTTGGCGATAGAACGTTATTTTTGTTCGTTTTTATCAGCATCGTTCACAATGTTCCGTCGATCTCGCCGCTGGGTACTGTATCCATTACCTATTCATCGTTTGCATTTAACTTGTAGCGTGAATGTCCAGTACAGCAGTCGGAATACATACATAATATCAACCAGCATATCTGGGAAATAACACAGGACAGGCAATACGTGTGTAGGTGTTGCTGTCTATTAGCCAGTATTAACAGTCACTTAGTGATGCCGGAGCTGTGATTTATGTCCTGTAGCTCAGCATTGCTGCATAATGAGCGGAGAATTGATAAATGCACCTCCTTCATTCTCTATTGTACATTATTAGAATTTGAAAAACACTAATGAAAGTTAGTTACCTGGACCAATGTTATGTGCGTGGGTTTGATAGATGGTTTATTGCAAAAATCATAATTAAATATGGGGCTGTTAATATGAGACAACCATATTAAACGTTTCGCGAAGTCTCCAACTGCACACATTTGGATTGTATGAATGACGATAAGAAAAGGGTTTTTAACAATCCAACCTAGCCTAAAGCAGGAAACAACTGGTTCTATATCATCTATATTATACCCGGTACAAGGGAAGTCTGGTGTCCTCTCCGCTTCTATCAAAAGCCAATGATGGATCACAAAGCCAAATATAGCTGAGTATAACATTCCGTTCATTAAGTTGACACGTTTTTGTTGTTCACCCTTTCAGTTATTTCCGACGTAAATTGTGATCCCAGTTGCAAGGCAATTTATTTCTTCTCTAAATTGGACTTCTCATATGCGGCAACAAGATATTGCTCTGTTTGCTGCTATCAGAGATGGGTAATTGATTTATACAATCTATGCTATGGGCGATCAGATTGTGATACTATTCTATAAATCTTCACTGTAAGATGACGATGTATTGTCTTTTTCTTGAAACAAGTACAAAGAATGCATCTGCGCTTTGTTCACATTCTTGGAATATAACCAATGAAGGTGGCAAAGCGAAAGGTTAATTGGCGATCAACGGTATATCCCTCGGTATTGACGTCATATGGCATGCTAAACAGATTTAAATACCTCAAATTACCTGTAGATAGGCCCCCTAATGACCGATAAGGACCACCATCTTGTCACTTGCTGTTCAACTGGAAGGGAGCTTGAAGACCATTGCGGTTCAAAACATATATTTATATATATAGTTTTATATATATATATATATATATATATATATATATATATATATATATATATATATATATATAGATATATATATATATATATATATATATATATATGTATACATATGTATATATATATCTCTATATATATATATATATATATATATAAATATATATATATAAAACTTATATATATATATTTGTATATATATATGTATATATGAATATACATGTATACATATATATATATATATAAATATACATATATATATGTATATATATATACATATATATATTTATATATATATATACGCATATATATATATTTATATATATATATATATATATATATATATATATCTATATATATATATATATCTATATATATATATATATATATATATATATATATACATATACACACGTGGACTCCAACCATTCGTAGAGAAATTTGTATAGTACATTTTTTATATCGCTAATTTTCAATTATTTATTTGGCATCCTTTAATTGATACAATGAAATAGTTAAATGCAAATAAAAATCTTTTTGTCACTTTTTATAGCTGGTATATACTTTTGGTCCTCGAAAGGTCGTCCACGTAAGGTCAAGGCATTAATTTATAGGTATAAATCCAACCTTTCGTGAAAATATATATTTTTAAATATTTGCGGAATACCGAAATATTCAATTCATTTTCAGTCATCATGGATTAGAAACATTATATTTGTTGTAGATGTGATCATTATGAACCATTGGTAGCATTTCGCGATCTAATTCAATATTGTAGATGAATGAATTAGGAGAAAAATCTAATTTTTCGGTGATGAAATTTGAAAAATAAATCACCTATTTTAATTTTTCAAATAAACGTACAAATCACACGTGATTAAACATTATTTCGGCAATTTGGATCGAAGTATATATGGTTGTATGGAAGATATTGAGGTGCGCGGGTTATGTCAACAACGAATGGTTAGTTGTTAAAATTTTATTTCGCTATTATATTCAAAATCCAAAGAAAACACGCGTAAAGATTATCTTTGTACGTTACTAAGACTCGAAATCACATTCCAATGGTCAAACTAAAATATTTGAAAATATTTTGGAAGAAAATGTGCTTTGACTTTATGTGGACATACTGGCATATCCTTTCGTGACCGAAGTCTACGAAAGGTTGGCGGTTTTTCCACTAAATGTCGCGTTCGTGCTAATATATATACATATATATATATATATATATATATATATATATATATATATATATATATATATATATATATATATATATATATATATATATATATATATATATATATATATATATATGCATATATATATATAAATACATATATATATATATGTATATATATATACAATTATATATATATACATATATATGTATATATATAAATACATATATACATATATATAAATATATATAACAATTTTCTGAGCTTTCCGCCTGCCTTTAAACCTGATTGAAATATTGCCATAGACAAACGGCCCTCATGGAGTGACTAACTGAATTCGAACAATGGCCTTATGCTTGTCTCATGTAAATCCCGCAATTAGAGTGTTCTATGTAACTTAACCGTGTTTAAGCGCACCAAATCGTTTAATAGTTGATCTTCGAGCTATCACGCGTTCAAAAAAGAGGGGCTACTCAATGTATCAGACTATTGCTTAATTTTGGACGGCCTTGTCCAATATGTATTGTGATCTAGTGCAACGGGTAATATAACCAAAAATGTGATATTTTTTATTTTTACAACCAAATCTCATACAACCAGAATCCATTTGAACCGATAGTAAATCTGAACGATATATAGAGGTTCGGCTTATGATATAGAAATAGAGAGGTACGCATTACGATTAGTATGTATGACAATTTAATCCATCCAATGATATGCAATATATCTAATTCATCATTTTGCATATTGTATGACTATTGCATTTATAAGTCTCCGCATTAGATATGTATTTATATTTATGCTTGCCAAGGGAATAATTGATGAATATATGGTTATGAGTATCATTATTGCCGACACAGAAGACAATATGCTGACAATTCATTTATATAAGGGAAACTTTACCTACGATGAATGTACACATAATGCGATTGTAAGAAGTCGACCAGAGCCATTACCAAGATTCACATGGCGCTTGCTTTGTAGTAGATATATATCCACCGTTATATAGAATAGATAGAATGCCGTATAGAAACTCATTAGAACAAAATCATTACATTCGATTATGTGAATGTGTCGAAAAATACCATTGCAGCTAGCATCTTTGAAAAAGATTGTTAAGCGGGAAATAATTGCTGATATATACTAATGATCCCATTAGCGCAAAAGTCGTTTTGCTCATGAAACATATGCGCACCAATCTTGCTAAGCATCGTTAATAGTTGTAGCCAGAATGATGCCCAACAGCAGTATCCGAATGCATTGTGAAACACACGCCTCACCAGAAAGACCCCGGATTGATGGGATCTAAGGTAATTGATGGTTGATGATGACGCTATTGTATGGACCCGCGCAGCTTAGCAATTTATTTGCACAAAATAAATTTCATATCACGTTAACCATTTCTTGACAGTGATATTTTAATCAGTTTAAGATTCAACTGACCACTGCCCTTCAAAATTGTATCCCTCATAGGTGCTATATGTTACGCTGAAAACACACATATGTCACTAGCTGTACAAAAGACACGCCAGTCTGATTGAGCGTGTCCTAGCAGCGGAGCGATCATAGATATTAGTATAGGTAATAGGGCTGCTAACGCACCCCCATTACCCATACTACTTTGGGCCTGTTAGGCGCCGTGTGTTGCTTTGTCATAGCGTTACATAAAACCACGTGGAATTCTACTTTATTCGGACCTTTGAAGCCTCAACCAATCAAATGACTCCTTGTATTTAACGGAAGCCGACTCTGAGTCGTCGGATCAACAATCCAATGTGCTTTTGTTGATTTCATAGTGCCGTCGCCTGATGACGGCGTTGTATTTCATGTAATTTTATTATCTCCACACAGCTAAGCGAAGCTATAAGCTCTTTGCGCTAGATTTTCACATTTCCCTGGCAATCCAACAAATTGTGATATATACGGTGCCTAAATTTGCTGATACACGTTAAAGGCTACGACTGCAATTACTGATAAATCTACCTGTGTCTTCCCAAATATGGAGTCAGAAGGGCATCAATCGCATTCCTAACCACTGTTCCGCTCACTGCGTTAAAAGCGATGTAAGCAATGGTCACAACGCTGCATTCTCGGGGATTGACGATACATGTCAAAATAAAATGTTAAATCATAGCGGGTAGGATTAGCAATACGTTTCTCACGTTGCCCTAATTATATCGATCTAAGTCGTCATATTGAGGCAATTCGGAGGCGTACAATATTTTCATTGATGAATCGAATGTCAATTTCAGAAATATCTGTACCACAGTGGTTCATGGTTTACATTACAATACGATATCATACAAATACTATTACAATTATGCAATCAATTATATTATCACGTTATCGCTTAAAAGCTGTATATCACCTTTTTACAAAATAGCCAGTAGAAGATTTGTAACTAGAGCAAACGCACATCCATAATTATATGGAATAATTTACCGTGCTGCAGAAAAGATCGTGTCGGAATTATTAGCGCAAGGCAAGTATTCGTGATGTTGGAATTTTCGTGAAAAGTGCCATAAAAGCAAATTAAGCAAAAATACGGTCAAATATAGCGTAGTTATTAAACAATATTCGCTAAACTAAAATGGTCAAAATTTTTAAACTGCTCTCATCTGTGTCACGCTATTACACGGCGTAAGCAATTGCAATTTTATACTTGGCATATCCCTCTTAGCTTCTTGTGTGTTGGTGCGTCACAAATAACTCACTTAATCAGATATGGCTATTTGGTAGATTTAACTGTCATCATCTCAGCACGTTATATACCATGCAGTGCTGGTAAATTTGGCTTTATGCGCAGTGTAACAAGGTACGACACTTAGCTACCGATAAATCATATCTGCAGATGTTCCCATAAGGCATTAAATTAGGCCCCTTTGTCTAGACATATAAATCTACGCTTACCCAACAATCCAAGCTAATTCTTCTTTATGAACCTCAGGTGAATAGTGAAAGTTATTTAAGACATAGACAAGCAAGTCGGTTCCTTCGCCAATGTATGGGCATGTATTGTCATAAAGAGCTAAACGGAACACAAGTATGTGTTTGTTAAATTGTTCCTACGTTGACAGATACTTGTCCAGGGCTTAGACTAAAATTGCTGATAACATCCATCTCGCAAGCAAACTCATTTGTACAATTTCTTTGCCTTATAGATACATGTGTAATCCGCAATTACGACAACGCACTGTCGGACACAAGTCCATATATAGACACAATTTGATGCACCTTCCAGCAGGTAAAATTTGCTATCCTATTATGACATTTTCGGTGCGTAAGTTATTGGTTGATTCAGAAATTCATGAATTCAACGGTCCGTGTCATATTTTACCATAAGGCTAATATCTGCGATCTATATTATTATCAAATCCCGAAAACATCACTCAATATATCGCTAGGAGGTACAATGCGGAGACAAGAAGATTGCAATGAGATTTTTATTCTGGCTTATTTTTTGTCGTGCTTAACATAACATCCGGGTTATTGAAAATGCGCATGTCCATTTGTAATCGTGTATAGACGATAACAAAATATAATTGGCCGATAAGATATTTTGCAGAATTCATGGGGCGGGTACAGCTGCCGGTAAGTAATCGCCAATTCTGAGGCAAATATTAACAAAATCAGGCATGTGTGCACGCAACATATAGTTTTGTCTCTCAGTAATCGATACATGACCTTCATTGTCAGATTAATCGATAGAAATCATAATTTTCTTGGGAAATATGGATTTGGTATACAAGTCATTTTTGTGGCTGGGCATGCATTGTCTACTGTGTGCTTATCTAACACCCAATTTCATACAACGCAGTCATTTTTCTAAGTTGTAGATGCAGTCAGACTTAAACAAGAGGTTCAAGGGCCTAGGTCTCTTTGCGTAAGTTTGCTCAACTCATACGACGCCTTGTTACGTAAGATATTCAACGCATGCATTCCATTTATTCGAGTCATCTAGTAAGATAAATACACACAAAGAGCCTATTCTGAAATCACCTGTCTTCATTTTTACGACCAAACTGCATGAGTATTCAACGAAGCAAGTGATATAGAAAACCTATGGTAGGTGCTGGCTTCAGTATAATTACATAATTTGACTGTGTTGATGCAGCATTAGTCAAGATGCAAAAGCAGGCTGGTATTTGGCGGAGCAAATAAACGATGAATAGAACAAATTAATACAATTTGAAAGTCAACAAAATCCCAATTATCTGCTCCGGCTGACACAGGCTTTGGTGGATTAATATGCGGTCTTTATTAAAATGAATAGTTAGTTATAGGCTGTAGGGTAAATCGCATATCCATGTTTTGCCTATAAAAGTGTTGAAACTTCATGACTATGTGCATAAAGAAAATTATGGTACTTTTTATTAAGCTATATGTGCAATACCTGTTGACACTGAGGTCTTTATTGGTTCCTGATTCAAAAACTGGTTGGTACAATAAGGCAAAACACTTTAAGATGGTATTGGGTGTTGCGGTGTACTCTTGATTTGGTAACATTTCTCCCAAAAAGGATTTTATATTTCCTGCACATCTGAATCTCATTTCCACAGTGTGGACATGAAAGATCGCGGATCAAAAACTTTGCGGACGCTGTTGGAGGCGAACTGTTTTCTATAGGAGTACCCCTGACCGGGTTATTTATTAAGTTGATATTTATTTAGTAGCGTACTTGTTAATTTTGCAATTTACAAGCCTATTGTGCGACGTGTTTTGGCAGCGGAAAGGCTCTCCGAAACGACATTTTCCCGCTCATATCAATCGCAGTGACGTCAGCCCAACATTCCCAGGTGTTTTTGTTGGCGTCAAGGTAGTGCCACCTTACGATTGCAATGTATTATGATTAGGAAAGCGATCACCGCAGAGCCACTCGAAGTGAGCCCTCTTAGCGTAGCTATAAACTCTTTGATGGTACGAAATTGCGTATTCCTTTTTGCACTTGTTCCGTCGTTATCGCTTGCGTTGTGCAATCGAGAGTTTCCCCCCCGAGTCAATTCAATCAACGCTATCACGTGTTGCTTTAGTCTGATTTGCGTTGAGCGTTTCTGATAATTAGTTATATTGTGTTATATTGTGACGATTTCTAGGAATTAAACAGTGCATCATTCATCGAGTATCAAAGTCAGTAAAATATCGCGGCTTGCGTCGAGCCTCCTCAACCAAAATTATTCATTTCCTTTGCTGTATTATCAACGACCATGATATCGACGCTGTTTCCACTTAGTTATTGAACTAGTATTCACCGGCACACCTCTGCATTGACAAGCAGCCTGTTAACAATTTGTCTAATTCAACATCTGAACTTGAAAATATGCTCCTAGTCGCCTTACTCATGGCCGAGAGAATAAGCAGGATCCCATTAGGTAAGTCGGTGAATGACTGACTTGTTTCAGGCAATCTTAACCCCAAACTTCATGTCAATCAGCGAGCCATTCAATTGCGTTTGCATTTATGGACGTTTTCGGGCCTTAGCAAATATTTATAGAGGAGTGCAATAAGGCCTGCACACTTATTATCAATGCCCCAAAACACATACAGGTTGCTGTAACGTGCAATCGGACGACATCAATTTATAGTTGCACTGCATATTCGAAGAAATAGTTAAATGAACATTCCATCGGATGGTCTATTTCTCCTCAATACCTGCATTGCATGGTTGATAGCCGCATTGTCGCTAATCGCAAAATGAAAACACAACCACCTCTTAGTATTTATATATGTTTATTGAATACGTTTTGGTATGCCTGTGCATAACTAGGGAAACAAGCAGGCTGGCAGGAGATATTTCAAGCATTTTTCACTAATCCAAATACGCTGTGCTATTTTAATCAGGACAATATTATCTCCGTTTTTTGCTGGCGGCATGCAATATACATCTTGTGACATCTGAGTAATGTATGTTTGGGTTTTGCTCTAAACCTGATCCATTTTTTTTGTCTGGCCAAACTGTTTTAGTTAACCCAGCAATCATGATTTACAGAGCAGAGTATAAGCCATCCTTTTTGGCGTCTTACTTTATGTAGCAATTTCCACACCAGAATATGTTACATAAATTAAAGTAACGAAATAGCGATACTACCTGACGCTGTCAATGGTGATGCAGGCAAATTTTAGCCATCACCAC
Organism: Urechis unicinctus; assembly: GCA_034190875.2. NCBI lineage: Eukaryota > Metazoa > Annelida > Polychaeta > Xenopneusta > Urechidae > Urechis > Urechis unicinctus. The sequence goes on along the minus strand of CM067352.1, from coordinate 9,280,987 downwards.
GTCTATCCCCGCTATTGGCATCGTAGTGGTATCAAGGTGACCAAATGATTTGCCAAATTTGGTCCGTTGGATATCAGGTTGTGTGGTCATTCCGATCTCATTTAATGCACGCAGCAAGTGCTATTATAATGGACTGAAAACAAAGCATAAGGTGCAATATAATTTTTAGCGGCAACGAAAATAGATTTTGCAGAATATCCGCAATGTTGTAACGGCGTTACGCGATAGCTTGCTTATAAGAGCGATGTTTGGGCAAACAAAAACTGTCGGAAGCAAACTCGTTTATGTTACAAGAGCGCTGCGTTTAATTGTGCATATTTGAGATGATTGCCTTACTTAATGTCTTAAATTGATACATTGATGAAATAAGGGCACAATGTAATGGCGGCGACTGAGACGATCTTGAGATGTAGCGTAATGCCACAGAGGACCACAAGAACCGTGCTGTCATTATGGCGGTACTTAGAACGCTTGTATGCTGGTGCATGAATTTGTATTGACGAAGATAATTTCCTGATTTCATAAGGTATTTTGAGAAAATGTAAGTAGGGCTATGTAGTGCTATCAACTACCTCTAATAGTTTGAGTATTTATAGTAATCTGGGAAAGTAGGCGCTATTTTCTGTGTGTGTGCCAAATTGCTATAATATGGTGGTTCACGAAACTTTCGTTGAATATAGCAAAGACAAAATAATCCACACACACATACATACGCACACATCCGCCGACACGCACACACATTTAGATATAAATATATATATATATATATATATATATAAATATATATATATATATATATATATATATATATATATATATATATATATATATATATATGAATATATATATTTATATATTTAAATATATATATATATATATATATATATATATATATATATATATATATATATATTTATGAACATATATACATATACCTTGCTACCTTTCTTCAAGCCAAAGTTATGTTCTAGAGCATGGTTATGTTGCAGAGTATAACTTGAAGCTATATATCAGGCTTGCCATTCGGCAGAACAATAGCGCATTTTGCTACATTCCCTCTAGATCTGCATATAGAAGTAGTAAATATTAAATCTATTCATTTCTTGGCCATTGTCCGGGGTATATTTGTCTTGACGGACGTCTTTATTTAGCTTTATTTGTTATGTCAATGCATATTCGTCACCCCAATTACGAAAGACTCAATGATCAGCGTCAATACAGAATTCACCATTACACGTGTTTTAATCTAATGCACGGACGATATTTTACAGCTTTCAAAACAGATAATGGGCATGCTATAATATTCAAGTTCTAACAGGATTGGGGTAACCTTTGATACGTGGCTCTCATTAAGTATATGTAGCAAAAATAGTGGCCCGTCAAATTGCAATAAGTCCATCAAAACTACGAGCATAAAACCTGGTTGTCGTATTACGCTATTACTAAGACAATATACCATGCCTCTAATTCCTACGCGAACATGCCTCTCGTAAAAATAAGCAAAATGATTATCAAGGGCGTCTTTGTCAATTGAGTAATAACATCACTGTTGATGAATGTTGATACATAACATGGATAGATAGCGCTGGTTGGTACAAATGCAATAAGCTCTTGTTCATGAACGTGCCGTGTCTGAATTGGAGTACCGCATGCAATGGGCCTGAGGTCGATAGATTAACCAACAAATCTCATTCGGTGAGTGACATGAACTATTGAAACTTTGATTACTCGAACTGTGTAGCTTTTTACCTAATATGTGTGCCTGATGCACCCAGCTTAATTAGCAAACCCTCTCTCAGTGAACATAAGCGCCCCACGAATTGCTGTTAATACGGGTCGTGACCAATGTATTGAATATTCCCGAAGCTTCATTAAAGAAGCATTCGGATAATGATGCACTGAATGAACAGGAGTGTACGCAATAAAACCTGTGTTTACTTAATCCCTAACCGGATTAACGCTTGAATCTCTGCGGTTGATGCAGCTGTCGATTTGTCGAATCGAATAGGACAATATGTGTTTCTCTTCGTAACATTACTCTTTGTAGTGCGCCAATAAGATATTCTCAGCCATTTCAACTGACAATGTCGTGCATTATCTTTCTTTTGATGCTAAAGGCTAACTTTTATTAGCAGAATTAGAACGGACCGCAAATTACCAATATCATTTGTTTTTGCCTCCATTTTTACTGTATAACCACTAAGAATAACGGTTTTGGTAAATGTATTTATTGGTTTCTCTCGTTAAGTGTGCTGGATGTATAATGGTCCATCTAACCGGCCTGCGCCGTCTTCAGATATCTTGCAAAAACTGTATGTTACGTATATTACCGGGTGAGTTTTTTTTCAATAAATATATTTTCTATTTGTTCGGCATTTGTCAACAGCGGTACCAGGCAGGGTGGCAGAAATCACCCTAGTAAGCTGTAAATCCGACACAGTTCAAAGTACCATGAATGAGATATCTTTGACCCTGTGATAGTAGGGCGATTACTTGTAAAGCGACTGACATGTTTATACATGTCGTTGACAAATATAGTGGGGACCCTATGGTTCAATCATTTTGACATTTTCAGAGGCAGTTATATATATCGGTAAATGTCAATACATGGATTGCGTTGCTAGGGTCTTCTAGAAACTTTTTGCCCAACAGAGCCCCAGAGAGTAAACAACATCGACTCTTAATGACCGACCTAGGCAAAATGATGTGACACATTTTCTCGAAATACATATACACCTTAATTTGGATCAATTAATTCAAGAACAATTAAGATAATCTTTCTTTTAGTGAAAATATACCTCAGATATATTTCGTTGTTATTAATAACACACATCAGCAACTTCTAATATTATAGTCAAATACCTCTGAAATGGTGATTATTTCGCAATAATCACTTAGTTTAGTGATGGAGCGGTAAATAAATCAGTACATTGATTGCGTTATGCATGTGCAGGCACCCAAAGCCGTTGATTACTGAGGCCCTGACCCAAGCCTACAATGCACCGACTATTCCGAAGATTTGCTGCAGCTCGATACAGACGCATACACGCAGTAGTATTCAGTCTAACTCAGCTGTATACATTGGTTTTACAGATAGTCGTTTTTCTTGCTTCCAATGATTTGCACTAAGAACCAGTGACCGAAAGATTAGTTGTTTTCTTTCATGTGTCTGTCTATCGATTGTTCCTATAAAATAAACGGGCACATTTTAGTTATGCGATTTTACTACTGGTGAACGCTAATCACGTCGAGGTGTATTTCCGTCGTTCTCTTTATTACTAAATAACGCTGAAGTTCTGTTGCTGCTAATGAGACACTTCCAGTTCACGGAGCCTTAATGAGACGGATTTAATCAAGATGTATTTATTAAGTTTCATATTGATTAATTAACTGATATCAAGAAGATGAAAATAATTCCAATATCGATAAGCAGCAATTTACTGATAGTAATTAATTGTCAATTAACGTTACACTGAACGCGCCTTACGCGCATCGTTTATCATGTTCGTAGTACTATTGGCGCATGGAATAAAAAATTAGGTAACAATAAAAATGACATTCCCAATGACAGATATCTATGCAATGGTAAGTTGTCATTACATTAGACTCAAAGAATTGTCGCATTTGGTTGTTGGTTTAATGCTCCACAGCAGTCCATCAATCCGTATTGCGAGAAAATTTAGCAAATGGTAGTTTCAAATATGTAGCAACACTGCCCACTACTTACAAAGAATATATCGGAAATCCGTAAATAAATAGTCTTCGTCGGCAAGTAACGTCGAAACGTCTATTGGGAAATTCGCAATAACGCATTATAAAACATATAAGCGGATTGGTCGGTTACTTTTACGACTGGAAGAGTTCTAGGCTGGCGTAATATCACCCGTGATAATAGAAGCAAAACAGGCTCTGTGATTTTGCACGTTTTAAACTGCATTAGCACACGCGTTCATAATATCCTATTCTTTTAGGCATAAGCTTAGGTGGTTTTAACATGACTGCTGACTAAAGCAGGTGGGATAACGCTCTCTATTGTTGCTATTGCGCATGCTATATCAACCTTTGCGTCAAAATGTAACCAGCTAATTTTGCACCTTGGACGTATCGTCAATTTTAGGTTTTATGCTATTAGTCTTTTTGTGCGAATAGGGGATATTCCTTAATTGTAAGCTTTGGTTTAGAATGCCAGGCAACATGATCTCGGATGTATTGAGCTCTACATCGGGTTTAATGTTAGGCTTAAATTAGTGCGTAATAAAAAAATCCGACATTTTTATACCTAATTATTAATGATTCGTTTGTCTTAGGTTCCATTGCTCGACAAACGCCTGCGCAGTGACAATTATTAAAAGAATGCAACTAGATGAACAAGTTGATGACGAGCAACATCACGTGATTTCTGAACACATGACTCACATGTATTGTTTTTTTTCTGGCACAATTGGTTGCTTGGATCGCCTTGTGATTTGACAGCAACGCTACAATACATGAGTGCAATGGAAGCGAGGACAAATATATGAGAGCAGAAACAACTAGTTATGCTTCTTCCGTTTGTCAATAACGGGTTTGAATGACAAACATACGTCGTGTTTAATGCTCATTGCTTCCCCTCTTGCTTCATCAAGCGTATGCTGCGTCGCCTATATTTGATTAAGCAGGAACTAACAACTAATGCGTGTGTTTTTGCTCAAACATGCTAATTTTCATGTCAAGCTTAATTCACGGAACAAACGTCACTGTCAGCTATTTTTTTTAACTAAACTCAGCCTTCCATTCTGCCGTTCTTTAGCATGAGACAGCAATAGCTATTACGCCTCTTAGCTACTTTCTACAACATAAAAAGAAATGCTTTATTTATGACAGTGCCATTTATTGTTGAACATTCTAACAGTATATAACAAACTGCTGACTTACAATACAAAATTATTTAGTTTATTTGTATAAAACTAGAAACGAGTTCTAAGGATTGTAAATTAATACTGATTAGTTCATTATGCAGATTATGTAAAACGGTAATTGTACTGCATGCAATAAATATGATTATATCATGCCAAATGAAGCCAGAGAGAGCATATTGTGCTTATTGGGCCATCTGTAACTCTCTTCTTGTGCGCGAAAGTTTGGAGATAAATGATTTTTTCTTCTGCATGCGGCGTTCATCACACTCTACGCCGTAGTCATAACGTTTCCCTCGATACATAATTTATTCAATAATCACAATAACGGACAGGTTCCGAGTTATATTGATGTATAGCTTATTAATCAGAATGAGACTCAGTATCGCCCCGACAGTGACTTGACCGAGTGGTTGCAATAAAAAAGCTTTGATTGGTCCCATAACTTAAAGGCGGATGATATGAGTACTGAAGCTCGTAATGCTCCATTTGAATTTTGAAACTTATAGATTCAAATCATATCACACAGTATATTTTTTTCACGATTTGGCTTTTTCTCATAAAAAAGTATAACGATCTCATTTACGATGAATATAAATGACTGTAGTGCTGCAATGAAATACTTTCATATGCTTGAGATGACAAAACCACGAATGATAAGTGCTCCCCAAACGCAACAGAGTGGCTTCAGTGTAATCACAAGACAAAAAGGAAAAGCATTGTTGAGAGAACAATATATGTAAGTATAAACGGCGAATCACAATGGGTGTCATCAGCATCGCATTATCTTGATCAGTTTAATTGTGCGAAAGACAAAGTAAACTACACATGAAAGTAAAGTACACATGGAAGTAAAGTACACATGATTTAATACCATTATTGTAAGCAAAAATCGGTTTTAGGGGTGTATAAATCGATGGGGTTGTCATATCCTACCAAGTTAGTAAAAATACTAATGGAATACAACCAATTAGTGAGGCACGTATGTCTAGAGGCGTCGATATGTGATTTCAGAGCGGACTAGATAAGTTGCTGTGGCTATTACTTATTCTGTTCATGTGGTTGTCTATTAGCAATGTCACATTCGTGTATGCGACACACCTTGGATACAGAAGGTCGCATCCTTGGCATTGATGTTGTTCTGCCAGCTTCCCGGCTAATCATCATCAGCGTTCCCGGTCTGAGGAGGCTAATGTCCGAGGTGGAAATGGTGATATTCATCAGACCGGCACAGCGTGAGACGGTCATTAAAGTTGTGTTAGCTTTAAGAGGCGGAATAAAGGTATTGGTGCTAACATCAAATATCAATAAGGCATCCGCATACAGCCCGACTGAATAGTACAATCAGTAACTATTGTTAGTGTTAATAATGCCTTATTGTCTTCCTTCCTCCTCGTTTGCTAGCGGATGTTAAATGCAAAATAGGAATTAAATATGACAGATGTAAGGTTTTGTTACGATTCATGGTGCAATCCATTTTCAATGTGACTACAATCTTTTCATTCAATTTTTGCAGTATTAGCTCAGAAAGGCGAAATCGCACACACACAGATAGTTGCAAAGTCGCCTAAGGCAACGCAAATTTGATCGAGCGAAACATTGTGGGGTAGTGCTGACAGATTTGCAAAATATCCGACACATGATAAGGCATGACCGTAGAACATGGGCCATTTGAATACAGATGTCAATGGTTATCAAAGAGTACAACTTGATGGTGCTTCAGCAAATCCCATCCCACTTCTTAGTTACACATGATACGATGAGAGTAATTTACTATTGGCCTGTTGGTTACAGCTAAATACTAATTGACGCTGACTGATAACATATCACAAATGATTATACAGCAATTATTGTGCAAACGAGTAAGTATTCTATCATTCATCTCTCGACCATCGATGAATATTGTAAATTCTACATTATCGTATGATAAAGTTATTTGGTGCTTCATGAGAAATCCAACGTAAAGCCACAAATCGTCATTTGGGATGCAAAGTAAGCTGCGTAGCGTACACAACCAGGCTGCTCCTAATGGAGTTTATATTTTGTTCAACAAAATGTCTCCGTGACGACATACTATGCAAAACATATTAGACAATACATATATTATTAATGTGTAAATGGTTTTCGTAGCTATACTGTCTAGCAAAAATATGATTCTTGGAGCATTTGCTTCCCTAAACATAGAACATTAGAAAATAAGAAAGAGTAATTACCATGACGATAACGTAAAATGGGATATAGGAGAGATCATGAATAAGAACTCGGTTAAATGATTCCTGATCTGGTTCCAACATTCGACAGCAGACATGTTTATGAATAGTTAACTTTATCAATTCAAATATGCAACTGATGTGCTAGTTAAAAAGGCTGGTTATTCATCAAAATAGGTAATCACGTCGTGCATGCCATTCAGCAAATAAGTATGTAAAAACAATTGACATCGCAAAAATGCGTTAATACAACGTGATGCGATAGGAAGGACTATACATGGGCGCTGATATATGCAGTTACATATGACAAGTAATTACAGGATTACTACCAGGATATAAAACAATCTGAATAATGATGGACAGGCTTACTCGAGATATATTGCACACATCAGTCACTCTGTACCTTTGTTTGACAGACAGGTATGTCATAATGAAAGGTGTCGGGCAACACATAAAGTAGCCGTTGACAGGCAATTCGCCAAGTCGCGCCTGGAAAATAGGATGGGTGATCATCAACTGTGCTACACTTTATTGGCCTAACAGGTGGATTGCGCGCCAGATAAGCATAAATGATACACTCATGCTAACCGCATGGTGCAACGATCTCTTACATATATGATAAATAGAGTGCTACCCCATGACCTGATACGTGCAAGTCATTTGTTTTATGTGCATAAAGCTTACTCAAATGCGGAGAGAAATTCAAATGCAGGCAATTATCCACACGTCAGAGACGGACTTCACCTAGCAAATCATTTAACAGTTGTCTGTTCAAAGATGTGCCAATTCATACTCTGTCCTAAACTGTACATCAGCAATACACTCCGACGGGGTTCCTTAGAGCTAATAAGTAAATCATTAAACACGGCTGAAAAAAAATGTGCTCTATCTATTGGAATTTACCCAGTGCTTAAATCAACGTTTAACACCATATATTCAGGCTTATCCTCATAGATCACATGAAGCTGAATTCATCATAATTTTTAATTGAAAGCATTTTACACGTTTGTCTATTCTATTGCTGGGGTATGTTTATCTTTTGTTAATGAAAATTCTACTTGTACAATGTGATGGTTGGAACATATAGTTTTTGATTTCGTGCCTGTTTAACAACAACCATCGTCTTCCAATCCGTGATTTGTCTGACCGCATAAGCGGATAAACAATAATTTGTGTCACATTTCTAAGCGCTCGCCATGTGATAAGATTGTCTTTATATCCGACATGGATTGTGAGAAAATGACTGAATATCACATACAGATTATAGGATAACGGATGCAGCGAATGTGATTATGGACCAATGCTTGTATCAAGGTTGTTTATCGCAGCGCCGATATTCAAGCCCTGGCGGATATCATTTCATAAATTTCACTGCGTTTCGGCCGTAACTTGCTATAGACTCTATAATTAGTAAATAAATAAATTAAACGCGAGGCCTCGTCGGGCTAAGCTTTCGATCGTTCTTCTCGGTCATTCATTCAGGGCAATAGACGACCAGTGGGAGTACCAGTATGGAAGCATTACACATACGTCAGCGCATTGATCATGAATTGCGTTGCTAGGATCATCTTAAAACATATTGCCGAACTGAATGCCTAAGTGTAGTTGGCCCTCTACACTTAGTGACCAACCTAGGCAAAGTTTTCTTTCAAGTCTTGTCAAAATACACACGCAGCTTAGTCAGCACCAATGTGTTCAAGGAATATTAAGATAATTTAATTCTTTCCTTAATTCATAATTTATCTGGGAGTTAGTTTGTAGTTATTTAACTACTATTATCGAAGCCGATTACGTCGGAAATGCAGACATTGATACATGTAATGCGTTATATGAGCGGTCGTGCTTGACAAGATATATATTTTGAACAGCATTCGCAATGAAGAAGTGAACTTGTTATACCTCTACGGTAATTGATTAATCTGCTAAATGTCCGAGTAAAATGTTCAAATAGCAATTCCGAACATAGGGCGGTTCCAAAATTAGTTCACGCTTTTTACGTCATCTTTAGATCTCAGACAGATCATCACAGTGGGTACCTGCTGTAATCAGTTTGTCCCACGATAACCATCCCTCTCTATTTAAATTCAGCCAGCAACTATATCAATGTATGGATGCGGTAGAGATTGGTCGTTATTGTTCGTAATGTCAGTGGATAAATGGTGCTAAGAAATAGAAAATCACAGGTTTTTTCCTTTTTCCAAATATATTTCGCTACAGTTTGTACTTCACAAATCACTGACTAACAAACGTGGCTCATGTGATATGCATGTGCCGCTTGCAGCAAAAATTGATATTATTATTCAGTCCAAATAATTGCAAAACATTGTAATGAACACATACCAGAGGGGTTATACGGTGGGTTATTTTTACTCAGAAAGGGTCAATGTGTATAATGCAATAAATGTAATTACCAGTTACAATACGTTTGATTTTATATCATATGCTCCAAAGGATGTTTCAATGATGTAAACTGATCAAAATACATAACCATACAGGATATTTTTACACTTCCAGTCACAGTCGATATAAAGGTTGTAACTGCATATATAACTCATGGTTGTAGTAAGATGTGGACATTTTGTCTTACTTGGTACTCACAACATTAAAACTATGCTTTGAGTCGCCAATATATATAAACTTTTCATTAACCTGCGTGTCACGACACTTGTAATCTATTTGTTATGCTTAAATGAGCCATTATGTAGCTATAATATAATATACTTAGCAGCAATGAACAATCGGGATTAAACAACGAAAGGAAAAAACAGCAGAAACTGGACGCTCGTTAGAAGGCTTCCACGAGCCAAGAAAAAACGCTAGAAGCATAACCATTAGTCCAATATAAGCGCCCTTTCCGGACGGTTTTCTTTTGTAACAGAATAAATGTTCCTTGTCGTATCCATGGTACTATCAAGAAAGTATGTTCAACGCTCAGTTTTTAAAAACGATTGCAAAAGTTATCTCAGTTTGGTAGTGACAAAACAAGCTTCGCTCGCGATTCGCCCGTGACATCGATCAGAGCCAGTCCTAGGCTGGGCAGCGAGATGACTCGGCGGGCCACCATGGATAAAATCACATTTCGCGCATATCTCGCAGCTTAGTTCGTGTTTGCCCCACGATTAATGAAGCGCCACGTTGCACAAGATAATGTTAAAGATGAGACTAAGCTTCTGTAGCATGCTTAATTACTGACTCAAATGTGGAAAAGCAGCATCAATTGCTTCTTCAATCATTACTGTGCGTCATATATAGGGTAACATAGTTGGGCCATTTGTTGGATCAGGTTAACGCTGTAGCGGGCGTTTACACTTCGTAACTTGTGTAAATGTATCGTTTATCAAATAATGTGTTTTTGTTCTACGATAATCATAACGGAGGGACGCGTCTTCCTCTTCATCTCATGAGGGTCTACGTCGACGTTTTGTCCAATACATTTTAAACGCCTATTAACACATCGCCATAACAGAGGAGATATTACTATCCGAACAAGCACCCGCATTGTTTCCGTTCATATATTTGCTATGTTACAACTTAGTCTAATCTATCACACAATTGTTGTTCTTCAGAATCGAGGCTTATCTTGAAGCAAGCGCACTTTATTACAAACACTTTGATATCAAATGAATTAACCATGAATGTTGCCCAGTGATCAGGTGCAAAAATTAATACGCTGCAATTTTGTTTCTGAATGGGTTGGTCACCGAGAACGAAACGAGAAACATGTCCAACCTTAAAAGTGGCCGTGTACTAAAGTAACCACAATTCACATTCGGCGATAAGTTCACTTATGTTTCTCCCGCGAAACGGTTAACGTTGCGTTTGGGTCATTTACACAGAGCCGCACACAATGTAATGCATTTTTTCTCGATAATATGCTTAACTTCGTCTTCGTTAATGCACTTACCAAGTCTTCAAACACGATGGAAGTTGGTCCTACAGCCGTAGCCAGCATCCGTGCGCACTATATGAAATGAACTACACTGAGATATTGCGATAACATTTTATAGTTCTGCAAGCTGTATAACTTCGTCGCCCCCTATTTGGCAGGCCATCCCTATCGATTTTAAAGGTTACGATTTATATTCTACATAATCAGAAAATGCTCCGACTAATCAACTTGTACTACTTGGAAGAGCGAAGTGTGTTTTTTTACAGCTAATTCAATTTGTCATACATTTAAGTGAACAATGTCCGACAACATTCAACTGTACTGATAAACAGCTGCTTTGACTAAACCAAAGCCAACGCATAGTGCTAATGTTAAGTATAAAAAACCTGAGTAATAAACAAAGGCATGCGTTGCTTCAATTCATAGTGCTATGCGATTACTATGTTACCCTATGGAGTAGTTTACGCCATACAATGTTTCCTTTCTTTACTCCCAAAAGACTAAATATCGGAAGTTTTAAACACTCTCCTACCGTTCTTGATCTGCCATTTACTGAACTAAATACAGCAATTTCCCAAAAATATCCGTCAATCCTATAAACCTATCTGAATTAGCTTTTGTAGCTAGCACAGGTATTGATCGTTGCGCAGGTAATCAACACTTTGACAAAAATTCATATCCAACACTAGACTAACATAAACAATCATAAGCAATAAGTGGGGAAGTAAGGATGAGAAATTGCAGCCAAAACGGGATAAAAAAGGTGCAGCAAAGTTTCCTGAATAGGGTAAATAAAAGCTTCAACCGGAAATCCGTAAACACGGCTTATATCGTCGTTTAAGTCACGTGTCAAGCAATGTAAGATATGGAACAAGTATAACGGGAACAATCAGCATTGCTTGATAACGCAGTATTGCCGGTTTTGTGAAGAGCTATTTGATGATTGAATAAATCATATACCAAGCGAGTTCTTGTGTTGACTGGCCGCACGGCTCTGTGCATAATTCCATCAAGCGTCCCTAGCTTTGCTCTAGATTTTTAGGTCGGCGTATATTAGTAGATACTTGAATCTTGTGCAAGCAATGAGATTATGTAAGCAATATACACATCAATAGATAGTTTTACAGAACGAACGGCCAACACGGTCGACGCGTGCCTTTTCTCAATGGATAGAGCAGTTATGTTGCATCAGCATTAAACCTGCACTGCCGAGACAACAGTATGAGAAACAATTCCGCGTCTGCTCTATAATGGTTTTACTCTGCCAGAAGCCCCCATAAACCAGTATTCCATTGACAACTGTCCTGTCGTCGCATGTTAACGGCGCATTTGCTATTGAGCTAGAACTTAACAAAGACATGCCATGCAAATTTGAAAAACTGTATTGCCTTAAATTTAAAGTGCGTAAATACATCTTGCAGCGAAACTGTATTTAAGAACAAGAATGGTGCATAGTGTACGCAGCGTCGTACGTCATCATTGTAACTTTAAGGCATAACAGTAGAAAAAAAGTTTACTGTACCACGATAAAATCCGCCAGTATATATCGCATGAGTCAATCTTAGCGATGTTGGCAATGGCGATGCATGTGTCACTGTTAAATGAGAAAATTACGCTCTTATGTAGTTTTATTTGGCAGAATGAAAAATGTGTTATATTTAATCAATTAACTACATGATGCGTACACTCGCTGATGGTACCTGTTGTAAGCTTGTCAATAGACCTTCTCTGTAATACCTTCGTCAGCAACGTTAGTTAATAACGTTTGGTGGATAATACAATAAATGTCAGATTAGCAGCCAAAAAAACAAATATACATTATGCCGTCAGTTACAGGACCAAACTGTGAACCATTTCTGTGAATGCAAGCAGAGCAAGACCATGACGATAAAACCAAACAATATGTCACAGAGAGCACAAATGAATATTCGGTTAAATGAATCCTGATGTGGTACATACATTCGACGGCAGACAGGTTTATGAATGCGTGACTTTATCTATACAAATAAGACATAGATGCGCTTGATATATCAAACGTTCACTTGAGATACTTTCGACGTGACGATATCAAAGGTTTAGCCTAACTATCCAGCAAAGGAGTCATGCATTCTATCGAGCGATCAATCGTGGGCCATTTCTTTGACACGTCACTGGTAAATGGTTCAAACACCAAATACCGCTGAAATGACCCACCGTTGGGATCAGTTAGAGGTTTCAGCTTTGGGGAGGCAGTAGCCTGAGCGATAAACACTTGACGTTCAGACCTTAAAAACAACCGTTATTGAACAACTTGTATATGGAATGCAAACATATAGCGTCAGGTCTATCTTTCAGGCGAAGAACAAATTTGGGTCATTCCCAGATGAGAACGAGGCTATAACATCGTCTTTTAACGCATTAATACAACGGTTTAGTACGTGTTACTAAATATAAACATTGAATATAGCTTCGCTGCGAACCTGCAATATATTCCGTTCATAATCGCAGCGGGTGATTGCCATCGGTGTCAAGTTAAAAGTAATGGATGGCATAACTCAACAAAATCCCTTGCATTATCTCAACATCAGGGTTAGTAATACAGCCGCTTATCCAATAAACCAAGTTTTACAAATAATCGTAGTCTATTTTGTGTCAAGTGAGTTAAACTCTCCTGAATAAATCACGAGTTTGATTTACTCAATGACAGCGCAATGTACAAATGCTGTTAATAAAAAGAACAGCACAAAAATAACCCTGTACCATATACTAATCATCATATAATGTTACCTTGCAATTTTGCAGTCACAGTGGTTTCGCTTATGAGATAGTATATACCCGTTCTGTAGTTGCACCTTCACGTTTCGGGAGAAGATGATTTAACAAGTTCAGATCACAACAAATCGTTACAGCTATGTCGTTTCGTCGAACCAAAGATCAGGCATGTGCTAGCATCTGATTACGAATTTGCACATTTCACATTCTCTAGCGCTAGAAACGTCTTTGACTACTGTCCATGGAAGGACTTAAAAGTATAGTTGCACCCAATAAACAAATCAACGGTGCTTGCACTACAAGCACAAATTAATTCACTACAGATGGAGAGAAGGAGATTTGAACTGGCCTTACTGTTTGTTACTTTCCAGTTTTGAGCCCTCGATAAAGCTGGCCGCATTGACCCTGCCCGTTGTAGAGGAAGCACTGCAAACCCACACCATGTATTACCAGCGATTGTTTTTTAAAGTTCATCAAGTAATCCAATAGAATGAGAGAGAGGATGGATTATTGGACGGATATGGGCTGTCATCAACAATGTATATTTGAGATTGCTGTAATGTTGACATAAATCAAGATACGACAAAACGAAATGTCAGCGGCCAAGCGTAAAACGACAGACCAGCAAAGTAAGGGGGGACAAAGCTATAGCCAGAGTAAGGATAGCAAATTGCCTCCCACAAACAATCACCATAAATTCAACATTCCTCATGTACTGACAATAGGGCTGCACCAAGTCTTGGTACAACCGCATGTCAAAATAAAATGAACGATAGTTCTATGACCTGTGTTTCATCTCAAAATGTAGGGAAATGTCATACGTAAAATAGTAATAATCAGCAGAGTGTAGGTGTTATGAGTCATGCGAGGTTTTGTTCAAAGTCAACTACCATTCTCTGGGCCAACTTGTATAGTGAGCAGAAAACGTACCATAATAATAGTGGTATAATGTAAGTCCTTACTTATTGGTGTGCCAGTGTGAGATGAGTTCGTGGCTATAATTGCATGTGTTGTACCTTAGTGCAGATATCAACGATTTATAAACATTAGATCTAAATGGTCTTTAAACGGCATCAGGATCACAATAACAGCAAATTTGCAAAGATATCCCTGAATGTTGCAGTGGTCTGTTTTGAACGCCATCTACAAAGCTTACCTCATCAACTTATTACACGATATTACAGGTATTTTAAAATGATGCTCAATTTATGTGAAGCTCCATTGGATATTACCTATGCACTTACAGCGTGTATGTCTCTAAGACCAGCTAAAATAGGTGATTGATTAACCCCCGTGTCAGCAAGAACATACACATTATCTTGTCAGAGACACAAGGGCACACATAATTTAACGAAGGGAATCACTATAGATGCGTGCTATGGAATAATTGATTATTTATTTCCGTTGTATACGCGTCATAACTGCATTGCCGAGACAGTACCATGGCTTACAATAGCGTTTCCGTTATACCATGTGCTCACGCTGTCACAAAGGCTTCTATAAACTATTGTTTCATTGACAATATCTCGGTGGTTGCATGATGCACACACATTTGGTATCTGCCTTATTACAAAGCCAAGATACACAGACTTCAGAAGGAATCGACTGACAACCTTCTGGTTTACATACATACTGCGAAAGATCATCCACTACAGGTTCATGTCGTCGGTGTGCCCCCCGCACTACCCGGCCCCCCGTTGTTTCACACACCGCAGTGAAAAAACTAAATTATCAGGCAAATACCATGACTAGATATGCCGCACTGTTTATCTTTCATGTGTCAATTGCAAAAAGAGTCGATGGTTTGCCTTTGTCAGCAAACTGATGAAATTAAACATGGAGTGCATACTATGGCAACCTTCAGTCTGGTCAATGCCATAACTTATGGGGTCAATAGGTACCCGCGCTTGTTCGACATCATTGTACGAGACGGCGTGTTTTTGTTGTCATCTAACCTTAAGCACAATGCTGCGTCATGTCCCCATTAGTTAAATAATCACCTGCATGACGAGAAGATCGTGATTCATTGTTGGAGTCGAGTAGATGAAAATGCTCGAGGTGGTAGTGTATTATGTCACTTTGTGACGCAACCGTGGGTGTATTGAATCATAAAAAACGCCTTGATAGCATAAGAGCAGCAAAAGCTGACTTTCAGGTCGTCTTTTAAGTCTACATTGCATGCATATTTGAGTAAGATAAACAAATGCTCTTATATTTATGGGCTGTTACGGATCAGCAGCCAAGTTGCCCAAATCAATGGTGTTATAATAGTGTAATAAAATCCATGCTGTCATGCTTGTATGATAATGCAAAGCAATAATAAGCAGTAGGAGATAATTAAATATGTCACGAATTGCCCTTATCACATTTCTGATCAGTAATCCCATAAAATCTCAATGACATGCTGATAACATGAAATATGCTTAAGCGATAATGAATGGTAATAAGTTCTATGCATAATACATAATACCGCAGCAAGCTCCTTTCTCCTTTTTAATGGTAACATGTATAATCTTCTACTCATATGCAAATTCAAGCAATACAATGCTGCGGGCAGCCGGTCTAATGTCAAGAATGAGATATGTTTGAAACTGCTGCACCAAAACGTTCCTCTCAGTCATCGTATTTTTGTGAATTGAGAAAAAATGTCATGCGAAGTAGGGCTCGTAATTAAACAATGGCAAACATTTCATTGGTTATTTCAAAAAAATATAGCTCTCTAATAGTTTGTAGCAGATTGTAAGTTATGTCACCAGATTAGTTTTGAACCGACTACATGCCAAATCTGACTTAGGTTCGTTGTGAATGTGACCATCAATCTATTTAGAATAGCAGGCATCAATGCATGTGGGTAAGGTCATCGATTACTTACGACGTTTAAATGAGCTCTGTTTATGGTACTAATAATATGAATATTGTTCGTGTCCAAAAAATACTAAACTGGAACACTTTCTGTTTGGCATTTGCACGGGTTTTGCAATGAAAATGCTATCTTATTTTAACAAATAATTTCCTGATTGTCCTAGCTATGAACCGGTGGAAATTCTAGTCAATACTAAAGTCAATGATAAGTATTATCATACGATATTTCCATTTGGATGAAATATTCATTAATTGATACTTCTGATATAGGCACTATTTGCTTAAGCTTACTGCTTTTATCTTTGAGAAGCGGAGGTATGGAAAGTTCACATCGTTTGATCTGGTCTGCTTTTCGCCCATCAATTAATATTTGTCCACTGATGCGTGTTTCATTTATTGCGGAGGTGTAAGGTTCAAATGATCTTCAATCCACAGTCATCAAGGGAACGGTATAAAGAATGCATCGCAAAGGTTCTATTTCGTTGTGTAGTCACTCTTGAATTATGAATAAATTATTGATATTGCAACCCCAAAGTGCGAAATTTTCAGTCAATGATATGCCGCAAAGAAGATATATCCTTTAATTTGTTAATACCTGGAACAGAAGTTTGATTAACATTGACGCTACTGCCATACCGATGTCAAGGCACGAAAAAAAGGCTGCAATATCCCACAGTTTTATCGACCCCTTATTCGTAAAATAACCAGCTATTTACTAGCTGAATGTACCATTGAATGCAAGTTACGTACACCGACATATAAATAGTCTGAAATACACATTCGTCTTACTATGGGCTGAAGCAAATAGTAATCTTGTTACCCTTCTAATTTATCCTCACTGGTCGATTAGCTACAGCATCTGATCTTAGTTCCGTACCATCAATTTATGCTCTTAACTGAGACGTGATACGTAATTTAATGTATGACAGTCACTGCTTGACTGTTTGGTTAAATCTAATTAATTACTTGAATATATTAACAAAAATAAAATGATATACTAGATCGTTCTATAGTATGCGCGACAGTAAATGCACTTCCATAAAAATGTTATCTAAAATGATATCCCCATAATCATGCAATGCAGAGGTATATTATCACAAGCAATGGAAAGACCACAACAAGCCATCACAACAACACGTGATGTAGCTGCACAAAGGCACATAGTGCTGAGCAATTCACTGGATTTTTTAGAATGACATTTAGCGTGCCGTCATTTTACGAGCTTGAAAAAAGTAAAAGATAAAAGATATGATTTATTTCGCCCTAGACATTTCACATGACATTTCGGAACATCGCACGGTATAATAATTCACAAGATTTCATTTTTTACTCGTTTTGAGCTCTTTCAACCAGCAGTTCCAATGTTTCAATATGAAACAGAATTTGAGTAGATACCATGAGACAAATAAAGTGACTCTAACTATTAAATGTAGTTCAAATTCTTCATTAAAAGATGCGCTGTATTTCCATGCGATTCTATGCGCAGTCTATTGGCAAAGTGTTTTCTTTATTTTATTGTCTAACCGAAACGACCTTTAATAAAGAAGACCACGATGCCACCTAGGTGTTCATTTGTGCTTAAGTGGCAGCGCACCGGGACAGGCAAGCATGAATAGCCAGGTAATAAGCCAAATGACATTATTACATTTGATTTTGCCGTTGCAAATCATGACATTGACCTGACACGGTATTAAGAAGTACCGCTCATCACGCACGATTTTCATGCAGATGTTCGAGTAGTATTGTCTGGCAGAATATACTTGATTCGACCCCAATTTGAAATATGCTCAACATGCATACCCAGCAATAATCTTCGTCAAAGTCGGCACAGAGAATTTAATTTCATTCGATCATTTCAAAACATGCATTGTGATTGTTAATAATTGCACTCACAGGTATAAGCCAAACAACAAATGGGAAATGATGGTTTCAAAACAATATAACCTCCATATTCGGGAATATTTACATAGTATATAATTTTGCCAGTGGGGTAACAATTATGTTCGAGAAACACTAAATAAATGCAATTATAGGCATTGACCCTATGTATATGAGCCAGCACACCTGAAAATGGACAGCTGCTATTTTGCAATAAAAGTGTTTACATGCTCAATAAATCGCTAACAAACAATGTTACCGGCAAAAAGAATAGAACACTCGAAGCAGGGGACTCGGTAACGACGGATCGAAGCCAGGTCAACGAGTCGTTTACATGAGTTTTTACTTTACTAGGCATGCATCATTCACCTGTATCACAAATATTTACTTTCATTTAATGCAGCAATGACCGGCTGTATTTGTCTGAAAACTATTGATAAGCATAGATTGCAAGAACTAGTGCATCTCGTACAATTTATACAGGAAATCGACCTATTGCACCGGTTGCCTCCTAACATGTGTAAGAAAACATAAGCATATATAATGGACACTAGAGAAAGCTATAGCAGAATATGCATTATAAGTGGTGGCCAAAATCAATAACAGAATGCGAAATGCCAGTGTCATTGATTGTGCCTCTGTTGGTGCCCTGCTTTTGGCTTTACTTCCTTACGAACATGATTTGCGTTAATGACAGCCATAAATATCGGAGCTAAACGGAATGTGGTTAGAATCAGTCATTTAATGAAACTTTACGTGCTTTGTTACTACATGCAGTATACCGTTTTGGAGATGTCAAGAATGATCCACATTTAACTTGGGGTTATTTTTTTCCCGCTGCAAACGATTGATATTATACTATCCGCATCTGCAAGTTCGTTTTATTGCATGATTTATCTTGTCCTGAAACGCTGTAATAAAGGGGAATGAAACGTTCAAGCTTTCATGCGCTGCCAAGACCGACGCGATGACGTGATGCAATTTTAACGGGTTGTCTCTTTGCATTCGTACATTTGTTTCGATCGAACCGTTATGTTGACTCATGGGTCCCTATTTAAGGTAAATGTACCTAGCTTCATTAGCAGGTTAAGCTTAACATGGCTTTGCAGGCTATCAAAATACATTAAAATTAGGATATCCAAGAAAGAAAGAAACATTTTTGTGAACAATAAATATTGTTGGTAGGTGTATAAAGTCAAAGGTATTAAAAGGACTGTGGTCTATTTGGATTAGCATATTATTAGGTCATCTGACGTGATAAAAAATTCCTATGCATGTTTATTCTGGGCAGTGTTTTGGCCTATAGTATTGACTCAGTTGACTACTAACTGTTTCCATAACCATGATTTCACAAATAACGCCAGCAATCGATCACTGAAGGATTGGCGAACCTGAATAAAGCATTGTACTGCATTGCATGCAGAAAAATATTCCATTACCTCGAAATGCAAGTACATGCCATCTTAGACTCCAAATGTAAAGACATATATGCCCATTTGTATGTTTCTGCTACCGTGAGTAATTACATGTCATGCAGTTTAGTAACAAGCCGTCTGCATAATGTAGAGCATGCGTGCTCTGAAAACAGATGGTGCCGCAAATATCATGTCGGGGCCGTGCTGGTACATTTCTGCAGCCTCATAACATGGAAGTCTCACAATTGATTATCACCAAATTATTATATCTGGCGAGCGCCTTTGTCGGTTCCTGAACTCACATCCCACATCTTAGTTAAACCTGCTAAAGTGAAAACAAGATGCAAGGGGCTTAGTATGCACACTACTGGCCTGATATTGTGCGCCCAATATTCATTGACGATGACAGATAGCACATCAGATAGCAAATAATATAGCAGCATAGATTGTGCACAAGACTGAACCCATATCTTCTATCATTCATATCACGAGGATTGATAGATATTGTAAATGCTACCCTATCATGTGATCAAGTTGTCTGGTGCTTCATGAGAAACTCAATGTAAAGATCTCGTTAATATATATATATATATATAGGAAATCACCTCATTGTATATGCGGCCTCCTGACGTCACATCAGTTACTATTCACACAAATTTTAAACACTTGATATGACCCGTGCGGAATATGCGACTTAGGTGTGGTCACTGATATTTTAAAGTGATATTTGTGTTTCGTAGCGTACCAGCATAGTCTCTACAAGTGTGTTTGTTATTTAGAACAAAATGAATGCATGAGGATCTCACACAGATTTGCATATATGCTAACAAATAACGAGTATTTGTGCTGAAGTGATTTATTTAGCTTCTTTGTCCAGAAAACATAAAACGCTTTGAACACTCGTTTTCCCATTAATACAGGATATGGATATAACTAAAAATTATTTAGAATTTTTGTGACGTCACTGGTCGAGAAAATATCCTGAAGGTAATGTTTAAACCCGCTTATAATCTTCGACACTATGTAGCTATTGTGGCGTATTCACACTGACGTTTGCTGCCACGGTATTGCGTCATCGTGATATTGCTGTCAATAGCTGTGTACCAATGAGTCATTCTTATTTCAACGACCACTTATGTATTGTATGCTTAGAATCCGTTGAAAAGAAAACCTACCATTTACAGGATGCCAAAAATAACCAATCAGTCTATACCAATTGGCGTTGAATATCGCAGAGCAAAATATTAATTGTCATTCGAAACATGGCGTTTTAATATGAAGTGAAATATGTTCGCTTTTGCTAAAAGGTGACTCCTTTAAGCAACATGTAAGAATTCAAATGACGTGCATGTAGTGTGCAAACATATAGTTTATGCCTCTGCCATGTTCACCTACATCATTCGAGTATTGAGTAACACTAGCGAAAAGGTAGATTGCCAGAATCAGTATATTGAGTAATACCAATTATAAAAGCGTCCACCACCACTGAGTAATGTCTTGGTTTATTATGAATTCCCAGTTGATTCATTTGCAAGAGCTTTACAGCATTTAAGGGATTGTGATCGTGATGACGGAAGAGATGCCACAGCAGCCATCGCCTATTTAGTTCACACACAATATCGTATTCAACGTTTATGATACAGATCATGACCGCTGTATCATAAATTAATACATTAACGCTGCGCTGCAGACTGCAATGTTTACCACGGGTCAACTGTCAATACATTATTTGTTGTTACTGTATAGAGCCTCGCTGTAGAAGATGAACACCATGAAAGATTAAGAGTGTCTAGGGATACAATCGGCGAGAACGACTACTCCGAAGCACAAAACAGATAAAATACGTGCATTTAATCGAGCCATTATTCTTATCGTGATATTTTAGTTAAAAGTTATAAAAGTTATAAAAGTTAAGATAATGCATCATTCCGTGGTCGCATACATTGTTGCGCTACCGTTGGACATATGCCGATATTGAGCTACATTTATAAAAACACATTTTTGATAAAACACTGTGAGGCATGTATGCCGTCAAGGGTTATATCATGCGTTATGGGGCTTGTATTAAAACATTTTGAATGTGGAAGCCATGCCTGCCCTAAAGACTTGGTGACAATCAAATTACGCTAATTAAGTTCCATTATTTTTTATTTTTAATGTCAGTTTCCTGCCGTTTAAGAATATTCCAAAATTAAGTGAGCTTGGAAGGATCATAAATTAATTGCGTGCATACAGCGCCCTGTAGCAACCGACGCGCAATTTAATTTTCTCATCCAATTGATATAAATGGATAGGGGCAAATGCCATGGAAGTGCTCAATTAAAGCGCAGCAAACGTGAGCGCCTACTTATGCGACTTGCGTTTATGGCGCAGCGTCACTTGTATAACCTGTATATATCAGACGTCAGAGATATAACTCAAGATGGATGCGTGGCAGTACCGACATATTCTAGCAAGTTCCAGAGTAAGGTTGTATCTCTGCTGAGCAACACAAATGTGGGCCGACGTACTAAGAAATATAATGAGCCACTTTTGTTGGCTCGAAAGCCAGCAATGTAAATACTTGAGATTATATATCCAAGATGCGTAGATGGCCGTTGTGTCTATGTAAGGACCTCTGTTATTGCAGCTACGCACGATACGAGAAACAGATCAAACCTTAAAATAGGCTGTTAACTCAAGTAATCCAAATTCACATACGGAGATTAGCTGACCGTTGTGTCGCTCGTGAAGAGGGCACAGTTGTCTTATGGTCATTTACACTTAGCCGCACATAATGTAATGCACTTTATGTAGACAATATGCCATATAATGGGACAGCCCACCGCACTCTACGTATACCGCATCTGTCTGCACTGCGCTTCTATCTCGAACATATCTGAACTGAGCCGTGGCTATAAAATATATAATTTTTGCAAACTGAACAATGCTGACGTAATCTAATTAGCGGTCCATCCCTATCGAGTTTATGGATAACGCATCAAAGACAGCCATTTATATATTCTACATCACAAGACAATGACCCGAATTATCCATTTGAACGATCCTTCATGACTCGGAAGAGCCAGGTGTTTTTTTGTAAGTCAATTACAATTTATCATACGTTTAAGTGAGCAATGTGTAACACGAGTTTTGATAAACAGCTGCTTACTGTGCACTACTGCCAGCGCATAGTGCTAATGTGTAGTATAAAAAACGAGCAAAATAAGAAGCAATGAAACAATTGTCCAACAAATGCTCCCTTAGCCTATCAACCTAACTTAGTTTGCAATTGCTTTTTATGTTTGCAGAATGCGTAATAAGGCGTTTATATATAGCCTGATAACGGATTGTTATTTTTATAGGGATTGTTCGGTCCGTGAAAGTGACATTCACCTTTAGCCTGGTAAAATTGATGTCATCTATAGCCATACCGTAGCTAGCTCGGGTCTCATTCATTGAATAGCTAATCAACCTATTTTATGTCCAGATCAGAAATAACAGTCAAAAAGGGGGAAACAACAAAGCAGCATAAAATCGGAAATGATAGCAACGACGACAAGCACGTAGGCAAGAATCACACAAGAGATATGTCAAGGAACGTGCTATCGCTGCATTGCAGGCTTTGCGACAAGCTCTAGGCAAGAATCTCCAAAATACTGCATATTTTCTATCGCCTCATACACAGCTTGCCACAGTGATGGATTGCATAGTGCTATAGTTATTTGGTTAAGATATTTGATGATTGAATAAATCATCAAACAGTTTTGTCTTTGTGTTGACGGGCAATGCGGCTCAATGCAACAATTCCATAAAGCGTCCCTTGCTTTGCTCTAGATTGCTGTGTCGTCTGATGTGAGTAGATGCATGAAACCTGTGCAAACAATGGAATTCATGGCATTCTGTAAGCATGATCAACATAAATGGATCGTTTCATACTATATCTCGCATAATGGACGGGTGCTGTTTCAGTGAATAGTGTAGTTCCGTTGTCTGAGAGTCAGCCGCGGACTGCCAAGACATCTGTACAACCAACAACGGCGTGTCTGCGCTATCATATCTGCCCAAACCTTAATTAATAATTGTTACATTGACAACTGTTCTAGCGTCACCTGATTACGACACATTTGCTATTCGATTTTAACTATACCAAGAAATGCCATATAAACTGGTCAATGTATGAAATCTATTTGCGTACACGCATCTTGCAAACAAACTGTATTTAACAACAAGCATTGTGTCTACAGTCCTGATCGCACCTCAAATAACATTCCAAGGCTATTGTTTATCTTTCATCTGCATTGCTATATCTTTGTGCTGAGGTTTGTGTCTGTCTCACTTGATATAAATGAAGAGTAATGTTCGTTGAGGAGATAATTGATCAATATGGGATGTATCGTACAACCCTTCTGTAACCACATATATGATGCGTTTGAATTAGCAAGATACCGGATGGAGTGGACAACACTTCAAATGTGGGTAATAACTGTAATAGCTAGGATTGCTATTAGCTTGGGTTTCAATGATTGGCATCACGTCGGAGACTTAACTGGCGTACATACTTATGAGCGTATCAAAACACGTTTTGAATACCCGTTTATAAATATGTTCCGTGTTTCAACCAATTCGTTCTTGAAATATCGAGCTTGATTGTTTTATTGCTTGGTGTTGAAGTTTAAGGTTAAAACTATTGAAGTATTTTATTGGTTATTTAGACGCTCCTCTGTACGCCTGATCAAGAATGACCCCACAAAAACTGCACAAGAACATTTACTGAAGCATCCCAGCTTTCACAAGAAGGTACAACCATAGAAAAAAAGCTTTTTCTTGCTCTTAGAATAAGCATTTGCAACATGCTATTATTTTTCATGAAAAAAATATTATGGGCTGTGGACATTCAATATGGTAATCTAAGATTGTCTGCTGCGGCATTTAAATACAGAAGAATCAAATAGTTAAATAGCGATTTTACTGTACGCTCTGTCGTAAAATTGTATGCGGTTTGTTTTACTGGAGTCAAGTAGTAAAATATTTGGGACGATAAATCTATGAGAGTCTCACTTTGACATCCGACCCAAATTGCTGCAAACGCCATGTCTCTTAGCAATTGCGGTTACTTGCAACATCTATGTTGGGGAACAACTCACGCCTCATATTACTCATCTTTATGTGTGAAGCCATTACGTAACCAAAACTTGAAAGTGGTTAAGGATATTCTCTATATAACCTAGAATTGTATATGTTTCTTTTTCTTACTCACCGAATGCACTCATCATCTGCGGTTTAGTCACTGGTCTGGAAAGAGTTTTATGTGTGTAGGTGCGATATGCAATCAGCACGTAGGGTCACTAGGGTTCAGACACCGGGCATCAAAGTGAAGGTAAATCACTATGGATATCAACAATCTGCTAACCCTGCATAACCAAACCTCGCAGGCTACTTTTAGACCGCAAACAAATACACACAGTAACGCCAGATAGAATATTTGTCCGCAGTGTGTCCTGCATCAGACATCATTCATCGTTGAAAGATAGATTGCGGCTTTACTTACTATACTGCCGCTGAGCATACCGTTTTTCCATCATCAAGACGCGATGTCTTTGTGAATAAAACTACTACCTATAAATTGACAATATGTATGTATGTATGTATATATTCATACTGTTGTAGACCCTTGCGTTTGTCATATGGGAATGGTACTGGCTTGAACCTCAATGCGCCAGTCTGGGAGGGTTTATTTGTGAATTTGTTTGTGACCGCTGATGTATCTATTGTCGGTCTTGAGGCATCGGTTGTCGACCTCAGAGGTGATTAATGGATGATAGATATAAATATCAAGGAACAAATAGGGATTCACTATTCCCGCGACAACTATCTATCACCGTAATTGAATGATGCAAGTACAACAATGCATGATCTACGAATGTAATTCTCCCACTGCCCTTGCTCCTGATTCCGTCAATGGACTCCCAGAGAACAAGGGGGCTCACAGCTAGCTCTGGGTGGCGGACACAGTGGCCAGCAAGCCTCATCCTTCGTTTCCTGATCTTAACAGTTACCCTTGGTAGGGCAGCGTAGAGCTGGGTGTTTGGCATATGGTCTTTCCAGTGCACATCAAGGGCCATCCGTAGCATTCCTGTATAGACGCCGTCTAGTGCTCTTTCTTGATTTGCGGTCAGAGTCCATGTCTTGGCTCCATACAGAAGTACAGACTCAACTGTAGCAACGAACAGACGTCTCTTGATGTCTTCATTGCGACCCGCTCTCCACACTCGTCTCATGCCATGAAGGGCCTTCCATGCCAGGGCTCTCCTTACTCTTATCTCACTCTCAGTTGATCCTATGAGGACGCCAAGGTATTTAAACTCTTCAATGACCTCTAGGGGAGCGCCATTTTGGGTCTTGATGGTACTGCCCACTGAGTTGATTGCCATCACCTTTGTCTTCTTTGAGTTTTTGCTGTAGGCCAACTCGACTACACTAGAGCTCAACAGCTGCAAGCAGTTCTTGTGCCTGATCCACTGTGTCTGAGAGGAGACTGATGACGCATAAATCCAGGTATTATCTTCATTTCGTTTCAAAAACTGTATTATATTATGCATCTTACCTACACTATGAATGAATGAGTACATAGGTTATGTATATAATGTAGTAGTCGATGGATGTAATTACATTCTACACGATCTAAGCCCCAACGGTTCGGTAGATATACAAGGTCACAATATGTTGATCATTCGGGAACGTTTGGGCGACTGCATCTATGGCTGATGATTTCTAATTTTAAGTCGCATAGGTATTGATAAATGTGACGAGACAAATATTTTGAACAACATTTGTAACGAAGTTGTAATGCCTTTCCGGGCATTTATTAACGATTTGTTACCCTCCCCCCACGCACCCATCATACCCCCTAAGCATTACGGAATTTTTGATCACTCCTTGTATAATGACACAAATTTTATGGGTTACGTCGTTTGCAATCGATAGAATGTGTGTTCTGGAAATAGGCTGGCTGTTATGGCTTATTACTATTACTATTACTATAATAATAATCATAATAATGATGACATCAGTCAAATTGTTGACAGTATCACTGTGGCGGGCGTTATAGTTATTGAAATTACAACAGAGATAGCCTCGAATTGCAAATAGTAATTTCAATAATCAGATTTATTGAGCTATGCTGTAATTATTTTGAAAACCAACACGTGAGGAAACATAACGTGTCGCTTTTTCATAGCAATGAAATGAAAGTGCATTTCATATCGCATTGATATATCAAAGTTTATAAAGATTTGTCGTAATTTAGAGACCGGGCGTTAATAGGTCAGACAAGACATTGAATAAATAGATGCGTGTGATGGGAAAAAGCCTTTAATCTTTATCATCTACTGTTCAATTATGCAGTTGCAGAACCAAATTCTTCATTAACTAAAATTGATTTGCACACAACTACGGAAAAGTGGTTGATTGCTTTTAATGTAAGCAATTTCTTCACTAAAAGGTCTAATGATTATTTGACCGCTTTGGTTGACTTTGTGATCCTATACAAAATTGCGCAGGTTTTAAATTTGTTTTGTTCGGCTTAATAATCATTACAAACCTGAAGCATTCGAGAGACAACCAAGTGTGTCCTCATTTAATAACATTCATTCATTGACTACCTTATGCTACCAAGTTAAATGGCGTCCTCAGCTTGGATTAAATAGCCCCAAGCTTTATACTAAATGGACCAACTAGGCGTCAACGGTATAGTGTCAGTGAAATGACTTTGATAAGTCACACGTGTAAGATAAAACGAACTATGTATGTAAAGCGTAGCCGTCATTAGTGAGCAAATGTTATTGTCGTACCAACATTATCAGGCGCCGATTGCAATCTCGCTGCCATCAAACGTTCACTTGAGATACGTTTGACGTGACGATATCAAAGTTTCCAAACAAACCTGCAAAGAAGTCATACATTCTATCGAGCGACTAATCGTAGACTATTTCTTTGAAACGTCATTGCTGAATATTACAAACACAAAATATCGCAGAAATAGCCTACCGTTTGGATCAGTTATGGGCTGTAGCCTTAGGGAGGCAGTAGTCTTAGCGATACGCGCTTGTAGTTCAGACCTTAAAAACAACAGTTATCAAATAACTTGTATATAGTATGCAAAAATAAAGTCGCAGGTCTACTTTTCAGGCTAAGAACTAATTAGGGTCATTCCTATCTGCGAACGAGGATGCAACATCATCTATTAACGCATACATCGATTTAGTACATTTTACTAAATAAAAGCATTGCATATAGCTGCCAAGCATAATATTTTGTTCCATCATCGCAGCGGGTGATAGCCATCGGTGTCAAGGGGAAATCAATGGGTGGCATTATTCAACAAAACCCTTGGATTATCCAAATATTTGGGTTAGTAATAGGGCAGCTGATCCAATTCACCAAATAAAAAATAATCGCAGTCTATTTGGTGTCCAGTGAGTTGAATTATCCTGAATAAACAACGAGTCTGATTCACTCACCGACAGCGCAATGTACAAATGCTTACAATAATGAGAACAGCAGAAAAAAACCCCTGTACCATATACTTATTATGATATAATTTACCTCGCAATTTTGCAGTCACAGCAGTATCACTTATGAGATAGAATACACCCGTTCTTTAGCTGCACCTTCACGTTTCGGGAGGAGTTCAGATCACTACAAATCGTTACCTCCAGATCATTCTGTCGAACGAAGCTAACTTCTGATGTACGAATTTGCACATTTCACATTCTCTAGCGCCAAAAACGTCTTTAACCGCTGTTCATGGAAGGACTTAATATTATGGATTGAACAATATAAATACATCAGAGGTGGTTGCACCACAAGCGTGAGTTAATTCACTGCATATGAAACGAAATTGAGAACGATTTGAACTTGCCTTACTATTTGTTACTTTTCAGTTTTGATCCCTCGATAAAGCTGGCCGCATAGACCCTCTCCGATATAAAGGGAAGCACTGTAAAAACGCACCAAGTATTATCAGCGACATTTTTTAAAGTTCTTCGAATAATCCAATCGAAGGATAAAGAGGATGAATTATTGGACGAATATGAGCTGTCATCAACATTGTATATTTGAGAGCACTGTAATGTTGACATAAATAGAGATACGACAAAACGAAATGTCAGCGGCCAAGGGTAAAACGACAGACAAGCAAAATACTCTGAATAAGGAGGAAAGCTTCAGCCAGAGGTAGGATGGCAAATTGCCTGTCACAAACAATCACCATAAAGTAAACATTCTTCATGTAGTTACATTGGGGCAGCAGCAAGTCTTGGTACAACCACATGTCAAAATAAAATGAACGATGGTGTTTTATCTCAAAATGTATGGAAATATCGTACGTAAAATATTAATTATCAGCGGTGGTTATGGGCAATGCGAGGTTTCATTCAAAGCCAACTACCATTTACTTGGCTCACTGAGCAGCAAACATACCATAATAATAGTGGTAAAATGTAAAATTCGTCTCATTGGTGTGGCAGTGTGAGATGAGTTCATGGCTATGAGTGTATGTGTTGTACCTCAGTGCAGATATCAACGATTTATAAACTTTTGAACTAAATGGTCTTTAAACGGTATTTGGATCACAATAACAGATCATATTTGCAAAGATATCCCTGAATGTTGCAGTGGTCTGTTTTGAACGCCATCTACAAAGCTAACCTCATCAATTTATTACACGGTACTATAGGTAAATTTGTAATGATGTTCAATTAACGTGAAGTGTGTTAGGGTATTATGCCGAGTTTACCTTTGAACTAACAGTGTGTACGCCTCTAAGTCCAGCCACAATAGGAGGTTGATTAACCCCTCGCGTCAGCTACGTCATACACATTATCCTGTCAGAGACAAAAGCGCAATCATTTATTAACCATTCCATAATACAACGAAGGGAATCGAAGTTGACTTGTGCTATGGAATAATTTATTATGAACTTCCGTTGTATACGCGTCATAACTGCATTGCCGAGACCGTAGCATGGCTTACAATGGCGTTTCCTTTATACCATGTGCTCACGCTGTCACAAAGGCTTCTATAAACCATTGTTTCATTGACAATATATCAGTGGTTGCATGATGCACACACATTTGGTATCTGCCTTATTACAAAGCACAGATACACAGACTGACACTCCTATTGCGTAAATACATTTTGCAAAATAACTTTCACTACAGGCTCATGTCGTCGGTGTGCGCCCCGCGCGCCTGAAATAAACCTAATTTTTTAGGCAAATACTATGACCAGATATGCCGCACTGTTTATCTTTCATGTGTCAATTGCAAAATGAGCCGATGGTTTGCATTTGTCGTCCCAATCAAACACCGCTATATAGTATAAACAAAATGTTTCAGCGCACCGAATAATCCGCACCACAGCACCATGTGAAACGGTATAAAAACATTAATTATTCAAATGATTCTTTGATACGTTATAACCCTTTGTTCATCGAACCAACATTTTTAATATTACAACTAGCGCAGAAGCTTGATTACGTAATGAAATTTTTCTTCTAAATATGCATGAATAATGGCTCTCAGAGAAGAGATCAATGAGTATTCCCCGTCATATATATATATATATATATATATATATATATATATATATATATATATATATATATTTATACTTATAATAATATATATATTAATATTTATATCTATACCGATATATCTATTTATATATCTATATATATGGATATATGTATATATTTACAGTTATACATGAATATATATATTTATGCATATACATATATATATGTATATAAAATAAATAGATATATATATAAACATATAAATTTATATATATATACATATATATATATATATACATAAATATATATATATATATATATACATGTGTATTTCTTTTATATATATATATATCAATATATCCATATATATATATTTATATATATATATACATGTATATATTTATATATATAATAGAAAGATATATATATACATACAAATTTATATATATATATATAAATATATATTCATATATATGCATATATATGTAAATATATATAAATATATATATACATATTTATTTATTTATTTTATATATATACATATATATTTATGAATATATGTATGTATATCTATATAAATATATATATATATATATATATATATATATATATATATATTTATCTCTCTCTCTATATTTATATGTATAAATATATATATATGCATTTGTATATGCATATATATATGTATATATATATATATAATAGAAAGATATATATATAGATATATATAAAGATATATATATGTAAATAGATATATATATATATATATATATATATATATATATATATATATATATCTATCTATATATATATATATATATATATATCTCTATATATATCTCTATATATATATATATATATATATATATATATATATGTATACAAATATCATCGTTACGTACCCCAATATGCTGGCCTTTTCCATATTATAATCTGTGCGGCCCATAAAACACAACCATCACAATGTACTAGCTTAATGTTGGCGGCAGCAAATATCTAGGCTTCCGACTGCCTATAAACTTCATTGAAAAACGGCTATGGACAAACCGCCCTCGTTAAACGATTAACTGAACCCGAGCAATGGTCTAATAGTAATCTCTCAGGTGAAGCCCACAATTAGAGAGTTCTATGTCACTAAACTATTTTTAAAATCGTGACTTCGAGCAATAAATAGTTTCATAGTTGATTTTCGAGCAATGACACGTCCAAACAAACTTGGCCGCTCAACTTATCTGACTATTGCTTAATTTTGGATGGCCCTGTCCAATATGTATTGTCATCTGGTGCACTGGGTAATATAATCAAAAATGTAATATTTTCATTCATACAAGTGGCTTGGCTTATAATATAGAAATAGAGAGGTACGCATTACGATGCTTATGCATTACGATGTATTCGATTCGATGATATGTTACATATCATAACATATGTAATTCATCCATTTGCATTGTATGACTATTGCATTTATATGTCTCTGCATCTGATATGTATTAGTATTTATGCTGACCAAGGGAATAATTGATAAATATATTGTTATGAGTATCATCATTCCGACACAGAGGACAATATGCTTTCACGTTTTACTGACAATTCATTTATGTAATGGAAACTTTACCTAAGATTAATGTACACAGCATGCGATGGTAAGAAGTCGACGAGAGCCATCAACAAGATTCACATGGCGCTTGCTTTATAGTAGATATATATCTATGGTTATAAAGAATAGATAGAATGCAGTTTCGAAACAAATCAGGAAAAATACATTCGATTATGTGAAAGTGTCGAAAAAAAACATTGCAGCCAGCATCTTTGAAAACGATTGTTCAGCGGGACAAAAAATTGCTGCTCTTTATTAACGATCCCATGAGCGCAATAGTCGTTTTGCTTATGAAATATATATGCACAAATCTTGCTAAGCATCGTTTATAGTTTTAAGAATGTATCTTGTTAAGAAATGTGACTCTAAAAAAATGATGATAAATTCAATATGTTTGGAATCAAGAGTTGTCATATTCCTGAGTTGAATTTGTAAATCTGTATTTTACTGTTTGTGGTTTCATCTTAAATCGCCGTCTTGGTCATTGTCTGTCTATAGAGGCCATCCTTATACATTCATGTTTCTATATTCTGTGTCTCGTACCGTCATGCTTGACCATCCTTGTACCCTTTTCTTAATTGTATGTCTCATTCGGTCATGTATGGTTGCCTATGTGCATTTAATGTTAATATTATCCGGTCAGATAGGTTTAACCTATTGCACAAATGCCGAGACGGGTTCGCCACCATTAAGCGAGATGAACCCGATTCGTTGCATCCCCTGCTTTAATGTATATCAATCAATATATGATTGGTTGGACACCAGCGAGGTATCGCGGTACGGATGAGATGTGAGGCAGCCGGGACAAAGAGTATATAGCCATCTGTTAGGCGCCGTGCGTTGTCTTGTAATAGCGTAAGTTAAAACCACGTGGAATTCTAATTTATTCGGACCCATTGAAGATTCAACCAATCAAATGAATCCAATCTACCCCCGACCAGTTCCCTCGCTCTAGATAGTTGTTGACAATCTAATATCACCATGTACAGCGTCGAGATTCCCATGTGCTTTTGTATATATCGCGGTAGCGCCACCTAACGATTGCAGTGTATTATAATTTGGGAACCGATCACCACAGAACCCCTCGAAGTGAACTCTCTCAGCGAAGCAATACACTCTTTGGTCGAGACTTAAGATAAATAGAACAGAAAAATAATGATACTGGTTCCTCAAAAACGGACCTTAGTACATAACAGAGTGTCGTACGTCCTAATGACATTCAATGACCGGAACAACGCGATATTCCTGGGCAGAGATATGTGATCTCACACCGCCCTGTCATTTAACATCTAAGAGGTATACTTAAATCTGTTATTTTACTGAGCAAATTATAGTGTCGTTTGTGACCTGCATTTGCAAATTTTGCTCTATGGGAGAGTGTTCTGACTGGATATATTAGGAATCGATCTGTCACTTGGCGCCGTCCATCAGGTGTGCCGGGGGACTGCACCGTCTCACCAACGTACTCATCAACGATGGCCTTAGCACTCTGAGACGAACCCTGAGGTGGTGTTGTTGGGGACACGGGAGGAGTATGCCAGGCTATGATAACTGCTCCCTGTGGCCATATAGCGCAGGGTGATGGCAAGCTGCAGCCCGGGATCCAGAGGGGTGCGGCAGCCTCTCAGTCCTCAGTGATACAAGGGGCGACCCTTAGCAACAGATCCTGAAACATGCCATGCTCTATCCGCATGAACCTCAATAAGTCACCTAACCCACCAACGCCCGAGGGTTCGCCAGTTCTTGCGCTCAACCAGGGCTCTGATCAACGCCTTTTTAGGTTCATTTTTATGCAGGTGTAGTAATATATTCTTTTCCCAGACGTGGAATTATGTAAACATAAGTCACATTTAATAACTGCCTAACCTGCAATGACTAAAAGATTAAAGCAATTAAATTCGACCGACCAAGGCAGTGTTGACTAATGCTTGATGTTTTTTTTTCGTTTGCGGACGAATATTTTTAAATACAATAGATACATCCTGCTGAGTAGACAAAGCAAATATGTGTACGTAACACTTATTGGACGGACATATAAACGCTCTGGTTAAGGTTGGACACTACAATAATCTGTAATGTAAGATATAAACATAGAGTGGGTCCATATGGAGGTTACCAACAAACGCAAATCTGTCTCTGTGTGTGCATCAATAATACATTGTCATTTTCAAGCAAGGTTGTTCCGTAATGCAAATCTCGGACCAGCGAGACCGAAACTGTAAGCCATATGATTGGTAGCCTGTTATTTACGACGATAACCCCCGGTTTACCGTGCATTGATAAATATACATAAAGGGCAACTTGTGGCAAGAGCGCAAAGTTTGTCTATACACTCCTAACGAGATGAGTGGCTGTCATGCAGGCATTCAAAGGGACGTGTACACCATACATGCAGATCATACATAGTTTTTCCTGAAACTATGTTCCAGATGCCACGTTACAACGTAGGTCACGTGGAGACTCACAAGGCCTATCTGCAGACGCCCAAATTCGACAATGACTTAGGCTTGTGTCTAAACACATCAACCGTTGCTCGCCTAATAATCCGATGGACTAATCTAATTCGTCTTTATGATCCGCAGGTGAATAGTGAAAGTTCTTTGATATGTCATAAAAAAATAATCAGCTCTCGAAAAAGTATAATGCGTGTGGGTAGAATGGCATGTCGACAATAGTGTTTTATAGGGTGCCAATATTTGTTGATACCCGTTAAAAGCTACGACTGCAATTTTTAATTAATCTAGCGATTTATTTCCAAATATGGAGTAAGAAGTGCACCAATCGCATTCCTAACAACTGTTCCGCTCATTGCGATAATATCAATGTAAGCCATGATCACAGCGCTGCATTCTCGGAGATTGACGATACATGCCAAAATATATTAAATCATAGCTGGTAAGTTGAACAATGCGTCTCACCTAGCCATAATTTTAATGATATAAGTCATCATTTTGAGGCAATTCTGGGTCGTACTGTCTTTTAATTGATGAATCGAAGGATGAATTTCAGAAATATTTGAACTAAATTTGTTCAAGGTTTACATTACAATACGACATCATACAAATACCATTACAATTATGCAACCAATAATATCATCACGTTATCGCTTCAAAAGCTTTAGATCATCTTATTACAAAATGCACAGTAGAAGATTTGTAACCAGAGCTTAATATCGCCTTTTAACAAAATGGACAAGAGAAGATTAGGAACTATAACTAAGGCACATCCATAATTATATGGAATAATTTAACAAACTTCAGATAACATATTGTCTGAATTATCAGCGGGTCCGTGATGTTTGAATTCTCAAAAGTGGCAAAAAAGCAAATTAAACAAAAGCACGTTCAAATGTAGCACAGTTACGCAGCAATATTCGCTGAATTACAATGGTCAAAACGTTTAACCTCCTCTTATCTGTGTCACGCTATCACACTACGTATGCAGGTGCAACTTCATTTAAAGCATATCCCTCTTATCTTCCCGTGTGTTGGTTCGTTAAAAATAACTCACCCAATGAAATAAGGCTATTTGGTAGATTTAGCTGTCACCATCTCAGCAGTTTACATACCATGCGGTGCTGGCAAATTTAGCTTTATGCGCAGTGTTACAAGGTATGGCACTTAGGGACCAATAAATCTTCTCTGCAGATATTCCCATAAGGCAATAAATTTGACCCCTTTGTCTAGACATGAAAATCTACGCTTACCCAACAATCAAATCTAATTCTTCTCTATGGTCCTCAGTTGAATAATAAAAGTTATTTTTGACACAAACAAACAAGCCGGTATCTTTGCCAATGTATGGTCAGGTCTTGTCTAAAAGAGTAACGGCACGCAAATATGTGTTTGTTAAATTGTTTCTACGTTCAAAGATACTTGCTTGGGGCTAAGACAAAAATTGCTGATAACATCCATCTCGTAAATGCATTGCCAATTATTTATTCATAACAACAGCTATCGCCTCATCCAACCGACATTATACTTATTAACTACATTTTGCCAACTCAATTGTACAATTTCTTTGCCTTATAGACATATGCGCAAGCCTTTTTCCGTAAGATATTCCGTGCTTTTTATCTAATCGAGGCATCTAATAAGATAAATGCACACAAAGAGCTTTTTCTGAAATCACCTGCCAACATTTCAATCACCAAACTGCATGAGTATTCAACGAAGCAAGTGATATATAAAACCTATTGCAGGTACTGGCTCCGGTATAATTACATAATTTGACTGTGTTGATGCAGCCTTAGTCAAGATGCGAAAGCAGGCTTGTATTTGGCGAAACATTAAAACGATGAATAGAGCAAATTAATTCTAGTTAAAAGTCAATGGAATCCCAATTATCTGATCCGGCACACGCAGGTGTTAACACAAGGCCTTTAATAAAACAATTAACTATAGGCTGGAGGATAAATTGCACATTCATGTTTGGCATATAAAAGGACAATGTGCATACAGAAAATGATGGTACGTTTTATAAAGCTACATGCGCCACCCCTTTTGACGCTGTCGTCTTTGTTGGTTCCCGATTCATAAATTGGTTGGTACAATATGGCAAAACACTATAAGATGGTACTTGGGTATTGCGGTGTACTCTTGATTTGGTGACATTTCTCACAATAAAGATGTAATATTTCGTTCACATCTGTCTCTCATTTCCACAGTGCGGACATGAAAGATCGCGGATCGTAAACTTTGCGGGTAATTTATCGAATTGATATTTATTTAGCAGTGTACTTGTTATTTTTTGCAATTCATAAGCCTATTGTGAGACGTGTTTCGCAGCGAAAAGGCTCTCCGAAACGCATTGACTTCAGCCCAACATTCCCAGGTGTTTGTGTTTGCGACACGGTAGCGCAACCTTACGATTGCAATGAATTATAATTAGGGAAGCGATCATCGCAGAGCCACCCGAAGTGAGCCCTCTCAGCGTAGCTATAAACTTTTTGGTGATACGACATTTCGTATTCTGCTGTGCACTTGTTACGTCGGTATCGCTCGCCTTGAAAAATCAAGAGTCAGTTTAATCAACGCGATCACGTGTTTCTTTAGTCTCTTTTGCGTTGATCGTTACTTATAATGAGTTATATTATGTCACTGTGTCAAGCACACTCACTATCAACATGCGCCACAAAAGAGACCAATCATGATTTAGTGATCGCTCACGGTTAATTAGACAGCTTCAAAGTCTTCCTGACGCAAAGCAACATGCATTGAATAGCGATATAACAATTTGAATATTTTACGGACAGATACACTGAAGCTTTATGAGATGAGAAATAAGGTATTTGGTTGATACTAATGACTGGCTTATACTTTAGTTGGCTCCTTCGGACTACTTTCGTATTGGATGCTGTGCAGCACGTATCGTATAAGCTTGTTTGCCAAATCATCATTCCTATCAATAGCTTATTGATTCTCAAACGCATAGAATCAATCTAAATGAAATGAAATTACTTGCGATATGATGTCAGTAAAATATCGCGGTTTGACCGAAAGTATTCATTTCCTTTGCTGTATTATCAACGACTATGATAGCGAAACTGTTCCTGTTTAATAATCGAACCAGTATTCACTGGCATACCTCTGCATAGACAAGCAAACTGTTAACAATTTGTCAAATTCAACATCTGAACGTCCAAATATGCTCCTAGTCGCCTCACTCATGGCCTAGAGATTACACATGATCCCATTAAATATGTCAGTGAATAACCGACTTTTTTCAGGCAATCAAAACCCAAACCTCGTGCCCATCAGCGAGCCATTCAATTGCGTTTGCATTTATGCAGGTTGTTCGGCCTTTGTAAATTATATAATATTGTGCAATACGGTCTGCAAACTTATTATCAATGCCCCAAAACTCATACAGGTTGCCATTACATGCCATCAGACGACATCTATTTATAATTGCAATAAATTTTGGAAGAAATAGTTCAATGAACATTTCATCGGATAGTCTACTTCTCCTCAATACCTGCAATGCATGTTTGTTAGCCGCATTGTCGCTAAACGCAAAGTAAACACAATGACATCGCAAAATAAACACAATCACCTCTTAGCAAATATATATTTTAATTGGTCGCGTTCCGGTGTGACTGTGCATAACTAGGGAAAAAAGCAGGCTGGCAGGAGATATTTCAAGCATTTTTCAATTATCCAAACACAAATCAGAACAGTTTTATCTCCGTGTTATGCCGGCGGCAATCAATACACATCTTGTGACATCTGTGTAATGTACGTTTGGGTTTGGCTCATCACCTGATCAATCTTTTTGTCTGGCCAATCTGGTTTAGTTAACCCAACAACCATGCTTTACACGGCAATAAGTGTAAGCCATCTTTTTATGGCGTCTTGCAATGTGTAGTAATTTCTACACCGGAATATGTTATATCAATAAAAGTAATGAAATAGCGATACAACCTGACGATGTCAGTCGTGATGCAAGCAAATATGATGGCAATACATCATCCGTTTTGCCATCACCACGTCTATCCCAGCTATTGAAAACGGAGAAATGTCTGATTTTAGGCAGCATATCTGTACTGTTGTAACGGAGCAACACTTTAGCTTGTTTAGACAAACAAAAACTGTCGACAGCAATTATGTTACAGAATCGCAGCGTTTAATTGTGTATATTTGAGATGATTGCCTTGCTTAATATCTTAAATTGTTACATTGATGAAATAAGGGCTTAATCGCATAGCCATGACGACTGAGACGAACTCAAGAGATAGCCCAATGCCGAAGAGGACCACAAGAACCGTGCTGTCATTACGACCGTACCTTGTTTGCAAGTGCATGAATTTCTATTGACGAAGATAATTTCTCAATTACAAATGTTATTTTATATAAATGTAATAAGATTACGTTGAGCTATCAATTACTTGTAATAGTTCGAGAATTTAGCCGTATTCCACGAAAGTCAGCGCTATTGGCTGTGTGTGTGCCAAATTGCTCTTATATGGTGTTTCGCGAAACTTTTGTTGAATATAACAATGACCAAAAGACATACACACACACCCGCAGACAGAAGAACACACACATTTATACATATATGTATATATATATATTAATATATATACGCACATATATATATAGAGAGACCTATATATATATATATAAATATATATATATATATTGAGAGAGAGACAGACATATATATATTTATATATATATATATATATATATATATATATATATATATATATATATATATATATATATATATATGCATGTATATATATGTATATGTATATATTTTTTTCATAAATATATATACATATACTTTGCTCCGTTTCATAAAACCATGTGTTATGCTCTAGAACATCGTTATTTATCAATGTATGACTTGAAGCTATGTATCAAGTTCGTCAATTGGCCAAACAATAGCGCATATGCCTGCATTTCTTCTTGCTATGCATATGTAAGTAATGAATATTGAATATATCTATTTCTTGACCATTTTCCTGGGTATAATTTTCTTAACGGACGGATTTATTAAGCTGTATATGTTTTATCAATGCACGTGTGTCATACCAATTAGAAAACACTCAATGATCAGCGTCAATAGAGCATTCACCATTACACCCGCTTTGAGCAAATACACGGTCAATATTGTACAGATTCCACAACAAACAATGGGCAGATAATAATATTCCAGTTCTAACATGATTGGGGTAATTTTTGATACCTGACTCCTATTAAGTATGTGTAGCAAAAGCGCTGTAAAAACAGTTGCCAGTCAAATTGCAATAAGCAGCGCAATGTTGTCCGGTAAAAAGATCGAAAGTTCATCACAACTACGTGCATAAAACGTAATGCGCTTACTCAAACCTGATTATTGAAATAAGCTATTACTATGACAATGTGCCTTCATCAACTCCCTATGCGAACTGCCCCTCGTAAAAATAAACAAAATGATTATCAAGGGCGTCTTTGTCAATTGAGTAATAACACCATTGTTGATGGATGCTGATTTACATCATGAATAGATAGCGCTGGTTGGTACAAATACAATAAGCTCTTGTTCATGATTGGCAGTGTCTGAATTGGCGTACAGCATAGAAATCGAATTACTTGCAGTTAACTGAGGGCGATAGATTAATCTACCACTCTCGTTCAGTGGCATGAACTATTGTTGCTTTGATCACTCGAGCTGTTTACCTATTTACCTACTATGTGTGCCTGATGCACCCAGCATAATTGGCTTACCCTCTCTTAGTGTACATAAGAGCCCAACGAATTGCCATTAATACGGGTCGCGACCAATGTATTGAATATTCCCCAAGCTAAATTTAAGATGCACTTGGATAATAAAGCACAGAATAAGCAGGAGTGTACGCAACAAAACTTGTATGTACTTAATCCCATATCGGATTAACGCGTCAATCGCAGCGGCTGATGCAGCTGTCGATACGTCGAATCGAATAGATAAATATGCGTTCCTCTTCGTAACAAAGCACTTGATCATTATTTCAAATAACATAACGCTTTGTAGTGCACCAATAAAATACTCTCAACCATTGCATCTGAAAATGTCGGGCATTATCTTTTGTTTGACGCTAAAGGCTTACTGTTATTAGCAGAAATATAACTGACAACAAATTGCCACTATTATTTGTTGATGACTCAATTTGTG
Source organism: Urechis unicinctus (assembly GCA_034190875.2). Classification (NCBI taxonomy): domain Eukaryota; kingdom Metazoa; phylum Annelida; class Polychaeta; order Xenopneusta; family Urechidae; genus Urechis; species Urechis unicinctus. The sequence goes on along the minus strand of CM067352.1, from coordinate 9,240,292 downwards.
TGTACAGCCACTTGTAACAGACCCGCGCCGTCTACAGATATCTTGGAAAAAATACATATATTATGTTACGTTTATTACCGGGTCAGTTTACTGTTCAATAAATATGTTTTCTATTTTGCGGCAAGTGTCAGCCGCACCAGAAAGGGAGGCAGAAAATTCCCCAGAAAACTGTAAATCCAATACAGCTCAAAGTGTTATTAATGAAATATTGGACCATGTCATTGTAGGGCGGTTACGTGTAACGCGATAAACATGTTTAAACATGTTGTTGACAAATATAGTGGGACACCTTATCGTTCAATCATTTTTCACATATTTAGAGGTAATTATATCTTGGTAAATGTCAGTCCATGGATTTTGCCCATCGAAACCCCACAGTGTAAACAACCTTGACTCTGAATGACAGTCCTAAGCAAAGTGTTGTATCAAACGTTATCGAAATACATATACACCTTGATTTGGATCTATTAACTCAAGAACAATTAAGCTAATTTGCATCTTTCTTTTACTTATATACCTCAAATATATTTCGTTGCTATTTGAAACACGCAATAGCAACTTTTCATATCATAGCCGAATACCTCCGAAATGGTCATTATTTCGCGATAATCACTTAGTGTAGTTATGGAGCGGTAAATATATCAGTACACTGATTGCTTTTTGCATGTGCAGCACCCGAAGCTGTTAATTACTGAGGCCCGGACCCCAGCCTACTATTCCGAAGCTTTGCAGCAGCTCGATGCAGACGTATACATGAGGTGATATTCAGTATAGGCCAGCTATATACATTGGTTGTACAGCTAGTCGGTTTTCATGCTTCCAATTAGTTGTACTAAAAGCCACTGACAGAATGATTAATTGTTCTCTTAAGCAACATTCATGTATCTGTCTAGCAATTATACTTATAAATGGGCGTATTTGTAGTTATGCAATTTTACTGCTACTGAACGTTAATCACGTCGTTGTGTATTTTCGTCGTTCTCGTTATTACTAAGGGCCATGTAAATTACGCTGATCTTCTGTTTTGGCGCATTAATGGCTGTTGTTACTATCTGTTTAATCACTTGTATAAGACACTTCCAGCTCACGGAGCTTTAAGGTGACGGATTTAATCAAGATGTATTTATTAAGTTTCATATTGATTAATTAACTGATATCAAGAAGACGTATAAAATTCCAATATCGGGAAGCAGCAATTTACTGATAATAATTGATAATCAATTAACGTGACACTGAACGCGCCTTACTCGCATCGTTTAGCATATTCGT
>CM067352.1:9186523-9234023 GCA_034190875.2 Urechis unicinctus | reverse complement strand
TTCGAATCAGCCATTGAATGAAAATCTAAGTGCTTTGTTATCATATGCAGTATACAGTTGGAGATGTCAGGAATTATCCACCTTTCACTTGGCGTTAGTTTTTATGAGAACTATGCGCATCTAGAAGTTCGTTTTATTGCACGATTTATCTTGTCCTGAAACGCTGTAATGAAGGAGAATGAAGCGTGCAAGCCTTCATACGCTCGCCCAGACCGAAGCGATGACCGTCATGCAATTTTAATGGCTTGTCTATTTGCATTCGGACATTTGTTTCCAGCGACTCGTAATTATGACTGATGTCTCCCCGTGTAAGGTAAATATACATAGCTTCATTAGCAGGTTAAACCTAACATAGCTTTACAGGGTATCCAAAAACTTGAAAATTAGGATATCCGCGAAAGAAAGCAACACACATTTGGCGAACAATAAATATTGATCATAGGTGTATCTAGTCAGAGAATAGACTGACAATGGTTTAAGCTGTGGAATGATTGAATTAGCATATGATTAGGTTACGTCCGTCAATCATCCGACGTGACAATTATTCCGGGCAGTGTTTTGGCGAATAGCATTGATTCAGTTGACTGCTTAATGCTTCCATAACGACCATGTTTTCAAAAATAACGCCAGCATTTGATAACTGAAAGATTGGCAAACCTATATGAAGCATTGTACTGCATTGAAGGAAGAAAAATATTCTATAACCTCGATATGCAAGTACATGCCATCTTAGACTCCAAATTTAAAAACATATATGCACATTTGTATGTTTCTGCTATCGTTAGTTATTACATATCATGCTGTTAAGTTACAAGCCGTCTGTATAATGTAGAGCATGCGTGCTCTAAAAACAGATGTCAATGCTTACTGATGGGTAAATCCTGATGGCGCCGCAGATATCATTTCGGGGGCGTGCTAGTTCATTTCTGCAGGCTCATAACACGGATGTCTCCGAATTGATTATTACAAAATTATCGTATCTAGCGAGCGCCTCCGTCGGTTCCCAAATTCACACCCTACATCTTAATTCGACCTGTTGTAGTGAAAACAATATGCAAAAGCTTATTATGCACACTCCTGGCCTGATATTTTGCGCCCAATTTTCCTTGACGTTGAAAGATAGCACATCACATATAATTTAGCAGCATAGATTGTGCAAAAGAGTGAACCCACACCTTCAAAAACTCATGTCGCCACAATAGATGGATATTTTCAATGCTACCCTATTATATGATCGAGTTTTTTAATGCTCCATGAGAAACTCAATATAACGTTGTCATAAACATATAGGTAATCACATCATGGTATATGCGCCCTCCTGACGTCACATCAGTTACTATTCATACAAACATTTGATATGATCCGTGCGGAATATGCAATTGAGGGGTGGTCACGTATATTTCAACGTGATATTTGGGATTCAAAATAAGCTGCGTAGCTTACCAATATAGACTGTCCCTGCCAGAGTTTTCGTCATGTAGAACAAAATGTATCCATTAGGATCTCACACAGGTTTGCATATATGCTAAATAATAACCATAGTATTAGTGCTGAAATGGTTTTTTTCAGCTTCTTTGTCCAAAAAAACATACAACGCTTTGAACACCCGGTTTTTCAAACTATACAGGATATGGAAATAACTAAAAATGATTTGGAATTGTTATCACGTCACTGGTGGAGAAATTATCTTGTAAGTAAGGTTTTAACTCTCTTATAATCTCCGACACTATGTAGTCATTGGGGCTTATTCACATTGACGGTTGCTGTCTTGGTCTTCCTTCATCGTGCACGCTTGAAAAACCATAAATGGAAATCTTTGTTCTTACACTTACGTGTTGGCGTGATATGCATGATTTAATGCTGGTAGTAGCTGTGTACCAATAAGACATTTATGTTCTGACGACCGCATAGATAAATTGATACACTAACGCTGTGCTGCAGTCAGCAATGTTTACCACGGGTCAACTGTCAATACATTATTTGTTGTTAATGTATAGAGCCTCGCTGTAGAAGATGAACACCATAAAATAGTAAGAGTTTCTAGGGATTCAGTCGGCGAGAACTACTACTCTGAAGCAACAAAAGATAAAATACGTGCGTTTAATCGAGCCATTATTCTTATTATGTATTCCTGTTAAGATAGTTCATAATTACGTGGTCGTAGACATTGTTGCGCTACAGTTGTTGAGCAACATTTATAAACAACCATTTTTGATAAAACACTGTAAGGTATGCATGCCGTGAAGGGTTATCATGCGTTATGGGGCTTGTATTAAAACATTTTGAATGTGGAAGCCATGCCTGCCCTAAAGACTTGGTAACGCGGACCTTGAGAATTGTACACACGCTTGTATTCACCCGGTGGCGGTAGCATCTTTATATCAAAACATACTTCGAATCAACGGGAAAAATGCATCCAGTGCAAAAGGAAGTTTATTATTGTGTAAACATAACCAATTTGAAAGTAATTCTTGTGCTGATGAAGAGAAATCATTCTAATTAAGTTCCATCATTTTTTATTTTCTATGTCAGTTTCGTGCTATTTACGAATATTCCACAATTCAGTGAGCTTGGAAGGATCATAAATTCATCGCGTAAATACAACGCCCCTGTAGCAACCGAAACGCAGTCTAATTAGCCCATCCAATTTATACAAATGGATAGGGGCAACTGCCATGGAAGTGCTCGTAAAGTGTGTATTGAAGCGCAGCAAACGTGAGCGCCAAATTGCGCGACGTCCTTTATGGCGCAGCGTCACTTGTATGACCTTTATATATCAGACGTCAGAGCTAAAACTCACGATGGATGCGTGGCAGTACCGACATATTTTAGCAAGTTCCAGAGTAGGATTTTATCTCTGCTGTGCAAAACGAATGTGGGCCGATATACTAAGAAATATAATGCACCGCTTTTGTTGGCTCGAAAGCAAAAAAATGCGAATACTTGAGATCATGTTTCAAAGATGCGTAGATGGCCGTGGTGTCTATGTATTGACCTCAGTTACAGCGGCTTAACGCTTATGAAATATATATGCACAAATCTTGTTAAGCATCGTTAATAATTAAAGTAGCCTGTTGTAGTCAGGATGATGCCCCAAAACAATATCCGAATGCATTATAAAACACACGCCTCACCAGCAAGCGTTTGAATTGATTGGCTCTAAGGCAATTGATTGTTTGATGATGACGGTAAGATATTGACACGCGCTGCTTCTCAATTTAAGTGCAAAAACAAATTTCGTATTTCATATCCCGTTAACCATTTCTTGACTGTGTTATTTTAATGCTGTTTGCATTATTACGGCGTATATTTGAGTTTAAGATTCCACTGACCTCTGCTCTTCAACATCGTATCCATAATAGGTGCTTTATATTACGCTGATGGCGACGAAAACACACATATGTCATTAAGTGTACAATGCCACGCCAGCCAGTCCTAGCAGTGATGTCTGATATATAATTCAACATCCGATTGCTCCATCACTGTAAACAGAAAGCATTCTTCATTGACCAGCCACTTTTTTGCTTGTATTTGGTTCAAGCAATTTGCTAGTTTAGGCTGCAAAGTATCTTGTTAAAAAATGTCACTCTAAAAAAATGATGATTAATTCAATATGTTTTGAATCAAGAATTGTCATATTCCTGAGTTGAATTTGTAAATCTGTATTTTAAAGTTTGTGGTTTCATCTTAAATCGCCGTCTTGGTTATTGTCTGTCTATAGAGGCCATCCTTGTACTTTCATGTTTCTATATTCTGTGTCTAATACCGTCATGCTTTGACCATCCTTGTACCTTGATGTTTTCTTAATTGTATGTCTCACTCGGTCATGTATGGTTGCCCATGAGCATTTAATGTCGGATGGCCAGTTCCCTCGCTAGAAGGTTGTTGACAATCTAATATCACCATGTACAACGCCGAGATTTCCATGTGCTTTTGTATATATCGCGGTAGCGCCACCTAACGATTGCAGTGTATTATAATTTGGGAAGCGATCACCACAGAACCATTCGAAGTGAACCCTCTCAGCGAAGCTATACACTCTTTGGTCGAGACTTAAGACTTGAGATAAATAGAACAAAAAAATAATGATACTGGTTCCTCAAAAACGGACCTTAGTACATAACAGAGTGTCGTACGTCCTAGTGGCATTCATTGACCGGAACAACACGATATTCCTGGGAGGTGATATGTGATCGCAAACCGCCCTGTCATTTAACATTTAAGAGGTTTGCGTATATTTAAATCCTTTATTTTACTTAGCAAATTATAGTGTCGTATGCGACCTGCATTTGCAAATTTTGTTCTATCAGAGAGTGCTCTGAGTAGATATATTAGGAATCGATCTGCCACTTGGCGCTGTCCATCAGGTGTGCTGGGGGACTGCACCGTCTCACCAACGTACTCATCAACGATGGCCTTAGCACTCTGAGACGAACCCAGAGGTGGTGTTGTTGGGGACACGGGAGGAGTATGCCAGGCTTTGATAACTGCTCCCTGTGGCCATATATCGCAGGGCAATGGCAAGCTTCAGCCCGGAATCCAGAGGGTTGCGGCAGCCTCGCAGTCCTTTTGTTATACGAGGGGCGACCCTCAGCAACAGATCCTGAAACATGCCAGGCTCTATCCGCGTGAACCTCAACAAGTCACCAAACCTACCAACGCCCGGGGGTTCGCCAGTTCTTGCGCTCATCCCGGGCTCAGATCAACGCCACACAGCAATATATTTTGCTCGTGCTGGAGTTCCACCAGACGCCCACAAATAATCGCCGAACTAAAAAGGTGCATGTCAAATTATGCCTAATGACGGCACGTCGATGCCACCATGATCACAATTTTATAGGACTGTCTTGCGTAAATCTCTGATGTCCCCCAAAGACCCCAAGTTTTCTGTTGTGTCGTGGCACAAATGCATCGAGGGTTCATTTTGACACTGGCTTAAGCTATCTCAAACATACGTTAACCTTATTGCCTATTTTTCTTATTGCTTCACGATAACGATGTTTTAAATTGCAAAAACATCCATCTTGGCATCATGGCCGCTGCGTTGTATTGTGACCACTGTAAGCATGATGTACAAAGAAAGCAACAAGCCACGGTTGTTTTATCAAGCATTTGGGTATGCAAAATTGCTGCGCTATCCGATTTATATCGATAACCTGTGTTGTACTTCAACTGATGAACAAAGCTGAAGCACACAGTGAGTTAAAACGACATGCGCATTATATGATATATTGTTAATATGCGTAGCGAACAATGGCTGGGACATAACTAAAGTTGCCTACAAATGTTTGAATCTTTAAATGTCAAACCTACTGTGTGCGTCGGGAACACAGGAAGCCTGTTATATCGCTTTTTTAACATACATGTTGAATTGAAAAGGATACCTGTCAATCGCGTGTTTCTTTTATGTCCTTGACTTCCAGAGCAAAATTCTTTTTGAGTTAATTGCATGTCATGTTTCTGAAAATGCTGCTAGTTTGCATGGAGGCAAGAGAGGAAGGGGGGTGGGCGGGTTTGAGTAAGTTGCCGGGCGCTCATCAATACCAAGTAATTAGAGGTCATGCACTCAAATTGTAACAAAGAAGTAGCGGCCTAACACAACAATATTGTCCGAATCCGCCAGTTGATGTCTACGTTCCCAAACACGTGATTACATTTGGCTCCACGTATATTTGAACTTAAAAGCTTCTATACTGGTGGCTTTGATGATTATTTCTACACATTAACGGAGCGATATGCAGGTTAAGTTTAGTATTATATTCTTTTTCCAGACGTGGAATTAAGTAAAAATAAGTCACATTTAATAAGTGCTTAACCTGTTATGACCCAAAGATTAAAGCAATTAAATTCGACCGACCAAGGCAGTGTTGACTAATGCTTTATGTTGTTTTTCGTTTGAGGACGAATATTTTTAAATACAATTGATACATTCTGCTAAGTTGACAAAGCAAATATTTCTACGTAACACTTATTGGACGGACATATAAACGCTCTGGTTAAGGTTGGACACTACAATAATCTGTAATGTAAGATATTAACATATAGTGGTTCCATATGGAGGTTACCAACAAAGTCTGTCTCTCAACAACGTTGGTCACATGGAGACTCAAAAGGCACATCATCAGACCCCCAAATGGCAATGACTTAGGCTTGTGTCTAAACACATCAACCGTTGCTCGCCTAATAATCCGATGGACTAATCTAATTCGTCTTTATGATCCGCAGGTGAATAGTGAAAGTTCTTTGCAATGTCATAAACAAAATAATCAGCTCTAGAAAATGTATAATGCGTCCGGGCTGAATGGCATGTCAACAAGAGTGTATTATAGGGTGCCCAAATTTGTTCGATACCCGCTAAAGGCGACGACTGCAATTACTGATGGATCCAGCGATTTATTTCCAAATATGGAGTAAGAAGTGCACCAATCGCATTCCTAATAACTGTTCCGCTCAATGCGATAATAGCAAGGTAAGCCATGATCACAACGCTGCATTCTCGGAGATTGACGATACATGCCAAAATAAACATATTAAATCATAGCAGGCAAGTTGAACAATGCTTGTCTCACCTAGCCATAATTTTAATGATATAAGTCATCATTTTGAGGCAATTCTGGGGCGTACTTTCTATTAATTGATTAATCGAAGGATGAATTTCAGAAATGCTTGAACTAAATTTGCTCAAGGTTTACATTACAATACGACATCATACAAATACCATTATAATTATGCAACCAATAATATCAAAACGTTATCGCTTCAAAAGCTTTATATCGCCTTCTAACAAAATGGAGAAGGGAAGATAAGTAATTAGAGCGAAAGCACATCTATAGATATATGGAATAATATAACGTGCTGCAGATAACATATTGTCTGAATTATCAGCTGGTCCGTGATGTTTGAATTCTCGCGATAAGTGCTAAAAAGCAACTTTAGCAAAAACACTGTCAAATGTAGCACAGTTACGCAGCAATATTCGCTGAATTACAATGGTCAAAACTTTTAACCTCCTCCTATCTGTGTCACGATATCACACTACGTAAACAGGTGCAACTTTATATCAAGCATATCCCTCATTTCTTTCCACGTGTTGGTGCGTTCAAAATAACTCACTCAATAAAATAAGGCTATTTGGTACATTTAATTGTCATCGTCTCAGCAGTTTATATGCCATGCAGTGCTGGCAAATTGGGCTTTATGCGTAGTGTAACAAGGTATGGCAGTTAGGGACCAATAAAACATCTCTGCCGACATTCCCATCAGGCAATAAATTTGACCCCTTTGTCTAGACATGAAAATCTACGCTCACACAACAATCAAATATAATTCTTCTCTATGGTCCTCAGTTGAATAATAAAAGTTATTTTCACACAAACAAGGTATGGTCTGGTATTGTCTAAAAGAGTTTAACGGCACGCAAATATGTGTTTGTTAAATTGTTTCTACGTTCAAAGATACTTGCTGGGGGCTAAGACAAAAATTGCTGATAACATCCACCTCGTAAATGTATTGCCAATTATTATTCATAATAACAGCTTTCGCCTCATCCTACCGACATTGTACTTACTAACTGCATTTTGCAAACTCATTTGTACAACTTTCTTGCCTTATAGACATATGAGCAAGCCTTTTCCATAAGATTTCCCGTGCTTTTTATCTATTCGAAGCATCTAATAAGATAAATATACACAAAGAGCTTTTTCTGAAATCACCTGCCTTCATTTCAATGACCAAACTGCATGAGTATTCAACGAAGCAAGTGATATAAAAAAACCTATTGTAGGTACTGGCTCCAGTATAATCACATAATTTGACTGTGTTGATGCTGCCTTCGTCATGAGGTGAAAGCAGGCTGGTATTTGGCGGAACAAATAAATGATGAATAGAGCAAATTAATTCTAGTTAATAGTCAATGGAATCAAAATTATCTGATCCGACACACGCAAGTTTTAACATAAGGCCTTTAATGAAACAATTAACTATAGGCTGGAGGATAAATTGCATATTCATGTTTGGCATATAAAAGGGCTGAAATTTCATGACAATGTGCATAAAGAAAATGATGGTACGTTTTATAAAGCTCTATGCTAAACATCTGTTGACGCGGTCGCCTTTATCCGTTCCCGATTCATAAAATGGTTGGTACAATATGGCAAAACGCTATAATATGGTCGATCACCTGAACCTATCGATCACCATCTCAGTCACTGAAGATTAGCATAGTTATTTTAAATGATAGGTTGTACTAGTGGACAATTATTCATTGCCTCCCCCCCTAAAAAGCTAAAACCAACATTCTTCACTATTTTTACAGTTTGGTCGTGTTGCTCTGATTGGTCGTTTTTATGACATATGTAGTGCAGTGCAATCGACGGCAGAAAAAGCTTATTGCATTCATTCAGCCTTTCTAAGCAACAACTACAAACATTTAAGAGTTGTCGCTACTTATTTGTTGAATTTTGTGTTTACGCCTTGCTGCACCTGTTCATGTTGTTATGAAGAACTCAATGATCAGCGTGAATACAGCATTCACCATTACACGCGCTTTAAACAAATGCACGGTCAATACCGTACAGCTTCCACAACAGAAAATGGGCAGATAATAATATATCAGTTCTAACATGATTGGATAACCTTTTATACTTGGCTTTCATAAAGTATGTGTAGCTAAAATAGGTGCCAGTCAAATTGTAATAAGCAGCGCAATGTTGTCATGTAAAAAGATCGAAAGTTCATCACAATTGCGTGCATAAAACGTAATGCGCTTCCTAAAACCTGGTTATCGTATTATGCTCTTACTACGACAATATACCATTCCTGAACTCCCTATGCGAACATGCCTCTAGTAAAAATAAACAAAATGATTGTCTAGGGTGTCTTTGTCAGTTGAGTTATAACATCACCGTCGATGGATGTTTATAAATTACATAGATAGGTAGCGCCGGTTGGTACAAACGCAACACGTACTTGTTCATGAACATGCAATGTCTGAATTGGTGTACCGCATGGAATCGAATTACTGACAATTAACTGAGGTCGATAGATTAACCAACCGCTCTCATGCGGTAAATGGCATGAATTATTGTTGCTTTGATTACTCGAACAGTGTAGCTATTTACTTACTATGTGTGCCTGATGCACCAAGCATAATTACCACACCCTCTCTCAGTAAACATAAGTGCCCCACGAATTGCCATAAATATGGGTCGTGACCAATGTATTGAATATTCCCGAAGTTTCATTAAATATGCATTTGGATAATGAAGCACAGTAAAAACAGGAGAGCACACAACAAAATCTGCGTGTACTTAACCCCATATCGGATTAACGCTTGAATCAGAACGGTTGATGCAGCTGTCGATTCGTCGAATCTAATAGGACAATATGTGCTGCTCTTCACAATATAGGAAGTTAACATTAGTCGAGATAACATTACCCATTGAAGTGCATCAATAAGATATTCTTAGCCATTGCAACTGAAAACGTCGTGCACTATCTTTCGTTTTGATGCTAAAGGCTTTATTTAGCAGAAATAAAACTGAAAACAAATTGCCAATATCATATGTTGGTGTCTTCATTTTTATTGTATAACCACTTGGAATTACTGTTTTGGTAAATGTATCTATTGGTTTCTCTTGTTTAGTGAGCCGGATGTGTAATGGTACATATATATATATATATATATATATATATATATATATATATATAGATATATAGATATATATATATATATATATATATATATATATATATCTATATATATATATCTATATATATAGAGAGAGATAGATATCTCTCTAGATCTCTCAGATATATCTCTCTATCTCTCTCTCTCTCTCTCTCTCTCTAGAGAGAGAGAGAGGAGATCTATCTATCTCTCTCCCTCTCCCTCTATATAGATACTATATCCCTCTCTCTCTCTCTCTCTCTCTCTCTCTTTCTTATCTCTCTCTCTCTCTCTCTCTCTCTCTAGTAGATATATATGTCTCTCTCTCTTTCTCTAGATATGCATCTCTCTCTCTCTATCTCTCCTCTCTCTTTCTCTCTCTATATTCTCTCTCCCTCTCTCTCTCTCTCTCTCTCTCTCTCTCTCTCTCTCTATCTATCTCTCTCTCTCTCTCTCTCTCTATCTCTCTCTCTATATCTCCCTCTATATATAAATGACACATATATATTACACATGTGTCAACTCGTCATTCGGGATGCCAAATAAGCTGCGTAGCAAACACAAACAGGCTGCCCCTACTAGAGTTTACATTATTTACAACAAAATGTCTCCGTGACGACATCATACTATGCACACAATATTACACAATACAGTTATTATTCATGTGTCAATGGTTTTCGCAGCTCTGCTGTCTAAAAAAAAAAACGTGACACTTGGAGCATTTGCTTCCCTAATCATAGGATATTAGAAAACCAGAAAGAGTAATCACTATGACAGTAAAGTAAAATAGGATGTCAACGAGATCACGAATAAGAACTCGGTTAAATGATTCCTGATCTGGTACCAGCATTCGACGACAGGCATGTTTATGAATAATTAACTCTATCAATACAAATATGCAACTCATGTGCTAGTTAAAAAGTCTTGTTATTCATGGATAGAGACCTTATAGATAATCATGTCGTGCATGCCATACTGAAAATTATCATGTGATAACAATTGGCATTTCAAGAATGCGTAAATACAATGTGATGTGATATGAATGATTATACCTGGGCGCTGTCATACGCAGCTACGCAGCACAAGTAACGACGGGATTACTACCAGGAGATAAAACGATCTGAATATTGATAGACGGGCTTACTTAAAATATATCGCACCATCAGTCACTATTTACCTATGTCTGACAGATAGGTACGTTTTAGTAAAGTGTGCGCACTCTATGAAATGAATATATCTACGCTGAGAGGTTGCGACAACATTGTACAGTTCTGCCAGCTGTATAACTTCGGCACCCGCTATTTGGGGGTTCATCTCTATCGATTTCAAGGGTAACACATAAAAGACAACCATTTATATTCTACATACTCAGAAAATGCGCCAAATAAACAACTAGTACGATCCAAAAACATGACCGGGAAGAGCAAAGTGTGTTTTGTTACAGCTAATTCAATTTGTCATTCGTTTTAGTGAACAATGTCTAACAAGATAAAACTGGACTGACAAACTGCTGCTTTGGCTAAACCAAGGCAAACGCATAGAGCTAGTGCCTAGTATGAAAAACCTGAAAAATAAACAAAAGCTTGCGGTGCAATTCATAGTGCTATGCAATTACTATGTTACCCTATGGAGTAGTTTATAGCATTCAATGTGTCATTTCTTTACTCCCAAAAGACTAAATAATGGAAGTTTTAAACACTCTCCTATCGTTCTTGATCTGTCATTTACTTAACTAAATACAGCAATTTTCCACAAATATCCGTCAATCTTATAAACCTATTTGAATTAGCTCTTACTAGCTAGCACAGGTCATGATCGTTGCACAGGTAATCAACACTTAGACAGAAATTTATATCCAACAATAGACTAACATAAACAATTATAAGCAATAAGTGGGGAAGTAATGATGAGAAATTACAGCCAAAACGGAAAAAAACGGTGCAGAAATGTTTCCTGAAGAGGGTAAATAAAAGATTCAACCGGATATCCGTAAACACGGCTTATATCGTCGTTTAAGCTACGTGTAAAGCAACGTAATATTTGAAACAAGTGTCACATAAACTATCAGCATTGTTTGATAACGCAGCATTGCCGGGACGCAGGAAAGATACCCCAAAATTCGGCATAAATTAAAAGGCAACCATCAAAGAATGGCACAATGATAGATTGTTTAGTGCTACAGTTATTGTAGTTAGCTTTGTGATTATTGAATAAATCATGTACCAACTTTGTTCTTGTGTTGACTGGCCGTACGGCTTAGCGTCCCTAGCTTTGCTCTAGATTGTTAGGTCGGCTGATATTAGTAGATACTTGAATCTAGTGCAAGTAATGAGATTCTCTAAGCAATATACACATCAATTGATAGTTTTACACAAAAACAACGTCCAACACGGTAGACGCGTGCCTTTTCTCAATGAATAGAGCAGTGCTGATGCATTAACTTTAAACCAGCATTGCCGAGACAACAGTATGAGAAACAATTCCGCTTCCGCTCTATAATGGTTTTACTCTGCCAGAAGCCCTCATAAACCAGTGTTCCATTGATAACTGTCCTGTAGTCGCATGTTAACGACGCATTCACTATTTGTCTAGAACTTTACAAAGACAAGCCATGCAAACTGGGAAAAAATGTATTGCCTTAAATTCAAAGTGCGTACCTGCATCTTGCAGCGGAGTTGTATTAAACAAGAAGTATTGTGTAGAGTGTACGCTGTAACACACGGATTTGTGTCAAACTTTGAGGCATAACAGTAGGAAAAGAAGCTTACTGTGCCCTATGACTGATAAAATCCGCCAGTATATATTGCATGGGTCAATCTTAGCGATGCTGTAGTTTTGGCATTTGCTCGTGCACGTAATTTGGACATAATTTTGTCACTGTAAAGTGAAAAAATGACGCTATCATATATATTTATACACATTATCTGTGTTAATCAGACAGCTATACTTTTCTATCCCAAGAATGTATAATGCACAATTCTATGAAGCATTTCTCGCTTACATTTATTTAAATTTTTTTTAACCGATATTCACACTTGCTATAAAAACAGGCAATTTACTCAGCATGACAGTGGGACGCTGATGCAATCATTTTCTGTGTTAATTAGTCTGCGAAATATGTACACTTGTTTCAACAAGATTAGAGCACGTGCGGTTTTCATATATATATATATATATATATATATATATATATATATATATATATATATATATATATATATATATATATATATATATATATATATATATATATCTATATCTATATATATATATATATATATATACGCATCACTTCTTATATATGCTTGCTGTAAACTATATAGTATATTCTTGTTTTCAATCTAAAATTGTACATACCCCAAATAAATAATGATATCTTAGTTTACTAATCCAGTGCTGACAGGCTTTATAAATTATATCTCTGATATAATGATGTTTGTATATCGTAAGTCTTGACCATGTATATATATTCATCCTCTTTATAGTTGCTGGTCTGTATCATATATGATCCCTGTATATATTGTAACTCATACGCAATATATTTATCTATATATTATATATATATATATATCACTATAATATGTATCTTCTCATATATATCTAGCGAAGCGATTCCAAATGACCTGAACTGATTTATCTCTAGAGAATGCTAGATATATGCATGCTGAAGATACATATAAACATTAAATCTTGCCCTCTGAAGTTCTCGAATATCTTGCGTACTAGATAAATCTAACCTTCAGGCTGTAGATTTGACACTAGTCTTGTATTAGAAAGTAAAGTGCACTGCATATGCTGACGGGCTTACACAACTGTCACTCTCCCAGGCAGTATATAGGATAGAGCCTCAACAAAACGTATTTCGTTTGAGCCTGCGGGTACTTACGATCTCAATCACACTTAAACCAGCATATAAAGGATATTGTATTTCTTGCATCTACATTGCTATATATTTCTGCCGAGCTTTTAAGGCGCCTCATTCAATTAGTGGAAAGGGAATATAAGTCATGTTGTTTAATACAAATGCCACGTTGCGTCCATGTTCTTTATGCAAACGAAGAGTAATGTTTGTCAAGGGAATAATTGATCAATGTAGATTGTCTCAAATAACCTTTATGTGGTCACATATATGATGTATATGAATTATGAAGTGCAAGAACGGGAGGTAACACCCTTTCGGATCTAGACATCATGTTCATAGGCTAGGTTAAATTTACACCCAAGTTAAAATGCTTCTGTGCTTTAGTGAACCGGGGTGCAAATAGTTAGCTTCACTCAAAGAACCGATTGGACAAACATATTTGGCTCGCACAGTTTATAAAGTTACTGAGAAAACCTTCTTACATACTGGCGAATGCATTATCATTTCCCTGTTCTCTTTTAAGCATAGTTTCAGAATATATGAGGTTTTCAAGCATGGAAAACAAACTGAAATTAAACCTCGGTATTGGTCAGTATGCGTTGGCCGCAACGCTTTTATTTTACCCATTAATTAAAGATAATACAAATATTAAATAATTATTTATCATTTGTTTTCTTTAAATAATAAGATTGTTCAAGAATTGAACCTCTGCGCCCAAATCATGACTGCGTAACATATTTGTGTAGCCATTGACCATTATTTATTAAAATACTAGCAGCGAGCCATTAGTTTAACTTGTCGCTATAGTTACCATTTTAGCTACATACTCAAATTGCAGTTGCATGTAAAAATGTGACAATTGCATTAATTTAAGAGCATCTTCAAAACAGTTGTATCCTCAATTTACCTTTTCGAACAATCGTATGATCCAGTGCTCTATCGGCGACAAGTGCATTGTGTCAGCATTTTCGCTGTCATTTATATCATTTTTATGAAGTCAAACACATACGTTATTGCACATTGTCGACCCCCAACCTTAGTAGACTAAGTAGTAGGCAGCGGTGTACATGCTTTTAATACTATTCGCAGTCGTCTTGTAGCTAGACAGGGGTGAATCTTGATTGTGCTATACGGAAAACATTGCATCTGCAATAGTTAGCTCACACACAATCCGCAGAAACAACATTGGTTAATACAATAATGATGAGCATAATTGCTGATCAATACATATGCTGATCGCAATCGCCAAAAATAGTGATTCTTGTGATAATTACATATAATGTATCGAAGCCAGTTTTGCTAGGTCGAACAACTTGGCCAAAATCAATAACAGAATGCGAAATGTCATTGGTTGTGACTCAATGGTTAGTCCTCTGCTATTGGCTTTATTTCCTTACGAATATGATTGCTTAAAAGACAGCAATAAATATCGGAGCCAAATGAAATGTGGTTAAAATCAATCATTTAATGAAAATTTAAGTACTTCGTTACAATATGCAGTATACCGTTTTGGAGATCCACTTGTAACTTGGTGCTAATTTTGACACTGCAAACGATGGAAATTACTCGATGCACATCTAGAAGTTCGTTTTATTGCATAATTAATCTTGCGTTGAATTGCTTTAATGAAAGGAATGAAGTGTCCTAGCCTTCATACGCTCGCACAGACAGACGCAATGACCGTGATGTAATCTTAATGGCTTGTCTCTTTGCATTCCTATATTTGTTTCTGTCGACCCGTTATTCTGACCTATGGTTACCTAGTTAAGGTTAATGTACCAAACTAGCTTCAGTAGCAGGTAATCATGTCGGGGCCGTGCTGATTCATTTCTGCAATCTACTCATCCAATTGATATAAATGGATAGGGGCAACTGTCATGGAATTGCTCGTAAAGTGTGGATTAAAGCGCGACATACTAAGAAATATAATGAGCCGTTTTTGTTGGCTTGAAAGCAAACAATGCAAATATTTGAGATCATGTTTCAAAGATGCGTGGATGGCCGTGGTGTATATGTAATGACCTCAGTTACAGTAGCTACACACGATACGAAAAATCGGTCAAATCGTAAAATGGGCTGTTTAATCAAGTAATCCAAATTCACATATGGAGATTAGCTGACTTATTGTTCGAGCATAATGAGGGCGCAGTTGTGTTTCAGCCATTTACACTGAGCGCACATGATGTAATGCAAATTATGGAGATAATATAACATGTACTGGGATAGCCCACGCATTTTACTAAGGGCAACATTACTAGAGGGTAGCACGAAAAACATCGCGACAGACGTCTCAATATGCTTGATAAAATTACAATTCAAAAAGATTGTCACAGTTAATGTGTTTGATCTCCTCTGCTTTATGCTCTCCCCGTGTCCTCGAACACGTTGAAAGTTAGTCCCTTAACCGTATACCGCATCTGTGTGCACTCCGCATCTATCTCGAACATTTCTGAACTGAGCTGCGGCTAAAAATATATAATTCTGCGAACTGAATAATGTTGGCGTCCTCTTATTCGCGGGCCATACCTATCGAGTTCAAGGATAAAACATCAAAGACAGCCATTTGCATATTCGACATTATAAGACAATGTCCCGGATAATCCACTAGTACGATCACACATGACACGGAAGAGCGAGGTGTGTTTTGTTAAGTTAATTCAGTTAATCATACGTTTAAGTGAGCAATGTGCATCCAGATTTTTGATATATAGCTGCCCTGTGTGAACCACCGCCTGCGCATAGTGCTAATGTTTAGTATACAAAAACAGCGAAAAATAAGAAACAATGATGCAATTGTCCAACAAATGTCCCTTTAGCCTATAAACCTAAATTAGATTGCTTTTATGTCCCAGAAAGCGTAATAAGGCGTTTATATACAGCGTTTTCATAGCGATGTTTCGGTCCGTGAAAGTGACATTCAATATATGCCTGCTAAAATTGATTGACATCCATAACGACACCGTAGCTAGCATGGGTCTCGTTCATTGAATAGGTAATCAACTTTTTTTTGTCCAGATGAGAAATAATAGCCAAAAAGGGAAAAACAGCAAAGCCGCAAATTTTCCTTAAAATGGGAAATGAAAGCAATAACCGAATCGAAGCAAACACGGCTCATTTATTCACACAAGTGACATGTCAAGAAATGTGATATCGGTGCATTGCAGGCTTTGTAAGAATCAACAAAAATACTGCATATTTTCAATCGCCTCCTACACAGCATGCCAAAGTGATCGATAGTTTAGTGCTATAGTTATTTGGTTAAGGTATGTGTTTATTGAATGAATCATCTACCACATTTGTCTTTGTGTTGACAGGCCATACGGATCGATGCAACAATACCATAAAGCGTCCCATACTTCGCACTGGATGGCTGTGTCGTCTGATGTAAGTAGATACATGAATCCTGTGCAAACAATGGAATTCACGTCATTCGTATGCATGATCAATATAAGTTGATCGTTTCTTTCTATGACCAGCATGATACACGCGTGCTGTGTCAGTGAATAGAGCAGTTCCGTTGTCAAACGTTGACTGCCGAGACATCTGTACTACCAAAAATGGCGTATCTACGATATTTTATGTGTACTCTGTCAGAAACCTTAATAAACAATTGTTACATTGACAACTGTTCTATCGTCGCCTGATAACGACACATTTGCTATTTGGAGTTAAAATACGCCAAGAAATACCATATAAACTGGCAAATGTATGCACTCCATTTGCGAACATGCATCTTGCAAACAACCAGTATTTAACAACAAGCATTGTGTTTACAGTCCTGAATCACACTTCAATTAACATTTCAAGGCTATTGTATGTCTTTCATCTGCATTGCTATATCTTCCTGCTGTGTTGTCAAGGCGCTTCATTTAATCAGAGAATATGGCACATATGCGTTGGTATATTGCACACCAAATGCCATGTGGCGTCGCTATCACTTGATATAAATGAGAAGCTATGGTCGTTGAGGGGATAATTGATCGATATGGGTTGTCTCATATAACTCTTTTGTAATCACATATATGATGTGTTTGAATTAGCAAGATACAGAATGGATTAAACAACACTTCAAATGTGGGCATTATTTGCAATAGCTAGGATTGCTATTAACTTGTGTGTCAATGCTTGGCATCACTTCTGGGACGTAGCTGGCGTACATACTTATGAGCGCATCAAAACACGTTTTGAATACCCATCTATAAATATGTTCCGTGCTTCAACCAATCCGTTCTTGAAATATCGAGCATGAATTATTTATTGCTTGGTGTTGAAGTATTTCATTGGTCATTTAGACGCTCCTCTGTACGCCTGATCAACAATGATCTCGCAACACTGCACAAAAACACTTACTGAAACATCCAAGCCTTCACAAGAGTTGTCGTCTTGAAGCAATTTCAGTGACTTGTTTCTTCATATTTTGTATATTGAATTTAGGCGAACGGCGAACTCTGAGAGAAATGTAATTCTATATAGAATAATATTTAGGAGCTTACATCTTGTTCCCAAATTAAAGAACCATCATGACGCAAAGTCAGACACATATAACGCAGGGATAATCTTATGCAAGCTGCAGGGACGTTTTCCTGTGGTGTACTGTTTGTTCGTAGAAATGCGTGTTTTGAAGTATGTATGATATCAAAAAGGTACTGTCGTAGAAAAATTCGCTTTTTCTTGCACTTAGAATAAGCTTTTGGGACATACAATCTATTCTTCCGGAATATATCAGCCGATATAACATATTATAATCTGTGGACGTTCAATATGGTAATCTCAGATTGTTTGCATAGGCATTTGAATACAGAAGAATCGAATAGTTAAATAGCGATTTTACCGTACGCTCTGTCGTAAAATTGTATGCGTCTTTGTTACTGGAGTTAAGTAGATATTTGGGGCGATAAGTCTATGATAGTCTCACTTTGACATCCGACTCAAATAGCTGCAAACGCTATGTCTCTTAGCAATTGAAGTTACTTGCAACATCTATGTTGGGGAACAACTCACGCCTCATATTACCTATCTTTATGTGTGACGCCTTAACATAAAACTTGAAAGTGCTTAATGATATTCTCTATATAAATCCACAAATTGTATATGCCTCTCTCTCTTACTCACCTAATACAATCATCATTTGCAGTTTGGTCATTGGTCTGGAAAGAGTTTTATGTGTGTAGGTGCGACATGCGATCAGCACGTTGGGTCAACTCGGGTTCAGACACCGGGCATCCAATTGAATGCAAATCACTATTGGTTTACGGATATCTTAAAACACACGATCGTCTCTCAACTTGGTGCGGTATGATATCATTATTTCGCATACCCTGCATAACCAAACCTCGCAGGCTACTTTTAGACCGCAATAAAATACACACAGTAACGCCAATTAAACGCCCGGTAGAATATTTGTCCGCAGTGTGTCTGTATCAGATATCATTCATCGTTGAATGATGGAATAAGGCTGTACTTACAATACTGCTGATGACCATACCGGTTTTTCGTCGTCAAGACGCGATGTCTTTGTGAATAAAACTTCTACCTATACATTGGCCATATGTATGGGTATATACATATTGTACCTACCAATTAGTCATGTGTATATACATACTGTTGTAGACCCTT
Source organism: Urechis unicinctus (assembly GCA_034190875.2). Taxonomy (NCBI): domain Eukaryota; kingdom Metazoa; phylum Annelida; class Polychaeta; order Xenopneusta; family Urechidae; genus Urechis; species Urechis unicinctus. Next base: position 9,214,878 of record CM067352.1, on the reverse strand, counting down.
GCGTTTGTCATATGTGAATGGTACTGACCTGAACCTCAATACACCAGTCTGGGAGGGTTTATTTTTGAGTTTGCTTTGTGACAGCCGATGTATCTATTGTCTGTCTTGAGGGATCGGTTGTCGACCTCAAATGTGATTCATAGATGATAGATATAAATATCAAGGAGCAAATAGGGATCCACTTTTCCCGTGACAACTATCTATCATCGTAGTTGAATGATGCGAAGACAACAACGCATGTCGTCGAGACACACTTTGGATTCCGCTTGGCATCTGACTTCTGCATAGCAGTCAATATATCCTTATGTACCGACGCATAGCTCCAGGTATTAGGTTCATTTCGTTTCAAAAACTGTATTATATTATGCATCATATCTACTCTATGTATAAATGAGTACATAGATTGTGTATGGAGTGGTGTAGCAGATGAATGTAATTACCTTCTACACGATGCGAACCCTCAACGGTTCGGTAAATATACAATGTCGCAGTATGTAGATCATTCGTGAGCTTTGGGGCAACAACATCTATGGCTGATGATTTCTAATTTTCCATGCAACTTTTGTGACACACTTTGAGACCTTGTTTCCCTAGTGGGTGACAAAACGCTGCTAGTGAGACTTTTTGGGTAGTTGCTCAATAAACGCCCGCTGTGCGACGAATAAACGCATACAACAGATGAGTGAGAGTTGACAGTGATGAACAATGTCCCGGTGGTTTTTCCTACAGCCACAATGGTGGCGAGGGACATTATACATTTTTATTCTCATTATACATTACCGAACGTTGCATATGTGAAATTACAGCAGAGATAGACTCGATTTGCAAATAGTCAATTCAATAATCAGGTTGATTGAGCTATGCTGCAATTTTTAGGCCTATCAAGTTGCTGAAAACCCACACGTGAGGAAACATAACGTTTCGCTTCTTTATAGCGATGCAATGACAGTGCATTTCATATCGTATTGATTTATCAATGTTAATGAAGATTTGCAATAATTTATAGACCGGGCGTTAATAGGCTAGTCATTGAATAAATCGATGCGTGACGTGACAAAGCCTTTAATCTTTATGATCTATTAATTAAATTATGCGTTCGCAAAAACAAATTCTTCATCAAGTAAAATTTATCTGTACATGAAAGGTGCAAATCACAACTAGGGAAAAGTGGTTGATTGGTTTTAATGGCAAGCGATTTCTTCACTTGAAATTCTGATGATTGTTTGACGCTTGGGGTGACTTTGTGATCTTATTCGACATTGTGGGAAGTTAAAATCTGTTTTGAAGGACAACCAGGTGTGTCCCCAATTGCTAGCGTTTATTTATGACCTAGCTAATGACGTCCTACGCTCGTGAAGCTGCGATTAAATAGCACCAAGCTTTATACTAAATGGACCAAGGCGTTAACCGTGAAGTGCTAGTTTAATGACTTTTATAAGTCACACGTGTAAGATACAACGTCCTATAGATGTATATTGTGAGCAAGTGTTATTGTCGTACCAACATTATATCTCTCGCTGCCATCAAACGTTCACTTGAGATACGATCGACGTGACGATATCAAAGGTGAAGCCTAATTAACCTGCAAAGGTGTAGCCTAATTAACCTGCAAAGGTGTAGCCTAATTAACCTGCAAAGGTGTAGCCTAATTAACCTGCAAAGGTGCAGCCTAATTAACCTGCAAACGTGTAGCCTAATTAACCTGCAAAGGTGCAGCCTAATTAACCTGCAAAGGTGTAGCCTAACTAACCTGCAAAGGTGCAGCCTAATTAACCTGCAAAGGTGTCTTGTATTCTATCGAGCGACCAATCGTAGGCCATTTCTTTGATACGTCACTGCTGAATGGTTCAAACACCAACTATCGGTGAAATGGCCTGCCGTTGAGATCAGTTATAGGTTTCAGCCTTGGTGAAGCAGTAGTCGTAGCGGTAAACACTTGTAGTTCAGACCTTAAAAACAACAGTTATCGAATCACTTGTATACGGTATACAAACATGTAGTTGCAGGTCTATTTTTCAGGCTAAGAACAAATTGATGTCATTCCCAGCAACGAGGCTACAACATCGACTTTCAACGCATTAATACAACGGTTCAGTACATGTTACTAAATAAAAGCATTGCATATAGCTGCCCTGTATAAGATTCCGTTCCATCATTGCAGCGGGTGATTGCCATCGGTGTCAAGTTGAAATCAGTGGGTGGCATTATTCAACGAAAACCCTTGGATTATCCAAATATGTCGGTTAGTAATAGGACAGCTATTCCAATTAACCAAATAACAAATAATCGTATGACCACAATGTGACAACCACTAACTTTCAAACACCGCTAAATGTTATAAACAAAATGTTTCCGCGCGCCGTCGGGCATCACATGAGTTCGTCACACTTTACACCGAATCACGCAGACATGGTGATTTTTGTCTCACCAACGAACTGTTGAAAGACATCTGAAATTGAAATGTAAAGTGCTCATTAAATCGCTAACAAGGCAATATAATCGGCAACAGGATGGTGCATTCAAAGCAGAGGACTCGGGTAAGATCGATTGAAGCCAGGTCTACGAATCATTCACATGAGTTTATAGTTAACTAGGCATGCATCATACACCGGTATCACAAATATTCACATTCATTTAATGCAGCAATAACCGGCGGGTTTTTTTTTATCTGAAAACTGTTGATAAGCATAGATTGCAAGAACCAGTGTACAACTATCTTCCTCTACATGCATCTTGTACAATGAATACAGGAAATTGACCTATTGCACCTGTTGCGTCCCTAACATGTGTAATTAAATATTCACATATGTAATGGACACTGGAGAAACCTATAGCAGAATATTCATTGTAGGTGTGGTCACTCGAATCTCAGCGTTATATACGCGAGCTAGAACCGGTTCCATACAAGTCTGCGTGGCGTCTTGTTTTCGCGTAGAACTTACGCAAGCATGCTACATTGATAAATAGTTTAGAAAACATTAGCGCCGATTTGCTTTTTCAGCTCCGCAGTCAACAATACACTGTATCTCTTTGCGAAGTATCGGTCATAGACAGAACACATACAGTTGGGTCTTTAGATTTATCAACCCATGGCAGGGTAAGCAATCCAACTATCGGCAGGAGGATCATTAAAACTTTGGAAAAACGTACTCGATGTTTTGTTCTAGGAATATTTTTATGTAATGTTTGAATCCGTCTATGCCTTGCGGTTACCTGGTCTTCAATGATGGTACAATCCTAGTCGTTATTATTTGTAAATCAGTGTAAATATGCATTGCAGCTGATAGTATCGCGTAATTGCTTAATTGACCTACATATATTAACCAATGCTAACATCATGTTAAACATAGATGATGTTTTGAAATGCATATGCCAGATAAACTTGTTTAACTTATCCCTCTGTTCCTGCAATTGCAATTCGGTTTATATCAAAACTAGACAAACTGCATCATTTAAATGCATTTAACATACGTTAAATTAAACATGAAACGTGTATGATATACTTTAAGACCGTGTTATATTGCGGGGAGAAATTACCTTCCCTGTGAGATTTCTTTTTGAACATTGAACCGGTGATTGATTAATTATCAGTAAGTCGCGAGATAAATTAACCGCAGATTGAGACAGACAATGAAGCTGTCTGCATTGCAATTTTGATATAAATGCTTGCGATCTCGAGAAACGACAGATCAGCAGCTGTAGAGCTCTAGCTAGAGGAAGGTTCTTGCACGACATGGCGAGTTACCCTTCCCAACCAATGGCCATAAAGTTAAACTTCTACACGTATTAGACATCGAAGCTACGCTAGTTCTTGATACAACTGCAGCGCAAAATAAACTTTACGTTTATGTGAAACAAGCAAATATATTGTGTTTCATCTCTAAAGGCAGATATCATGGAAATATATTATGGTAGTTTTCAATCATCCAATTTATGTTATGTCTTGCCTTGGTGACTGGTATACTGGGAGCCATATAGAATATGTGAGGCTTTTTGCGTTTTTATTTTGTGTCTGTATCATTTACTGGCTAAGCAAAGAGGATGGCGTTGTGTTCAGTGGTTAAGTATTGTTCACGAGATATGATGTACGAACCTAGGTAAATCTGGCAAAGCGAAAAGGATTATATATATATATATATACATATATATATATGTATGTATATATATATATATATATATATATATATATATATATATATATATATATATATATATATATATATATATATATATATATATATATATATATATATATATATATATATATATATATATATATATATATATATATATATATATATATATATATATATATTAGAATGCCGTCGAGTTATGCATCATGATCTGGCAAGTAAAAGCGTGTGAATGTGTTACATATAGTCTTGACTTTGAGATGCAATATTATTTACAATACAATATAAGAAAAACTGTTGACCGATGAAATGGGTTAAATTCTGCAAACAATGTCGACGCAATACTTACTGTAAAAGTCACGAAATAAACCGGCAACAAATGGCTCCACAAAACACCAGTATGTTGTTTCAGACCATTGCATTCCGTGATTGCCATTTGGCTATGACAATACATCCTGTGCAGGTCCATGCGAGTTTTAATGAAAACTTATTCTTTGGGTGTGGCATCAGCTGTAAGTTTGCTGGTTAAAATTTTGCATTCCTGATCTCAGTAGTCCCGTCTAACCATACATTAGATGGGAACATGGTTTTGGGCCTTCATTTGTGTAATCAAGCCCGTTTATTCGATACTCAAAATATCACTGTGTTTGGATTGTGGCATGATACAGAACTACTGTATGCCGGATTACACGCCAACAATGAAAACGACTGTAGAGGGAAAAAACGGCAGTGCAACATCTAATTTGCAATATCGAATTTGCACGGTCAGGATAGTTGGAACGCCATCAATATTTACCCCTTTCAAACAATTCAAGTGCCTTCGACAGTATTATTGCAAGCAAACATGCTCTGTATTTGTGCAGCTTAGGAAGTAATATTTGCTCCGCTGAATATCATTCAGGATAGAATTACCTTTGTCACAAAATTAGCATTTATCGCATAGTTAAAGGACATCCGGCTGCCGATTGGAAGACTTTATCGAGGTCAGAGTTTATTACTTACTTGAAAATATTTGTAATATAACAAGGCAATTATAATGGAGGCGCTGTGGCTGAAGTCTGCTTCCCTTTGTTTAACGCAATTCTCATAAATATTACTCGCTCAATGTTTCGGCAAGCAGGCTCCAGTCTTAAAAAGCTTCAAAATCGGCGAGGATTCGCCAGACCATTATCCAATTTGTGCATCATCTTAAATGAGTGAACACATGAAAATATCTGCGTTCATAACTACGGGACTGAATATTTGTGAGGTTCAAACAACCGGTAAACGGAGGTAAAAAGCCTGATTGTTATCGCCCGAAATAACGCACGATGCTTTTATTGAAATTGATATCCACTCCATTATTTGGCCCGACGATTCAAGCACATGGTATATGTTACTTGAAAACCATGATCAGTATACATCCAGAAAACATTACTCTTCATTTATATCAAGTGAGAAGAAGCTACTCTTCATTTGTAAAATAAAACACCATTTCATCTGGGTCATATCCGGTTATAGAATGAGGCTTCTTAAAAGCTTAGCAAAACAATATAATGGTCTAACAATATGGGATTTATTGAGGTTATGCGGTATAAACATTGCCTCTCCTAGTTTTCAGAACGACAATAGTGTAAGCCCATCTTCGTATGCAAAGAACTTTACGCCCTAATGAAGCATCTTCTGTCAGATCGACAATGAGAGATTCGCATTAATTTAATTAGCACGCAAATATATTTATGAAATATTAGGTAGCAAGCCAATTATATTCACCAGGCGATGTATCGTAACTGGTTGGAATACAAGATGTTACTGGAACGAGTATCTATTAATCCCTCAAATCATAGCTATCAAAGTCGGTTCCACAATAAGTGTTGATTTAAATCTTGCTTCGCTTACATTCCCAGAAATGGCAAATTTGTTAATTGCAGAAGAACACATTGTATCAGTTCCAATGCATTTAGCGCACATTGCGCACACAGAGTTGATGTGTAATGAAACGCGTACACAGGATAACAACATCTTGGCAATTAGAAATGCAGGCGCATTGATGTTACATCGCCAACGATTGTTCGAAATGTTCAGCATAACTCAAGCTTAGTGATGCACGTTTAATTTTCTCAAAAAAAATATGTCGGCTTCCGTATTAAGTTGGCTTACATATTTACTTAAATATTACCCAAAATTAAACGTTATCGCTCGACGAACGCATTTAAATAGAGAAATCTTATACTGATGATGTTATGCAAAATTGAAAAAAAAATTACCTTCTTTAAAAGCTAGAGCTTCACTGATTTTGTACAAGATCTGTTTGCTAACTAACAGAGATTAATAGAGCCTTGGTTGTGCATTTATCACTCATACGCATAACATATTTACAGTACTCTTATATGAACACTACATATGCGTGGTAAATAATGGCACATACGCAGACAGTTCCGTCACGCTGAGTGTACATACACATATGTAGGTATCAGAAATGCACCAGAAGCAGCACATATTTCAAAAAAACATTTTACTGACTGTTTCCTATTCGGAAGAAAGCATTTTGGTGACACAATCCATTTCATGCTTCGACATATTTGTTGCATTGAAAATATCATCGATCGGCCTGTCCCATGGTAACATTGTAAGTGCCGTAAATATACAAATCTGACGCTGATGTGAGGAGCGTATAGCTTACCTTTCAACATGACATAGATACTGCATACTGCACACGAGCTGACATCACAGAGTGCATACAGGTACAAGCCGCTAATATGAAACTACTCCATTAGCTTTGTAATCAAATACAATAAATGTTAGCCATCGATTCGCAGAGATTCGCAAGACCACAACGTCAACATAACTTGAGTCACAATGCATACGCATACGAATCAGCACGTTTATTTAATGGGATTAGCAGAGGTTGTTGCTAAACTAAAAATACGTTTTTTATTTTTATTTTAACCCTTCTCGCTGAGTGAGCAACCATGGGATAGTCCATTTTTTAAAATTCATTCATGTAGATTATTTTATATCTCTTATTCCCACCAATAGTATTACATATTGTTGCTGCTGGATATTGTGTCTGCGGTTAGGTGCGATTGGCGGCAAGTACTGCAGTGAATCAAGTCGTCTTTTTAGTATCATAGTATGTTGATAATGCAAAGTAAGTTAAAAATATATTTTGCAGATGCAATGCAAATTACCCCGATTATGTGTTTAGTATGGCCTAATGTTCGGAAGCTTAACATTTGTTCTCCGTTTCTTACTAATCAAGCATTTGGGCGGTAAAATACATGGACAAAATAAATTATCGGAAAATATCAAATATTCATTTATTAGACGCATAACTCTCTAACTCTGCCGATAACGGCAATGGCAGGTGAGGCTTAAAAAATTGCTAAGTGCCTGCTATGTGGTGATGCTGAATCCCAAGCGTCCTTTCTAAAAACTTTGAATGCGAATGCTCTCTAAAGCCCAGCGACCCGTGTGTCAGAGCACGAGTGCACCCGTGACGAATGTATCATATTCAATGGTAATATCGTGACATTAACACGCACACATCAGGTTTCAAGCGCTCTTACAAATGAAAACGATTTGCTAAGATTTTACACCCTGATATATAATGTGCAATATAATTAAGTCAGCACATGACATTATTCTAACTGATGTAAAATATCATCCGCGTTTAGGGTGACGTCAAAACATTTATTAGCTGACTGCCTTTGTTTCTGTCGTATAATAGGTTACTGTCATTGTCATCCTCTATTGTATAAAGGAAAATAAACACTACAAATTCTTATTCATGTGCTGTTTGAACAAGATGGAATGCTATGTAGAGAAGAATTCATCTAAATAATTTGCGTAGTACAATATAATAATACATCAGTAACCAAAGTATGAATCCGTAGTGTCATCTAATTTGTCCCATTCAGGCTTAATGAGTCATTTGAATATTCATTAAGTGATGCTTGAATACAAACCATTGCATCAGTCGTCTAATGTTATAGCTGTTATCCTGGCAGCATAACGGGGCAGTCATGCTAAAATACAAGCATTATATGCTATGCAGGAATTACGAAGTTATATCTCGAATACATAAGTTGTGATTGTGCATAGGCATTTTATCAAACAATTGGAATCGCATGTTGACATTTGATAATCAGCAATTATACAAATACAAATTCATGAGAATACCACATCGATTAAAAGTTTTCTAAAATAGTTATATCGCTCATTACTGACGCATGCAAATCCAACTACAACATTAAACGTGCTATCTAAATATTTCAGAAAGCATGAATTGAATGGTAATTTATGCTTGGAAAAGTTTTGTTCAGACTATATGACGCTCTGCATATTGCTTGCAACATTATGGTTATCTTTTATTTAATAAGTGTTTTTTTACGCTTTGTTTATCGTGCTGGCGACTTTTGCTAATGGAGCTTCTTGATGGACGGTTTGTGCATTAATCGGAGCAGCAAGTAAGTGCAGCAAAATATAGCAGGCCCAAAAGCCTGTGTATTATACAGCACATTGTATTATACGGCAGGTTACCAATATACTTGTGTGCGTGGGTTCTGGTATAAGTGTTTGTTTGCTTGTACGTTTACCATATGCTCTCACTGCCTATCGTGTATTCCATAAGTTGGTTTCGTGTAAGTAACCGGAAATTATTTGTTCCGATCTGATTTTACTGAAAGCGGCGGATGCAATAATTGAATAAACAAAAGCAGTCATTTGTCAGTGTTTTTTTTTCAACAGCGGTATCGTTACCATCGTCGTTACGGTAGGGTAACTTACTGGCGGAGGAATTATTTACCTGAGCATAAGTATCTTTGAGCTAGACCAGATAAAGTTTTTTTAATGTAACTGATGTAACGCTGAAAAGGTGCTCATACATGAGTGAATCACATTGATTGCAAAACAATGCATGTACGTACGCATTGAACAAGACTAGAATTGGTTCGTGGCTTACAAGAGATAGTGGGGTGTTACTAAGCTTATTAGACCGAACTGCCTGCGACAAGGCAGCAGTTTAATTTCACACAGTGTCTCAGAACCAAAGCGATAATCATAGACGCCAATCAAGGTTTTTATTTCATAATAAATAATGTTCTTTGAACACATTACTGGTAACATTGTCATTTTGTTCGCTAATGGGACTTAAATCTAACACGCAGCAGTGAAATATGAAGAAAAAGTTACATCACTAGATGCATTTCAGCCGCCATAATGTGACAATTATTATTTCACGATGGCCATAAATAAACAAACGGCAAGAAGTCAGATATCTAGCCTTTCATGTCAACCGTGGTATATGTTTGACTATATGTTACTTTGCACAGCATATTAATGCATCAGATTCTGGAAAAACTTATACATTCCTTAATTTGATCTATATAAGGTGTGAGTAATCATGATGAATAGACGGCGTAGATGAATTAAATTAATTCCACCCTCTCGAAACAACTGTTATGATTGTTTGTATTATTCAAAGTTTTAAGCCAAACAATCAAATGGAAAAAATGGTTTCAAAGCAATATAATCTCTACATTCGTAGTATATGATGAAGCCAGTGATGGTGAAATTATGTTCGGGTAACAGTAAACAAATGCAATTATAGGAATTGACCCTGTGTATATAAGTATGCACGCCTGAAAATGGACAGCTTACCATTTTGCCAAAGAAGTATTTCCATGCTCAATATGTCGCTAACTAAGCCTGTCTACAGTCAGTCATTGATCATACGATGAGGGAGATACTAAACTCTAAAGCCAACATTCCTTCTAACTCCACGACTGTTCATTAACTCAAATGCCTCGTCGTATATTAACGGGTATGCGTGACCTTGCTGGTTGATGAGGGCGCAATGCAAATATGCCGCGAACGGAAGCCATGTCAATTTGTGAGACAAATTATTTGTGTAATCAAAAGACCCTATAGTAGTTTATCAAAGCGGATATTAGCTCTTGGCGGCAACCGACAGTAAACATTCGTAGAAAGGATGGAACACAAACAGCGTAAGCCTTGGAAACGACCTATCGTAGCCAGTTCCTCGAATCTTTCCCTTGAGTTTATGGTAAGCTAGAAATGCACCAGTAAGCGGTATCACCAATATTCACAAATCATTTAATGCATCTATTGGCAAGCATAGATTGCAAGTACTAGTAGACAACGATCTTACTCTACGTGCATATCGTACAATTTGGACGATAGGTAAATAACGTGATTGCATCTTTTGTGATGAAGATGCTCTATACTCCAAGATTTACAGGATATCGACCTATTGCATATGTTACCTCCTAACATCACATTATTTAATATTTAAATAAATAAAGAACACTTGGTAAGGCTATAGCAGAACATGCATTTTAGTTGTGGTCAAGTTATATTCGCACGCTAGAACTGGTTCCATACCAGGCTGCGTTGCGTTTTATCTTCGCAGAGAACTCACATAAGTATGCTGCATCGATAAATAGTTTAGTAAATAATCGTAGCAATATGTTTCTTTCAGCTCCGCAGTACTCTATAAACTGTTGTCTCTTTGCAAATTCGAGGACATAGGCAGAATCTATATGGTTCGGTTTGTAGATTTATTACCGCATTAGCTTGGTTAGCAATACAAATATTGCAAGCGGATCATCTAAATTTTGGAAAAACTACCTATATGTAATGTTTGAATCCGTCTATACTACGTACTAGATACCAGGATTGGGTCATGGTGTATTCTTACTGACCTTTGACGGGCAACCAGTAAACCATAGGACCTTTATGGTGTCGTAGTCGTTCGTGATGGTAGAGTCCTAGTCGACCATATTTGTAAATCATTTTGAATATTGCAGCAGATAGTACCGACATTTTGTTTTTGACCAACAATGTATCGATCGATTCTTACAACTTGGCTGATCTCAGCGGTCGGTTTGTTTCATCATTAAAGAAATGGCATGCTCAGATGATGCTTCGTATAATACAAATCAGAAATATGTTGCATAATCTTAATGCATTAAACATAGATTAATTGGATAAAAAACCCGTTTATGACAGCAGATTGAGGCATAAAGAGGAAGAGGGATTACTAAAAAAATACGCCTGCCTTATTTTTGTTCCGTGTCGGTCTGCAATCCTCAATAAAGCTGCCGGCATTGACCTTCAAGGGTCAACTGCAAATGCACACTCTGCACTAAAAGCGTCATTTCATTTAGTGCAGCAAGTAATACAGTCAAATGACAAAAAGGGAAAATGATTGGAAGAATATTAGCTGCCAACAATCAATAATATTTGCAAACTCTGATCTTCGACATAAATATGGATATGAGCGAACGAAATGCTGGCGATAACGAAGAGACTGACAGAGCAGCAGCAATAACGCTACAGCCATTGGAAGGATCTTGCCGAGCATGGCAGTTGCTATCCCAGACTAGTAGATATACAGTGAATATACCCCATGTTTTAGACATCGACAATGCCTAGTTTTCCGTGTGAAATTACCCAGTTTTATTTAAAGAGTCCAATTTAATCTACATTTGGGTGATCCATACAGCAATCAATGATCCCGTTTGTATGAGTATGATAGTGTTCCAATGACGCAAAGCAATTTATCTCTAAGGGGTCAAGGTAACGCAAAAAAAATATATATAGAGCTGCATGCCGCGACCTTGCAGGCAGTTAAAGGAGTGGTACAAATTCACCCCCAGCTACATGTATGTCAATATTTGAGACTAATCAATACTGTAATCAAAATACCTGGAAGTAGGTTATTAGGACGGATAATGGCGGCAAAAGAGAATAAACATTCGCGCAATCCAACCGACAGAAGGATGAAGCACTAATGAATAGAGATGGCGGAACGACCGATTGGAATAATTTGCAACATTTATGACACATTTTGAGACCTTTTAACAATGCGGGTGACAAAACATGACAGAATGTTTTGGTTGACAGTGATAAACAATGTCACGGCGATTTTTCCTGCTAACACGATGGTTGCAGGGGAAATTATACCTGGATTGCGACAACCCACTGTTATTCTCATTATACATTTCCACACGCCTCCAGTAACAAAAAGTCATTTCAATGGACAGCTTATTGAGCTATGTTGCAATATTTCGGACTTGAAAGTTGTTGAAAACCCACACGTTAGCTATGCAGTGACCATGCATTTCATATCTCAAGGATCATAAAGGTTAATAAAGATTTGACATAGTTTACAGACCGGGCGATAAAAGGCTAGTAAAGACATGGCATAAATCTATATGCTTTTGATGGGACAAAGCTTTATGATCTACCTACTCAACTGTGCATTAGCAAAAACAAATTCTTCATTAACTAAAATTGATTTGTATATTCGGAAAAGTGGTTGATTGCTTTTAATGTTTAAAGATTTACTCGCTAAAACTTCTGATGATGATTCGACCGATTTTCGATCGTGTTCAATACTGTGCGAATTTTGAATCCGTTTTGTTCCTAAAACATTTGAGAGATAACTTCATTCATTGCCTAGCTGATGCTGCAAGTTTATACGACTTCTTCGTAAAGCATTGATTGAATAGCGCCAAGTTTTATACTAAATGGATAAGCACGGCGTAAACCATGAAGTGTCACTTACATGACTTTGATATGTCGCACGTGCAAGATGAAACGTGCAATAGATGTATGATGTAGCTATCATTTGTGAGCGTGTGTTATTGTCGTTCCAACATTGAAAGGCGCAGGTAACGCTACCATCAAAGTTCACTTGAGATGTGTTTGACGTGACGATATCAAAGTTTTAAACTCACTAACCTGCAAAGGTGTCAGGTATTCTAAATAGCCAGTAATCGTGTTCCAATTGTTTTGACACGTCACTGCTGAATGGTTCAAACACCAAATATGGCTGAAATGGCCTGCCGTTGGTATCAGTTATAGGTCTTAGCCTTGGTGAAGCAGTAGTCTGAGCAATACACACTTGTAGTTCAGGCCTTGAAATCAACAGTTACCGAATAACGTGGATATGGTATACTAACATATGGTTGCAGGTCTATTTTGCAGGCTAAGAACGAGTTTGGGTCTGCGAAATGCAAATGCTTATAATAAAAAGAATCGAGCAAAACAACCTTGTGCCATATACTAATCCCAATATGTTGGTGCTCTGCAATCGATTTTGTATCAATGTAATATGGCAGTCACAGAAGTTTCTCTCACGAAAGAGTTTTTCTTGAGTTGCACCTTCACATTTATTGGGGAGGTTATTTCGTTCTGATCACTACAAATCGCCAGAGCGCTGTCATCTTGTCCATCGAAAGAACTACCATGCGCCGTCTCCTGGTGTACGAACATGCACATTACCCATTCTCTAGAGCCAGTAACGTCCTCGACCGCTGTCCGCAGAGAACCTAAAGGATTGGATGGATCAAAATTAATACCTCAGCACGGGTTGCACCCCATAGGCGAGTTAATTCACAGCAAATAGAAAGAGAGAAAGACTTCCATTTGTTTTAGTTTTCAGGCCTCAATACAACTGCAACTACACGCTAACCCTTATCTGCGACCTTTTTAAAAGTTCATCAAGTAATCGGAATTATCAAAATAAATACCGGTATCGTTTTCGAGCGCAAGGATTCCGGGAAATAATAATCCATCAATCGTTACCATAAGGAATCAACGCGCGCGCAGTATTACAAATTAGCATGCATGCGATGGTAAAGTATGTGTGCTCTGACCACCAGATGACCAGCACTAATGCTTACGCACCGCCATGTGCTTTACAAAAAAAAATATAGCGCATTCAGTCAGATAAATATGGAAATTGAGGTGCATCGATAATTGTGCCTAAATAACTGACATATACATTGCCTCACATAGCATCAATGCCACTCTTCATACGATCGTGATATTGCCAGATTATCAAGTGATAAAATTGCCAGGTTAAATCATCATAGGAATAGGAAACTCCGATATAGCACGTCACCGCAATGTGTCGGATTCATTCGTTTAACGTCAATTGCCATGCATTTGTAATGTCTTGGACGGTAAACTATGCCTTCCCTAAACCAACAACGTTGGAACAAATGTTTGTGCATTAGCACATTTGTTACATGCACATATAAAGTAAGCGACAAAAACTAAATTTGTCATCTATATAAAGAATGCAAGCCTTGTTAAACACAGTCTACCGCCTAAAAAGACGTTGGAACCGACTAATTGCCTATAATGCAACGAAATTCCCAATGTTGGCTTAGTCTTCTTGCCGGAAGATTTTGCGGCATCCGCTGATAATGTTGTTTGAAATTTGCCAAGCCTTATTGCGATGCTCTAACAAACCACCAGGCCTTTTAAGAAACAATCCGTAATATCCTAGATTGTCAAAGCCTACATATCTATTCAAATTTTATCCAAAGATGGAAAGTAAATGCTCGATGAATGCATCAGAACGTATCAATCTTACTCTGTGGGTGCTACGAAATAAAACACAGCGCGCGTTAACATATCTGTTTGATTAGCACTAGAGCCGTGCAACGCATAAAGCGTCTGATCAGAGCTTCCGAACGCATAACGCAAATATCCGTAGATCACCCATGAATAAAAAAAAATTACCCCGCATTTTAGCCAAGAGCTATTAGTTACACATAAGAGATTAATGAATCATTGACTGCATTTTGGATGCGTATAAATCATTCAAAAGCAATGATATACACAACCACTCTAATATGAGCACTAAGAAGTATATGCGTAGAAAATAAAGAAGTTTATGCGTGGACAAAAAAGGCACATAAGCAGTTAATTATTAAGATTAAGGGAGCGAACATTTATGCATGCAAATAAAACGCACATGAGGCAGCACCTAAATTCTATGCACACATAATTTGAAGACTGTTTTCCAATTCCCATACTTATATTGCAAATGTACAAATGCGAGCTTTGAATTGGACATAGAAACTGCATAGCGGAAATCAGAGCGAGCATAAAGGCACAGGCCAATAACATGTACCTGCTTCATTACCTTTCAAACTTGATGAAGTTGTTGATAACAGTCGATTTGCAGAGATTACGTGGCAAAAACATTAGGTTGACAATATTGACGTCACAAGAGAGACAAATATTTAGAACGATCTGCTCACAATAATATAATCTCTTATCTTTGGCGTATAGCGTGAACGATTCGACCCATGCATGCAATGCATACGAAACAGATTGTTTGTTAAATGGGATCAGTAAAGTGTGCTGCTAATACATGGTAGGGAGCAACTACATATATCTTCCATGAATTAGCAGCCACTAATCGATACGAGAATATCATGTATCAGTAATTGGTTACAAGCAATTTGAATTAAGTAACTTGTACAAACAGAGTCGAAATCTCAGTAATTTTTCTGGTCATGCATGGCGGTATCAGTACCATCGACTGCAGATGTCCGTTCGAATTCTGCAATTTTGTTTGACAAATACACGGCGTCCCTTATCATCATTGGCACCCTATGTTGAATTGGTGACATTGAAGATAAGCTTAGCCAAGCCTACAATGCAAAATACAAATAGATAGTCCATAGAATTTAATTGCTAGGTGGATCTATGTATGCTCATTGAATCAATGCAAAAGCATTGGACGTTTATTGTTACATACCTTCATGTAGCATAAATGGCCAAAAATGAGCCGATCGATAGTATATTGAAAATAAAGTTCTGTTTTGTTTATGCTAAATTGTTATTTGACATTTTTATTGGATCCCAGGATCGTTTTTACCATGCGTACTCTTCAGGCAAAAGGGCTATTAAGGTCACTGCTGTCACCGTCCAGCTCGATTCCTCGGAATCATGTGGAAATATGCAGGCCATAAAATGTCGCATTTAGTTGTCCAAATCACTGATGAAACGGGATGATTAAATACTAAGCAGAGGGTGACGATTAAATACGTAACGAATTGCAAATCACATATCTCTACTATATTTAAGGTATAAAAACTGCGGAAAAATGGTTGAATGCTATTAATGGAAAGAGTTTTTTTTCGCTAAAGCCACTGGTGATAATTTGATCGATTTGGTCTAAAATACAATACTGGAACACCTTGTAAACTTTCTGCATTTGCAGGGCTTTCGCAATGGTATTGTGTGCGTAGTTTTTGCAAATAATTCCCTGATAGTCAACGTAGCTGTACCTTTTGAAATTCTAGTCAATACTTAGATCAAGAATAAGTATTATAATACGATATTGACCCTTAGATTAATCATTTTTGCGTTCAATACCTCTGATATGAAATTATTTGCTTACTTAATTGCTTTTAACTTCTACATATATGTCATGGTACCTTCCTTTGAAATGTTCATCATGTCAGTGATTAGCTGGTTAGTTTCACAGATACTTGCTAAAATAGCCCTTATTCATGTATGAAAACTGAACAAAAAATTTTACCACAAAAAATATCTGCTGAACAACAACAACACTTGTAAATATTAGCTTTCTGGTGAATTATGGCTGTGTTGTTGCATTTGGAACGTTTAACAGACCGTTAACTGGCCACTGACTGCATGTAAATTAGCACTTAAACATGATTGTGCCCGCATGAGATATGGGGCTTACGCACCATTAACTTATCAATATGAAGCAATATGCACCAATTTATTTGTACAATTAGCACACAACTCCATTGAATGATTTGCTCCCAAGACGTTAGCTTATTTGACTAGTTCATTTATGCCGTACTCCTAGGCTACGCCAAACACTATCGAAATATACTTGACTAGTATCAAACTTATTTAAGAGAGATATGTTAATCCGTACTCCAAGGCTACGCGCAACAAATATTTATCGACTCGAATTTATATTCCTACGGATGGATAACAGCAAACAGAGCTGATTTGCACTTATCAAACTTATTTGAAAGGGGGGAGGTTGTCGATAGTGTCCAGGCGGCACGCGATGTGTCTCAGAATGGTCTCATGCGGGCTCAATCATGAATTATCGCAAGTTAACATGCATTAATTATCTGAAGAACACATAGCGATTCCATAGCAATAACACAGCCACGATGCGTCGTGACTATTATGTTGTTGTTGTGCAAATAATAAGGTCAGATATATATGTCTACGTGCAAATGGATCTATGGTATCCAGCATCCGAAATAACGACCAGCTGATGTTGTTTGTCCAGCGTAACATCACAGCATACTGTTTACAGTGTTATTATTGTAATTAGTATCAGAACAGATTTATCTATCATCGCCGTAATACACCGACATAAGTAACCCAGTCAACCAGATGAATATTTTGCAAGCGTGTGATCACAATGAAAAAAAATACGGTATACATGTCTAGAAATGCAAATGTCAAGGCATTGGACGCGTCGTTATTAATGGCCGCAATGCGGATAAGTTATTCTTCACTTGTATTAAAGATACCTATTTAACATCGGCATCACATGTACCCAGCCATGTACAAGCATAATAGTGTTAGTTGCTGTTAGTGTAGAGGTGTTTACTAGTATTTACTAAAAGTGTGCGACTCAGCTAAGGATGTAAGCAAATAGTGATACTCGAGGTATAAAACATTACTATTACTATTCATGATTGTCTTGGTAATGATGGTCTTATATTGCAATGCATCTCTTAGGTTAGGAATGATAGTGAGAAGGCTAATGTGGTGGAAGGGTGTGTATGAAGGATATAGAATCACAGTTTATACTATGCAAGCAACTGCCCACAAATAGCATTTAAGTTCACGGAATAACAGGTAATATGTTACCCTGTGTGTCCGTGTATAATATTAGGCGGATGGGCAAAAATAAAACCCGGTTGAGTATTCTGCAATTGTGTAGTAATCGTTGTTTTGCATTAATTATGGGATCAAATTACCAGGCATGATATGTGGGCTTTTGACTCACAGGCCCGCTAGCTATACAGTAGCAAATCACGAGGCGTAGTTCCGGTGAATAATTTATTGGTCCGAGACAGATTACGGTTTAGGAAAGCCAATCGCTAGGTGTACATCAAAGCTTCCAATATCAGCCGTTGTTGGGATATTTGGAGTAAGGTCCCTATAATTCAATATTCGTCAGGAACGAGCAATTACATTGCATTCAAGGAGTTGCTTGTTGAAAATGATGAGCATGATGAATCTTGGATTGTTCGGTGAATAATAATAAACATGTTTCTTGATATGATGCTCGAAACATCTCGCAACACCTCTTGGCATGACAACATTAAATGAGCAACGTGCAGCCCAGTTAATGATGACTAGTTGTGCATGCAAATACTATCATCCAAGCATCAGCTGGTTTTTGCGCAAACTAACCATAAGTTATTCATAACGTAGAAATGCTCATCGTTTCTCATCGTGTAGGCGTAACTAAATTTTTCTATGTTTGCCCATCTAAATAAACCAGTTCTCATAAACTAAAAAATGCCGCATAATTTGTATCCTTTAACGCGAATCGTCACCAATATATTATGCCAACCCACATGCATGCATAATGTAGCCCAGCCAGAATGGTGTCTTAAATATTGATCATTATCGGTAAAACCATGATGATGACTTATCAATAATTAGTTGTGAATGACACTGGCAAGACATTGAGCTCATTTGTTTGCCTCTAGTTTTGTATTGTTGTACAATAAATGCCGGAAGTGTGTTATAGCTGCCATCATGATTGCAGAAACAAATTGACCACTGATGAGTGAAAATGGCAACTATTCCCCCCTACAGCAAATCAAAGGTATGTTTTCTTGCAAGACATGACAGGGACATATTGTGAATAGAAAAGTCGTATGCGATGTTAGTTCAAAATCATATAAGGTTTTAATCAATGAAAGTTACCATACACAAACTCTTCCACCTCATCTCTAGATTATCTGCCTCTAGTTATTTGTTAGAGATAAACCAATAATTATCGGGTACATCAAGCAAACCATAGTATGCACAATGCAGTGCAAACTTATTAGACGCATCCCTGTAATTGTGAGCAACATTGGCGTAAAGAGACCGGATTCGCTGTCAGAGGAGATGGATACACAAATGACGATTTACGTGCCAATAATTAACCAGAGTATGAAGCAACCATGGAATTGTAGACCCGATATTGGTCTAAATAAATACAAAACACACAAATGAAAGCCAAGGGGGGAGGGGGGGGGGGTTGATAATACCAGCGATACATATGATAATGTATGACTACACCTCGCTTTTGACATGTGTCTGGTGCTGTTAGCTTGCTGCATACTCGACGAGCTCAGCTACCACAAACAACAGTTACTCCACGGAGCGCCAGCTTATAGCGTACTATAATAAGGATTATCACAAAATATGATCAGCTTATTTGTGATGTGCACACAAAATGAGTGATAATTGAGTCCGAACAATATCTCCGTTATTCAACTTCTTCCGTAAACCAATTTTGCTGAGATTGATCATTTAGTCTTACCGGGACTGTTAGGCTTAACATGTGGCCAAAAAGGCTCGCACTGTAACATCATTTGCTCATCTGGAGTAAATTGGTATGATCACCATTTATTAGTCTCTTTGAGGCACCAAAGTAGCAACTGCAAATTACTGTTCATATTCAACGCGCCCTTTCAGGGCCGATGTTACCATTATACTCGCCGTGAGGTGGAAACCGCATAGAGGATAGTATGTAGATAAAGTGAATTTCGTATACGCCAAATACAATAACAATCATCGAGTATGTGGTTTATGCCCCTCGTCTTCTGCATCGGTCCCCATATCCACTGTTATATCCATAACGACCCATGGTGTGTACACTGGTACGATCACACATTGAAACGAGTGTACATGGGAAGGAATATTCCCGGAGTACCCCAGAGAGCTGTGTGAGAGCTTGCAGACATAGATTATTGAGGCTATGTCAGGTCCAAACCGCGAATGTTGTAACGGACAATTTGACACTCAGCTTAGTGTCAACCGTTCCATCAAGTGGGAGCAGCAAGCAAATAGTGTACGATTTTAAAACTAAACAGCGACATTAAATGCCAAGTGATAGTCCGAACCAATAATGGTTCTTCTGAGCAAAATATTTTCCCATTCAATCAGGGGTCGTAGATGCTCGCATGTCTCGGAAAGGCCGATATCACACTTGTTTATCAGGACTTGAGAGGGAGGGCCAACTTCAGTGTTCAGATAAGAATTTGTTCTTCTAGTAGAGTAATCAATTATTGCTCAGCACTGGCGACACCAGGTACTTCACGTTGTATTACGACAGCTGTTTTCATGCACGCAGTGTGTTTGCTACAACAGGCGGTATGTGATAATGTGTATTTATTATGTGAAGTATAGATCTACGCAGCAATTTTCGTTTTACTTTTCTTTGATATATTGAATGTCTTAAGTCAAAATTCGTTGATATCCGAAACATGATGTACATGCAAATTGTTTATTTCCGAAATTGAACCTGTCCAGTTTGGCTTTTAGTTTTATAGTTTATTCAAAACTGTAACAGGGTCGTTTTAGTTTCACACAATCAGGAAATCGATCATCAATTACTATGCTAACTTACTCATGTTTTTGCTTATATGAGGTAGTATTTGTATGCTATCTTACTCCGTTTTGCACTGTACATTTTTCATTAAGTAAGCTTTTATGCTTATAGTGTTAGGTTAGGCACATTCTGGCGCTGTGCCAGCAAGTTGTGAGTGCTACTGCACTCTCCAAGCGTTATATAAAGATAAATGTGCTGCCCTCCAAGTATATACAAAAGACCTACACATTAATAAAACGAATATTTGAATAAATGAACATATGCAATAAGAATATTGAGGTGATTTATTATTAAATTATGCGACTGTCATAATTGTGAAAATCATTGTCCAAATGTTAACTAACTGCTCTTTTCTATGACAACAAAGGCAGTAGTTGCTGTACAGTGGTTGTACATTTTATCATCATTTTATATGGAATGCATGTAAATAATTATCTGTTCTTATTTGCAAGTATTGCTAAATAACTATTTAACCCTGAATTTATCATGCCGATAAGACGCACCACCACAGCATTTGCATACATGCAATATCAAAATAAGAACATATTCGTATGTCCTTCGCTCTTTGTGTACTCATCGACAATAATGCAAAAACATTCATTTATATCAATGCATGTTCCATTATCTACCAGAGGTCGAAAATCTGTCCTTCTATCAGACATAGATCTCCTCACCCACACATGCCCATATACAAAGGCAACAACACCAATCTTAGGGAAGACCGGTAAGTACGCGACATATTGATCACTCACTTAACTTAGATCAGTCAACAACTGGAAAAGGAAGAATTGTACGCCAAGGCCAATATGTCTTTACGCAGGTTGTTTGATGAACGCAAAATAGATATTAGGAGACAATATTCAGAGGATCTGAGGCAATAATGAATTAGACAAACGTGCATAATCGTACAGTAGTCCTTGGGTAAGTAGCAATGTAGGTTGTTATACGGATACATTTTACCACATCGAGAATCATGATATTATGGTATGCACGATGATTAGAAAGAAGGTTACTGATTGGGTATACAGTAAATTGATACAGTCAACATAAAAACGCTCCCGAAACATGCTGCAAGCACTGTGTGACCACTGTAAGCATGATGTACAAAGAAAGCAACAAGCCACGGTAGCTAATTATATATTGCAGATGCAATGTTTTCCGTATAGCACAATGAAGTTTCATTATTGTCCTACTACAGGACGACAGAGAATAGGATACTCTACTAATTTTGGGACTCGACAATGTACAATAAAGTGTTTGTTTGACTTCATATAAATAACGACGAAAATGTCGAAACAATGGTTGGTACAATATGGCAAAACGCTATAATATGGTTATTTGGTATTGCGGTGTACTCTTGATTTGGTGACATTTCTCACAAAGAAGATTCAATATTTATTTCACATCTGTCTCTCATTTCCACAGTGTGGACATGAAAGATCGCGGATCGTAAACTTTGCGGGTAATTTATCAAGTTGATATTTATTAAGCAGTGTACTTGTTAATTTCGCAAATCATAAGCCTATTGTCCGACGTGTTTCAGCAGCGGAAAGGCTCTCCGAAACGCATTGGCATCAGCCCAACATTCCAAGGTGTTTGCGACACGGTAGCGCCACCTTACGTTTGCAATGCATTATAATTAGGGAAGCGATCACCGCAGAGCAACCCGACGTGAGCCCTCTTAGCGTAGCTATAAACTTTTTGGTGTTACGAAATTTCGTATTTCGCTGTGCACTTGTTACGTCGTTATCGCTCGCGTTGAAAAATCAATTTGATCAACGCGATCACGTGTTTCTTTAGTCTGTTTTGCGTTGATCGTTACTGGTAATGAATTATATTATGTCACTGTGTCTAGTAAACTCACTATCAACATGCGCCAAAAAAGAGATCATGATTTTGTGATCGCTCACCGTTAATTAGACAGCTTCAAAGTATACCTGACGCAAAGCAACATGCATTGAATAGCGATATAACAATTTGAATATTTTACGGACAGATACACTGAAGGTTTATGAGATGAGAAATAAGGTATTTGGTTGATACTAATGACTGGCTTATACTTTAGTTGGCTCCTTCTGACTACTTTCGTATTGAATGCTGTGCAGCACGTATCGTATAAGCTTGTTTGCCAAATCATCATTCCTATCAATAGCTTATTGATTCCAAAACGCATTGAATCAATCTAAATGAAAATAAATTACCTGCGATATGATGTCAGTAAAATATCGCTGTTTGCGTTGAGCCTCCTTGACCGAAATTATTCTTTTCCATTACTCTATTATCGACGATTATGATAGCGAAGCTGTTCCCACTTAATAATCGATCTATTATTCACCGGCACACTTATGCATAGACAAGCAACCTGGTAACAATTTGTCGAATTCAACATCTGAACGACCAAATATGCTCCTAGTCGCCTTACTCATGGCCGAGAGAATACACAGGATCCCATTAGATTTGTCAGTGAATCACCGACTTTTTTCAGGCAATCATAACCCAAACCTCGTGCCCATCAGCGAGCCATTTAATTGCGTTTGCATTAAGGGAGGTTGTCAGGACTTTGTTAATTATATAATATAGTGCAATACGGCCTGCAAACTTATTATCAATTCCCCAAAACACATACAGTTTGAAATTACATGCCATCAGACGACAGCTATTTATAGTTGCAATAATACCTGCAATGCATGCTTGTTAGCCGCATTGTCGCTGAACGCAAAATAAAAACACAATCACCTTTTAGTATTTATATATTTTTATTGATCGCGTTCTGCTGTAACTGTGCATAACTAGGAGAAAAAAGCAGGCTGGCAGGAGATATTTCAAGCTTTTTTCGATTATCCAAATACGCTGTGCTATTTTAATCAGAACAGTTTTATCTCCGAGTTTGGCTGACGGCATTCAATATACATAATTTGACATCTGAGTAATGTACGTTTCGGTTTTGCTCTGCACCTGATCAAATTGTCTGGCCATTCTGACTTAGTTAACCCAGCAACCATGATTTACACGGCAATAAGAATATGCCATCTTTTTTTGCGTCTTGCTTTATGTAGTAATTATCACACCGATATAGATTATATAAATAAAAGTAATGAAATAGCGATACTACATGACGCTGTAAGTCGTGATGTAGGCAAATGTTATGGCAGTAACTTATCCGCTTTGCCATTACCACGTCTATCCCAGCTATTGGCATCGTAGTGGTATCAAGGCGACTAAATAATTTTTATACAAAATAAAATATATAGATATATATAGAGATATATATATATATATATATATAGATATATAGATATATATATATATATATATATATAGAGATATATATATAGATATATATATATATATATGTATATATATATATATATATATTATAGATATGGATAGATATAGATATACATATATATACATATATCTATATATATATAATATATATATATAGATTCTATATATATATATATATATATACTAATATATATATATATATAGATATATATATATATATATATATATATAGATATATATATATATATATATATATATATATATAGATATATATATATATATATATATATATATATATATATATATATATATCTATATATATATATATATATATATATATATATATATATATATATATATATACCATGCTCCGTTTCGTCAAACCAAAGTTTGCTCTAGAGCATCGTTTTGTTGCAGTGTACGGCTTGAACCAAACTATCAAGGTCGCCAATCGCCAAACAATGGTGCATTTCGCTACATTCCCTCTTGCACTGTATATAGAAGCAGTGAATATTGAATATATTCATTTTTTTCTGTTTTCCCGGGTATATTCTTCTTCACCAACGTGTTTATTTAGCTTTATTTGTAATATCAATGCACATACGTCACCCCAATTAAGGTATTTTTGAGGTGAGATGGATTGACAACATACTTCTAGCAGAACGTTAGTTAGGCTTACATAATGTGAGTTGTTCCACACGATTGAAAAAATGCACTCAAGCCCGTAGTGACGTTTAAGTATTACAGGCTACACTAGGTTGAGATATTTGACAGTAATAACATTCACGACAGACTTTGTCATTCTGATTGTTACGAGAACATACTACTTGTACGCAACCATTTAGAGTAAACCGCGTCAAATCCTAACTACAAGAGCATACAAAAGCTGTACGAAATATTTTGAGTTGCATACTTATATACAAAAGTCATCGCTCTGCGATTTTCTGTAATGGGGAGTTCCTTCTGAGACAAATATGCACCAGTAACAAAAATTATTTGATGCTCCGTTGGATTCGGGATGGCGATCTTTTAACCAGTGGTCGATCACCTGAACCTATCGATCACCATCTCAGTCACTGAAGATTAGCATAGTTATTTTAAATGATAGGTTGTACTAGTGGACAATTATTCATTGCCTCCCCCACACTAAAAAGCTAAAACCAACATTCTTCACTATTTTTACAGTTTGGTCGTGTTGCTCTGATTGGTCGTTTTTATGACATATGACCTGTAGTGCAGTGCAATCGACGGCAGAAAAAGCTTATTGCATTCATTCAGCCTTTCTAAACAACAACTACAAACATTTAAGAGTTGTTGCTACTGATTTGTGGAATTTTGTGTTTACGCCTTGCTGCACCTGTTCATGTTTTTATGAAGAACTCAATGATCAGCGTGAATACAGCATTTACCATTACACGCGCTTTAATCAAACGCACGGTCGATACTGTACATCTTCCACAACAGAAAATGGGCAGATAATAATATATCAGTTCTAACATGATTGGATAACCTTTTATACTTGGCTTTCATAAAGTATGTGTAGCAAAAATAGGTGCCAGTCAAATTGTAATAAGCAGCGCAATGTTGTCATGTAAAAAGATCGAAAGTTCATCACAATTGCGTGCATAAAACGTAATGCGCTTCCTAAAACCTGGTTATCGTATTATGCTCTTACTACGACAATATACCATTCCTCAACTCCCTATGCGAACATGCCTCTTGTAAAAATAAACAAAATGATTGTCGAGGGTGTCTTTGTCAGTTGAGTTATAACATCACCGTCGATGGATGTTTATAAATTACATAGATAGGTAGCGCCGGTTGGTACAAACACAACACGTACTTGTTCATGAACATGCAATGTCTGAATTGGTGTACCGCATGGAATCGAATTACTGACAATTAACTGAGGTCGATAGATTAACCAACCGCTCTCATGCGGTAAGTGGCATGAACTATTGTTGCTTTGATTACTCGAACTGTGTAGCTATTTACCTACTATGTGTGCCTGATGCACCCAGCATAATTAGCTTACCCTCGCTCAGTGTACATAAGTGCCCCACGAATTGCCATAAATACGGGTCGTGACCAATGTATTGAATATTCCCGAAGTTTCATTAAATATGCATTTGGATAATAAAGCACAGTAAAAACAGGAGAGCACACAACAAAACCTGCGTGTACTTAACCCCATATCGCATTAACGCTTGAATCAGAGCGGTTGATGCAGCTGTCGATTCGTCGAATCTAATAGGACAATATGTGCTGCTCTTCACAATATAGGAAGTTAACATTATTCGAGATAACATTACCCATTGAAGTGCATCAATAAGATATTCTTAGCCATTGCAACTGAAAATGTCGTGCGCTAACTTTCTTATGATGCTAACGGCTAACTTTATTTAGCAGAAATAAAACTGAAAATAAATTGCCAATATCATATGTTGGTGCCTCCATTTTATTGTATAACCACTTGGAATTACTGTTTTGGTAAATGTATCTATTGGTTTCTCT
The DNA here is from genome assembly GCA_034190875.2 of Urechis unicinctus. Taxonomy (NCBI): domain Eukaryota; kingdom Metazoa; phylum Annelida; class Polychaeta; order Xenopneusta; family Urechidae; genus Urechis; species Urechis unicinctus. The sequence goes on along the minus strand of CM067352.1, from coordinate 9,188,517 downwards.
TGTTTAGTGAGCCGGATGTGTAATGGTACTTCTAACCGACCCCCGCCTTCTTCAATATATATATATATATATATATATATATATATATATATAGATATATATATATAGATATATATATATATATATAGATATAGAGAGATATATCTCTATATAGAGAGAGATATATATATAGATATATATATATATATATAGATATATATATATATATATATCTCTATATATCTAGAGTAGAGATATATATATAGAGAGGGATATATCTATATAGAGACTCTCTTTAGAGAGAGATAGAGATATATCTAGATAGAGATATCTAGAGAGAGAGAGAGAGAGAGAGAGATCTCTATCTCTCTATCTATAGAGATCTCTCTCTCTCAGAGAGATCTCTCATCTCTCTCTCTCTAGAGAGATGAGATCTATCTTCTCTCTCTCTCTATAGAGATAGATCTCTCTCTCTAGAGAGAGATCTCTCTCTCTCTCTCTCTCTCTCTCTCTATATATCTCTCTCTCTATATCTATCTATCTCTCTCTATATCTCTCTCTATCTCTATCTCTCTCTATATCTCTCTCTATATATATCTATCTATATATATATATATATATATATGTCACATATATATTACACATGTGTCAACTCGTCATTCGGGATGCCAAATAAGCTGCGTAGCAAACACAAACAGGCTGCCCCTACTAGAGTTTACATTATTTACAACAAAATGTCTCCGTGACGACATCATTCTATGCACAAAATATTACACAATACAGTTATTATTCATGTGTCAATGGTTTTCGCAGCTCTGCTGTCCAGAAAACATGTGACGCTTGGAGCATTTGCTTCCCTAATCATAGGACATAGGAAAACCAGAAAGAGTAATCACTATGACAGTAAAGTAAAATAGGATGTCAAAGAGATCACGAATAAGAACTCGGTTAAATGATTCCTGATCTGGTACCAGCATTCAACGACAGGCATGTTTATGAATAATTAACTCTATCAATACAAATATGCAACTCATGTGCTAGTTAAAAAGTCTTGTTATTCATTGATAGAGACCTTATAGATAATCATGTCGTGCATGCCATACTGAAAATTATCATGTGAAAACAATTGGCATTGCAAAAATGCGTAAATACAATGTGATGTGATAGGAATGATTATACCTGGGCGCTGACATACGCAGCTACGCAACACAAGTAACGACGGGATTACTACCAGGAGATAAAACATCTGAATATTGATGAACAGCTTACTTAAAATATATCGCACCATCAGTCACTATTTACCTATGTCTGACAGATAGGTACGTTTTAGTAAAGTGTGCGCACTCTATGAAATGAATATATCTACGCTGAGAGGTTGCGACAACATTGTATAGTTCTGCAAGCTGTATAACTTCGGCACCCTCTATTTGGCGGTTCATCTCTATCGATTTCAAGGGTAACACATAAAAGACAACCATTTATATTCTACATACTCAGAAAATGCGCCAAATAAACAACTAGTACGATCCAAAAACATGACCGGGAAGAGCAAAGTGTGTTTTGTTACAGCTAATTCAATTTGTCATTCGTTTTAGTGAACAATGTCTAACAAGATAAAACTGTACTGACAAACTGCTGCTTTGGCTAAACCAAGGCAAACGCATAGAGCTAGTGCCTAGTATGAAAAACCTGAAAAATAAACAAAAGCTTGCGGTACAATTCATAGTGCTATGCAATTACTATGTTACCCTATGGAGTAGTTTATAGCATTCAATGTGTCATTTTTTTACTCCTAAAAGACTAAATAACGGAAGTTTTAAACACTCTCCTATCGTTATTGATCTGTCATTTACTTAACTAAATACAGCAATTTTCCACAAATATCCGTCAATCTTATAAACCTATTTGAATTAGCTCTTACTAGCTAGCACAGGTCATGATCGTTGCACAGGTAATCAACACTTAGACAGAAATTTATATCCAACAATAGACTAACATAAACAATTATAAGCAAT
>CM067352.1:9156523-9184023 GCA_034190875.2 Urechis unicinctus | reverse complement strand
AACGTCAGGACGACATGCTTGCTGCAAACTATACAAGCAGCCCACGACCAGTGCACATATTCTTTGTTTTCAATCTAATTATTGTACATACCCCAAATAAATAATGACATATCTTAGTTGGTACTAATCCGGTGCTGACAGGAAATGTAACTTTAATGTGTCTGCTGAAATAATCATGTTTGAAATGGCCAATGGCGTAAGTGACGGCTTGACCATGTGGCTTAATGAATCATTCATCCTCTGTTATAGTTGCTGGTTGTTCAGGCAAGCGATGATCCCTGGTCTCTAAATTGTAACGCATACGCAATTAACGTTATTTGTGTTATAAGTAATTAATATTGCGAGGGTTGCAACATCAGTTAAGCCAACATTAGTAACCACACACAATCACAATCATGTACTAAAGAACTTAACTCAGTGCAAGGAGCGAAATACACGCAGACTAGCGAAGCGATTCCAAATGACCTGAACTGATTTATCTCTAGAGAATGCTAGATACTAATTACAACTGCATGCTGAAGAGAGTAATACTTCCTATTGTGTATTTAAATATCTTGCCCTCTGAAATTCTCGAATATCTTGCGTACTAGATAAATCTAAACTTCAGGCTGTAGATTTGACACTAGTCTTGTATTAGAAAGTAAAGTGCACTGCATATGCTGACGGGCTTACACAACTGTCACTCTGCCAGGCAGTATATAGGATAGAGCCTCAACAAAACTTATTTCGTTTGAGCCTGCGGGTACTTACGATCTCAATCACACTTAAACCAGCATATAAAGGATATTGTATTTCTTGCATCTACATTGCTATATATTTCTGCTGAGCTTTTAAGGCGCCTCATTCAATTAGTGGAAAGGGAATATAAGTCATGTTGTTTAATACAAATGCCACGTTGCGTCCATGTTCTTTATGCAAACGAAGAGTAATGTTTGTCAAGGGAATAATTGATCAATGTAGATTGTCTCGAATAACCTTTATGTGGTCACATATATGATGTATATGAACTATGAAGTGCAAGAACGGGAGGTAACACCCTTCGGATCTAGACATCATGTTCATAGGCTAGGTTAAATTTACACCCAAGTTAAAATGCTTCTGTGCTTTAGTGAACCGGGATGCAAATAGTTAGATTCACTCAAAGAACCGATTGGTCACACATATTTGGCTCGCACAGTTTATAAAGTTACTGAGAAAACCTCCTTACATACGGGCGAATGCATTATCAGTTCCCGGTTCTCTTTTAAGCATAGTTTCAGAATATATGAGGTTTTCAGGCATGGAAAACAAACTGAAATTAAACCTCGGTATTGGTCAGTACGCGTTGGCCGCAACGCTTTTATTGTACCCATTAATTAAAGATAATACAAATATTAAATAATTATTTATCATTTGTTTCCTTTAAATAATAAGACTGTTCAAGAATTGAACCTCTGCGCCCAAATCATGACTGCGTAACATATTTGTGTAGCCATTGACCATTATTTGTTAAAATACTAGCAGCGAGCCATTAGTTTAACTTGCCGCTATAGTTACCATTTTAGCTACATACTCAAATTGCAGTTGCATGTAAAAATGTGACAATTGCATTAATTTAAGAGCATCATCATCAAAACAGTTGTATCCTCAATTTACCATTTCGAACAATCGTATGATCCAGTGCTCTATCGGCGACAAGTGCATTGTGTCAGCATTTTCGCTGTCATTCATATCATTTTTATGAAGTCAAACACATACGTTATTGCACATTGTCGACCCCAACCTTAGTGGACTAAGTAGTAGGCAGCGGTGTACATGCTTTTAATACTATTCGCAGTCGTCTTGTAGCTGGACAGGGGTGAATCTTGATTGTGCTATACGGAAAACATTGCATGTGCAATAGTTTGCTCAGACACAATCCGCAGAAACAACATTGGTTAATACAATAAGATGAGCATCATTGCTGATCAATACAAATGCAGACCGTAATCGCAAAAAATATTGATTCTTGTGATAATTACATATAATGTATCGAAGCCAGTCTTGCTAGGTCGGACAACTTGGCCAAAATCAATAACAGAATGCGAAATGTTATTGGTTGTGACTCAATGGTTAGTCCTCTGCTATTGGCTTTATTTCCTTACGAATATGATTTGCGTAAAATCCATCATTTAATGAAAATTTAAGTACTTCGTTACCATATGCAATATACCGTTTTGGAGATCCACTTGTAACTTGGTGTTAATTTTGACGCTGCAAACGATGGAAATTATTCGATGCACATCTAGAAGTTCGTTTTATTGCATAATTAATCTTGCGTTGAATTGCTTTAATGAAAGGAATGAAGCGTCCAAGCCTTCATACGCTCGCACAGACAGACGCAATGACCGTGATGTAATCTTAATGGCTTGTCTCTTTGCATTCCTATATTTGTTTCTGTCGACCCGTTATTCTGACCTATGGTTACCTAGTTAAGGTTAATGTACCAAACTAGCTTCAGTAGCAGGTAATCATGTCGGGGCCGTGCTGATTCATTTCTGCAATTTACTCATCCAATTGATATAAATGGATAGGGGCAACTGTCATGGAATTGCTCGTAAAGTGTGGATTAAAGCGCGACATACTAAGAAATATAATGAGCCGTTTTTGTTGGCTTGAAAGCAAACAATGCAAATATTTGAGATCATGTTTCAAAGATGCGTGGATGGCCGTGGTGTATATGTAATGACCTCAGTTACAGTAGCTACACACGATACGAAAAACCGGTCAAATCGTAAAATGGGCTGTTTAATCAAGTAATCCAAATTCACGTATAGAGATTAGCTGACCAATGGTTCGAGCATGATGAGGGCGCAGTTGTGTTTCAGCCATTTACATTGAGCGCACATGATGTAATGCAAATTATGAAGATAATATAACATGTACTGGGATAGCCCACGCATTTTACTAAGGGCAACATTACTAGAGGGTAGCACGAAAAACATCGCGACAGACGTCTCAATATGCTTGATAAAATTACAATTCAAAAAGATTGTCACAGTTAATGTGTTTGATCTCCTCTGCTTTATGCTCTCCCCGTGTCCTCGAACACGTTGAAAGTTAGTCCCTTAACCGTATACCGCATCTGTGTGCACTCCGCATCAATCTCGAACATTTCTGAACTGAGCTGCGGTTAAAAATATATAATTCTGCGAACTGAATAATGTTGGCGTCCTCTTATTCGCGGGCCATACCTATCGAGTTCAAGGATAACACATCAAAGACAGCCATTTGCATATTCGACATTATAAGACAATGTCCCGGATAATCCACTAGTACGATCACACATGACACGGAAGAGCGAAGTGTGTTTTGTTAAGTTAATTCAGTTAATCATACGTTTAAGTGAGCAGTGTGCATCCAGATTTTTGATATGTAGCTGCCCTGTGTGAACCACCGCCTGCGCATAGTTCTAATGTTTAGTATACAAAAACAGCGAAAAATAAGAAACAATGATGCAATTGTCCAACAAATGTCCCTTTAGCCTATAAACCTAAATTAGATTGCTTTTATGTCCCAGAAAGCGTAATAAGGCGTTTATATACAGCGTTTTCATAGCGATGTTTCGGTCCGTGAAAGTGACATTCAATATATGCCTGCTAAAATTAATTGACATCCATAATGACACCGTAGCTAGCATGGGTCTCGTTCATTGAATAGGTAATCAACTTTTTTTTTGTCCAGATGAGAAGTAATAGCCAAAAAGGGAAAAACAACAAAGCCGCAAATTTTCCTTAAAATGGGAAATGAAAGCAATGACCGAATCGAAGCAAACACGGCTCATTTCATCACACAAGCGACATGTCAAGAAACGTGATATCGCTGCATTGCAGGCTTTGTAAGAATCCACAAAAATACTGCATATTTTCAATCGCCTCCTACACAGCATGCCAAAGTGATCGATAGTTTAGTGCTATAGTTATTTGGTTAAGGTATGTGTTTATTGAATGAATCATCTACCATATTTGTCTTTGTGTTGACAGGCCATACGGATGCAACAATACGATAAAGCGTCCCATACTTCGCACTGGATGGCTGTGTCGTCTGATGTAAGTAGATACATGAATCCTGTGCAAACAATGGAATTCACGGCATTCGTATGCATGATCAATATAAGTTGATCGTTTCATACTATGACCAGCATGATACACGCGTACTGTGTCAATAAATAGAGCAGTTCCGTTGTCAAACGTTGACTGCCGAGACATCTGTACTACCAAAAATGGCGTATCTACGATATTTTATGTGTACTCTGTCAGAAACCTTAATAAACAATTGTTACATTGACAACTGTTCTATCGTCGCCTGATAACGACACATTTGCTATTTGGAGTTAAAATACGCCAAGAAATACCATAAAAACTGGCAAATGTATGCACTCCATTTGCGAACATGCATCTTGCAAACAACCAGTATTTAACAACAAGCATTGTGTTTACAGTCCTGAATCCCACTTCAATTAACATTTCAAGGCTATTGTATGTCTTTCATCTGCATTGCTATATCTTCCTGATGTATTGTCAAGGCGCTTCATTTAATCAGAGAATATGGCACATATTGCAAATCACTATTGGTTTACGGATATTTTAAAACACACGATCGTCTCTCAACTTGGTGCGTTATGATATCATCATTTCGCATACCCTGCACACAACAAACCTCGCAGGCTACTTTTAGCAGCAACCGCAATAAAATACACACAGTAACGCCAATTAAACGCCGGTAGAATATTTGTCCGTAGTGTGTCTGTATCAGATATCATTCATCGTTGGAATGATGGAATAAGGCTGTACTTTACAATACTGCTGATGACCATACCGGTTTTTCGCGTCGTCAAGACGCGGGATGTCTTTGTGAATAAACTTCTACCTATACATGGGCCATATGTAATGGGTATATACTATATGTCCTACCAATGTAAGTCTTGTGTATAGACATACTTGTTGTAGACCCTTGCGTTTGTCCATATGTGAATGGTACTGACCTTAACCTCAATACCACACCAGTCTAGGGAGGGTTGACTTTCTTAGCTTACCTTTGTGACAGCCGATGTAATCTATGAATAAATGAACATATGCAATGAACCCACAACAGATGGAGATATTGAAGTGTTTGAGGTGATTTATTATTAAATTATGCGACTGTCATAATTGTGAAAATCATTGTCCAAATGTTAACTAACTGCTCTTTTCTATGACAACAAAGGCAGTAGTTGCTGTACAGTGTTGTACATTTTATCATCATTTTATATGGAAGGCATGTAAATAATTATCTGTTCTTATTTGCAAGTATTGCTAAATAACTATTTAACCCTGAGTTTATCATGCCGATAAGACGCACCACCACAGCATTTGCATACATGCAATATCAAAATAAGAACATATTCGTATGTCCTTCGCTCTTTGTGTACTCATCGACAATAATGCAAAAACATTCATTTATATCAATGCATGTTCCATTATCTACCAGAGGTCGAAAAATCTGTCCTTCTATCAGACATAGATCTCCTCACCCACACATGCCCATATACAAAGGTAACAACACCAATCTTAGGAAAGACCGGTAAGTACGCGACATATTGATCACTCACTTAACTTAGATCAGTCAACAACTGGAAAAGGAAGAATTGTAGCCAAGGCCAATATGTCTTTACGCAGGTTGTTTGATTAACGCAAAATAGATATTAGGAGACAATATTCAGAGGATCTGAGGCAATAATGAATTAGACAAACGTGCATAATCGTACAATAGTCCTTGGGTAAGTAGCAATGTAGGTTGTTATACGGATACATTTTACCACATCGAGAATCATGATATTATGGTATGCACGATGATTAGAAAGGAGGTTACTGATTGGGTATACAGTAAATTGATACAGTCAACATAAAAACGCTCCCGAAACATCCTGCAAGCACTGTGTGACCACTGTAAGCATGATGTACAAAGAAAGCAACAAGCCACGGTAGCTAATTATATATTGCAGATGCAATGTTTTCCGTATAGCACAATGAAGTTTCATTATTGTCCTACTACAGGACGACAGAGAATAGGATACTCTACTAATTTTGGGACTCGAAAATGTACAATAACGTGTCTGTTTGACTTCATATAAATAATACGAATGACAGCGAAAATGTCGAAACAATGGTTGGTACAATATGGCAAAACGCTATAATATGGTTATTGCGGTGTACTCTTGATTTGGTGACATTTCTTACAAAGAAGATTCAATATTTATTTCACATCTGTCTCTCATTTCCACAGTGTGGACGTGAAAGATCGTGGATCGTAAACTTTGCGGGTAATTTATCAAGTTGATATTTATTAAGCAGTGTACTTGTTAATTTCGCAAATCATAAGCCTATTGTCCGACGTGTTTCAGCAGCGGAAAGGCTCTCTGAAACGCATTGGCATCAGCCTAACATTCCAAGGTGTTTGCGACACGGTAGCGCCACCTTACGTTTGCAATGCATTATAATTAGGGAAGCGATCTCCGCAGAGCAACCCGACGTGAGCCCTCTTAGCGTAGCTATAAACTTTTTGGTGTTACGAAATTTCGTATTTCGCTGTGCACTTGTTACGTCGTTATCGCTCGCGTTGAAAAATCAATTTGATCAACGCGATCACGTGTTTCTTTAGTCTGTTTTGCGTTGATCGTTACTGGTAATGAATTATATTATGTTACTGTGTCTAGTAAACTCACTATCAACATGCGCCAAAAAAGAGACCATGATTTTGTGATCGCTCACCGTTAATTAGACAGCTTCAAAGTATACCTGACGCAAAGCAATATACATTGAATAGCGATATAACAATTTGAATATTTTACGGGCAGATACACTGAAGGTTTATGAGATGAGAAATAAGGTATTTGGTTGATACTAATGACAGGCTTATACTTTAGTTGGCTCCTTCGGACTACTTCCGTATTGAATGCTGCGCAGCACGTATCGTTTATGCTTGTTTGCCAAATCATCATTCCTATCAATAGCTTATTGATTCCAAAACGCATTGAATCAATCTAAATGAAAATAAATTACCTGCGAAATGATGTCAGTAAAATATCGCTGTTTGCGTTGAGCCTCCTTGACCGAAATTATTCTTTTCCATTACTCTATTATCGACGATTATGATAGCGAAGCTGTTCCCACTTAATAATCGAACTATTATTCACCGGCACACTTATGCATAGACAAGCAACCTGGTAACAATTTGTCGAATTCAACATCTGAACGACCAAATATGCTCCTAGTCGCCTCACGGCCGAGAGAATACACAGGATCCCATCAGATATGTCAGTGAATCACCGACTTTTTTCAGGCAATCATAACCCAAACCTCGTGCCCATCAGCGAGCCATTTAATTGCGTTTGCATTAAGGGAGGTTGTCAGGACTTTGTTAATTATATAATATAGTGCAATACGGCCTGCAAACTTATTATCAATTCCCCAAAACACATACAGGTAGAAATTACATGCCATCAGACGACAGCTATTTATATTTGCAATAAAACCTGCAATGCATGCTTGTTAGCCGCATTGTCGCTGAACGCAAAATAAAAACACAATCACCTTTTAGTATTTATATATTTCTATTGATCGCGTTCTGCTGTAACTGTGCATAACTAGGAGAAAAAAGCAGGCTGGCAGGAGATATTTCAAGCTTTTTACGATTATCCAAATACGCTGTGCTATTTTAATCAGAACAGTTTTATCTCAGAGTTTGGCTGGCGGCATTCAATATACATATATTGACATCTGAGTAATGCACGTTTCGGTTTTGCTCTGCACCTGATCAAATTGTCTGGCCATTCTGACTTAGTTAACCCAGCAATCATGATTTACACAGCAATAAGAATAAGCCATCTTTTTTGCGTCTTGCTTTATGTAGTAATTATCACACCGATATAGATTATATAAATAAAAGTAATGAAATAGCGATACTACATGACGCTGTAAGTCGTGATGTAGGCAAATGTTATGGCAGTACCTCATCCGCTTTGCCATTACCACGTCTATCCCAGCTATTGACATCGTAGTAGTATCAAGGCGACTATATAATTTTTATACAAAATAGATATATATATATATATATATATATATATATATATAGAGATATATATAGAGATATATATAGAGAGATATATATATAGATAGGGAGATATATATATTATATATCATGTATATATATATAGATACATATATCTAGAGGGATGTATAAAAATTATCTTATATATGTAGGGGAGACATAGATATATATGTATAGAGATACAGATATATGTAGATAACAAATATATGTATATAGAGAGAGGCGATAGAGATATATAGATAGATATAGATATATATATATATATAGATACTATATAATACAGATATAATAGATAAATATAGATATATATATATATATATATATATGTATATATATATATATATATATAGATATATATATATCTATATATATATATATATATATATATATATATATATATATACCTTGCTCCGTTTCGTCAAACCACAATTTTGCTCTAGAGCATCGTTTTGTTGCAGTGTACGTCTTGAACCATACTATCAAGGTCGCCAATCGGCCAAACAATGGTGCATTTCGCTACATTCCCTCTTGCACTGTATATAGAAGCAGTGAATATTGAATATATTCAATTTTTTTCCGTTTTCCCGGGTATATTCTTCTTCACTAACGTGTTTATTTAGCTTTATTTGTAATATCAATGCACATACGTCACCCCAATTAAGGTATTTTTGAGGTGAGATGGATTGACAACATACTTCTAGCAGAGCGTTAGTTAGGCTTACATAATGTGAGCTGTTCCACACGTTTGAAAAATGGCACTCAAGCCCGTAGTGACGTATAAGTATTACAGGCTACACTAGGTTGAGATATTTGACAGTAATAACATTCACGACAGACTTTGTCATTCTGATTGTTACGAGAACATACTACTTGTACGCAACCATGTACAGTAAACAACGTCAAATCCTAACTAAAAGAGCCTACAAAAGCTGTACGAAATATTTATCATCGCTCTAGGATTTTGGGTGATGGGGAGTTCCTTCTGAGAAATAAATATGCACCAGTAACAAAAATTATTTGACGCTCCGTTGGATTCGGGACGGCGATCTTTTAACCAGTGGTCGATCACCTGAACCCATCGATAACCATCTCAGTCACTGAAGATTAGCATAGTTATTTTAAATGATAGGTTGTACTAGTGGACAATTATTCATTGCCTTCCCCCCCCCTAAAAAGCTAAAACCAACATTCTTCACTATTTTTACAGTTTGGTCGTGTTGCTCTGATTGGTCGTTTTTATGACATATGCCCTGTAGTGCAGTGCAATCGACGGCAGAAAAAGCTTATTGCATTCATTCAGCCTTTCTAAACAGCAACTACAAACATTTAAGAGTTGTTGCTACTTATTTGTTGAATTTTGTGTTTACGCCTTGCTTCACCTGTTCATGTTGTTATGAAGAAAATGATCAGCGTGAATACAGCATTCACCATTACATGCGCTTTAATCAAACGCACGGTCGATACTGTACATCTTCCACAACAGAAAATGGGCAGATAATAATATATCAGTTCTAACATGATTGGATAACCTTTTATATTTCGCTTTCATAAAGTATGTGTAGCAAAAATAGGTGCAGTCAAATTGTAATAAGCAGCGCAATGTTGTCATGTAAAAAGATCGAAAGTTCATCACAATTGCGTGCATAAAACGTAATGCGCTTCCTAAAACCTGGTTATCGTATTATGCTCTTACTACGACAATATACCATTCCTCAACTCCTTATGCGAACATGCCTCTTGTAAAAATAAACAAAATGATTGTAAAGGGTGTCTTTGTCAGTTGAGTTATAACATCACCGTCGATGGATGTTTATAAATTACATAGATAGGTAGCGCCGGTTGGTACAAACGCAACACGTACTTGTTCATGAACATGCAATGTCTGAATTGGTGTACCGCATGGAATCGAATTACTGACAATTAACTGAGGTCGATAGATTAACCAACCGCTCTCATGCGGTAAGTGGCAAGAATTATTGTTGCTTTGATTACTCGAACAGTGTAGCTATTTACCTACTATGTGTGCCTGATGCACCAAGCATAATTACCACACCCTCTCTCAGTAAACATAAGTGCCTCACGAATTGCCATAAATACGGGTCGTGACCAATGTATTGAATATTCCCGAAGTTTCATTAAATATGCATTTGGATAATAAAGTACAGTAAAAACAGGAGTGCACACAACAAAACCTGCGTGTACTTAACCCCATATCGGATTAACGCTTGAATCAGAGCGGTTGATGCAGCTGTCGATCCGTCAAATCTAATAGGACAATATGTGCTACTCTTCACAATATAGGAAGTTAACATTATTCGAGATAACATTACCCATTGAAGTGCATCAATAAGATATTCTTAGCCATTGCAACTGAAAACGTCGTGCACTATCTTTCGTTTTGATGCTAACGGCTAACTTTATTTAGCAGAAATAAAACTGAAAACAAATTGCCAATATCATATGTTGGTGCCTCCATTTTATTGTATAACCACTTGGAATTACTGTTTTGGTAAATGTATCTATTGGTTTCTCTTGTTTAGTGAGCGGGATGTGTAATGGGCACACACACACACACACACCACACACATAGATATAGATAGAGACAGAGAGATATATAGAGAGAGAGAGATAGAGATAGAGAGAGAGATAGAGAGAGAGAGAGAGATATATATAGAGAGAGAGAGATAGAGAGATAGATAGAGAGATATAGATAGAGAGAGATATATATACATAGAGATAGATATATATAGAGAGATATAGAGAGATAGAGATAGAGAGATATAGAGTAGAGAGAGATATAGAGATAGAGATAGGAGAGAGAGATAGATATAGATATATCTAAGAGAGATAGAGAGAGAGATATTTATATCTATCTCTAGAGAGAGAGAGAGAGAGAGAGATAGAGAGAGAGAGAGAGAGAGAGAGAGAGAGAGGGAGAGGAGAGAGAGAGAGAGAGAGAGAGAGAGGAGAGAGAGAGGAGGGAGAGAGAGTAAGAGAGAGAGAGAGAGAGGGAGAGAGAGAGATCTCTCTCTCTCGAGACAGAGAGAGAGAGAGAGAGAGAGAGAGAGGAGAGAGAGATCTGAGAGAGAGAGAGAGATAGAGAGAGAGAGAGAGAGATAGATTCTTAGAGAGAGAGATCTATAGAGAGATCTATATATATATATATATATATATCTATATATATATATATATATATATATATATATATATCTATATATATATATATATATGTACATATATCTTACATATATGTGTCAACTCGTCTTTCGGGATGCCAAATTTGGGCTGCCAAATAAGCTGCAAGCAAACAAACAGGCTGCCCCTACTAGAGTTTACATTATTTACAACAAAATGTCTCCGTGACGACATCATACCATGCACAAAATATTACACAATACAGTTATTATTCATGTGTCAATGGTTTTCGCAGCTCTGCTGTCCAGAAACATTTGCGCTGGACCATTTGCTTCCCTAATCATAGGATATTAGAAAACCAGAAAGAGTAATCACTATGACAGTAAAGTAAAATAGGATGTCAAAGAGATCACGAATAAGAACTCGGTTAAATGATTCCTGATCTGGTACCAGCATTCAACGACAGGCATGTTTATGAATAATTAACTCTATGAATACAAATATGCAACTCATGTGCTAGTTAAAAAATCTTGTTATTCATGGATAGAGAACTTATAGATAATCATGTCGTGCATGCCATACTGAAAATTATCATGTGAAAACAATTGGCATTGCAAGAATGCGTAAATACAATGTGATGTGATAGGAATGATTATACCTGGGCGCTGACATACGCAGCTACGCAACACAAGTAACGACGGGATTACTACCAGGAGATAAAACGATCTGAATATTGATAGACGGGCTAACTTAAAATATATCGCACCATCAGTCACTATTTACCTATGTCTGACAGATAGGTACGTTTTAGTAAAGTGTGCGCACTCTATGAAATGAATATATCTACGCTGAGAGGTTGCGACAATATTGTATAGTTCTGCAAGCTGTATAACTTCGGCACCCTCTATTTGGCGGTTCATCTCTATCGATTTCAAGGGTAACACATAAAAGACAACCATTTATATTCTACATACTCAGAAAATGCGCCAAATAAACAACTCGTACGATCCAAAAACATGACCGGGAAGAGCAAAGTGTGTTTTGTTACAGCTAATTCAATTTGTCATTCGTTTTAGTGAACAATGTCTAACAAGATAAAACTGTACTGACAAACTGCTGCTTTGGCTAAACCAAGGCAAACGCATAGAGCTAGTGCCTTGTATGAAAAACCTGAAAAATAATCAAAAGCTTGCGGTACAATTCATAGTGCTATGCAATTACTATGTTACCCTATGGAGTAGTTTATAGCATTCAATGTGTCATTTCGTTACTCCCAAAAGACTAAATAATGGAAGTTTTAAACACTCTCCTATCGTTCTTGATCTGTCATTTACTTAACTAAATACAGCAATTTTCCACAAATATCCGTCAATCTTATAAACCTATTTGAATTAGCACTTACTAGCTAGCACAGGTCTTGATCGTTGCACAGGTAATCAACACTTAGACAGAAATTTATATCCAACAATAGACTAACATAAACAATTATAAGCAATAAGTGAGGAAGTAATGATGAGAAATTACAGCCAAAAAGGAAAAAAAAACGGTGCAGAAAACGGTTTTCTGAAAACACGGCTTATATCGTCGTTTAAGCTACGTGTAAAGCAACGTAAGATTTGAAACAAGTGTCACGTAAACTATCAGCATTGTTTGATAACGCAGCATTGCCGGGACGCAGGAAAGATACCCCAAAATTCGGCATATATTAAAAGGCAACCATCAGAGAATGGCACAATGATAGATTGTTTAGTGCTACAGTTATTGTAGTTAGCTATTTGATTATTGAATAAATCATGTACCAACTTTGTTCTTGTGTTGACTGGCCGTACGGCTTAGCGTCCCTAGCTTTGCTCCAGATTGTTAGGTCGGCTGATACTAGTAGATACTTGAATCTAGTGCAAGGAATGAGATTCGCTAAGCAATATACACATCAATTGATAGTTTTACACAGAAACAACGTCCAACGCGGTAGACGCGTGCCTTTTCTCAATGAATAGAGCAGTGCTGATGCATTAACTTTAAACCAGCCTGCCGAGACAACAGTATGAGAAACAATTCCGCTTCCGCTCTATAATGGTTTTACTCTGCCAGAAGCCCTCATAAACCAGTATTCCATTGACAACTGTCCTGTCGTCGCATGTTAATGACGCATTCACTATTTGTCTAGAACTTTACAAAGACATGCCATGCAAACTGGGAAAAAAATGTATTGCCTTAAATTCAAAGTGCGTACCTGCATCTTGCAGCGGAGTTGTATTAAAGAAGAAGTATTGTGTAGAGTGTACGCTGTAACACACGGATTCGTGTCAAACTTTAAGGCATAACAGTAGGAAAAGAAGCTTACTGTGCCCTATGACTGATAAAATCCGCCAGTATATATTGCATGGGTCAATCTTAGCGATGCTGTAGTTTTTGCATTTGCTCGTGCACGTAATTTGGACATAATTTTGTCACTGTTAAGTGAAAAAATGACGCTATCATATATATTTATACACATTATCTGTGTTAATCAGAAAGCTATACTTTTCTATCCCAAGAATGTACCATGCAGAATTCTATGAAGCATTTCTCGCTTACCTTTATTTTAATTTTTTAACCGATATTCACACTTGCTATAAAAACAGGCAATTTACTGCATGACAGTGGGACGCTGATGCAATCATTTTCTGTGTTAATTAGTCTGCGAAATATGTACACTTGTTTCAACAAGATTAGAGCACGTGCGGTTTTCCATATATATTATATATATAGATATATATAGAGATATATATAGAGATATAGATATATATATATATATAGAGATAGAGAGAGAGAGAGAGAGAGATAGAGAGATATAGAGAGAGAGATATAGATAGATAGATATATATATAGATAAGATATATATATATATATAGATGAGAGATATATATATATATATATTTATATTATATATATATATATATGTTATATATATATATATATATATATATATATTTACTGTATATATATATATATATATATATATTTATATATATATATGTATATATATGTATATATATTTTATATATATTATATATATATACATATATATGTATATGTACATATAAACATTTATATTTATATATACACATTACAGAGAAAAACAATATCATATATGTATCATCTGAGGGCAGCATTTAATGTATAAGTGGCTGCTCGCAGTTCGACTATTTATTACGGGCCAGTAGAATCCAATTACCTATACCCCGAATGACAGTTGCAGACTTGGACATCGTCGGTAAAATACCGCTACGTCCATCGTAATAGACGTGATATCTGTGGTTTGAGATGTCGTATCGTTTTAATTATTAAGTAGGGCGGTTAGTTGTTTATTTATATCTTGCAAAGTGTGGGCACCGCATCATTGTTGTTAATAAATGGCGCTTGTGACATATCATACAATATTTTGTACTCATTGATACACCATTTGATGGTTGCCCTCTGCATTGTTTTGTTTACTCATATGATGTGTAATGTTTAATAATGGCCACCCAGGATCTTATAGTGATAGGTCAATAGAGGCCCTGGAAAAAATGATCAGCAATTTGCTACTGCTATGGCTGAATTTATACACTATCTTGGTTCTAAATTTACACATTGTGTTGGTACCTTAAATAGATCAGCTATTATGTCTAAATTAATTCCTCGCCATAGGATTTGTTAGGGTGTGTGAATGTTCCCGGTCTTCCCGAAGCCGAAAAAAACATTAAACAAATCAGCACTGTATTCCATAAAGCAATCTCAAAATATATCGGATACAAGTTCAGTAGCCCGCCTTTTAACCATATTTCACCAAACGTAAATATTAAATTGACTTCCGATACCTAAACTGAAACGCCGATGACGAGCCCAATTGTAGTACACGCTATGATTGCTGGTTTACATAAAGTCGAGCAAAATATTACTAATAAAGCAAAACGCATCCACTTCTTATAAAAACGTCAGGACGACATGCTTGCTGCAAACTATACAAGCTGCCCACGACCAGTGCACATATTCTTTGTTTTCAATCTAAAATTGTACATACCCCAAATAAATAATGATATATCTTAGTTGGTACTAATCCAGTGCTGACAGGCTTTGATTTTAAATTTGTCTGCTGAAATAATCATGTTTGAAATGGCCAATGGCGTAAGTGACGGCTTGATCATGTGGCTTAATGAAACATTCATCCTCTGTTATAGTTGCTGGTTGTTCAGGCAAACGATGATCCCTGGTCTCTTAATTGTAACGCATACGCAATTAACGTTATTTGTGTTGTATGTAATTAATATTGCGAGGGTTGCAACATCAGTTAAGCCAACATTAGTAACCACACACAATCACAATCATGTACTAAAGAACTTAACTCAGTGCAAGGAGCGAAATACACGCAGACTAGCGAAGCGATTCCAAATGACCTGAACTGATTTATCTCTAGAGAATGCTAGATACTAATTACAACTGCATGCTGAAGAGAGTAATACTTCCTATTGTGTATTTAATTATCTTGCCCTCTGAAGTTCTCGAATATCTTGCGTACTAGATAAATCTAAACTTCAGGCTGTAGATTTGACACTAGTCTTGTATTATAAAGTAAAGTGCACTGCATATGCTGACGGGCTTACACAGCTGTCACTCTGCCAGGCAGTATATAGGATAGAGCCTCAACAAAACTTATTTCGTTTGAGCCTGCGGGTACTTACGATCTCAATCACACTTAAACCAGCATATACAGGATATTGTATTTCTTGCATCTACATTGCTATATATTTCTGCTGAGCTTTTAAGGCGCCTCATGCAATTAGTGGAAAGGGAATATAAGTCATGTTGTTTAATACAAATGCCACGTTGCATCCATGTTCTTTATGCAAACGAAGAGTAATGTTTGTCAAAGGAATAATTGATCAATGTAGATTGTCTCAAATAACCTTTATGTGGTCACATATATGAAGTGCAAGAACGGGAGGTAACACCCTTCGGATCTAGACATCATGTTCATAGGCTAGGTTAAATTTACACCCAAGTTAAAATGCTTCTGTGCTTTAGCGAACCGGGATGCAAATAGTTAGCTTCACTCAAAGAACCGATTGGACAAACATATTTGGCTCGCACAGTTTATAAAGTTACTGAGAAAACCTCCTTACATACGGGCGAATGCATTATCAGTTCCCTGTTCTCTTTTAAGCATAGTTTCAGAATATATGAGGTTTTCAGGCATGGAAAACAAACTAAAATTAAACCTCGGTATTGGTCACTACGCGTTGGCCGCAACGCTTTTATTGTACCCATTAATTAAAGATAATACAAATATTAAATAATTATTTATCATTTGTTTCCTTTAAATAATAAGACTGTTCAAGAATTGAACCTCTGCGCCCAA
Organism: Urechis unicinctus; assembly: GCA_034190875.2. Lineage (NCBI taxonomy): Eukaryota > Metazoa > Annelida > Polychaeta > Xenopneusta > Urechidae > Urechis > Urechis unicinctus. The sequence goes on along the minus strand of CM067352.1, from coordinate 9,167,402 downwards.
ATCATGACTGTGTAACATATTTGTGTAGCCATTGACCATTATTTGTTAAAATACTAGCAGCGAGCCATTAGTTAAACTTGCCGCTATAGTTACCATTTTAGCTACATACTCAAATTGCAGTTGCATGTAAAAATGTGACAATTGCATTAATTTAAGAGCATCATCAAAACAGTTGTATCCTCAATTTACCATTTCGAACAATCGTATGATCCAGTGCTCTATCGGCGACAAGTGCATTGTGTCAGCATTTTCGCTGTCATTCATATCATTTTTATGAAGTCAAACACATACGTTATTGCACATTGTCGACCCCAACCTTAGTAGACTAAGTAGTAGGCAGCGGTGTACATGCTTTTAATACTATTCGCAGTCGTCTTGTAGCTGGACAGGGGTGAATCTTGATTGTGCTATACGGAAAACATTGCATGTGCAATAGTTAGCTCAGACACAATTCGCAGAAACAACATTGGTTAATACAATAATGATGAGCATAATTGCTGATCAATACAAATGCTGATCGTAATCGCAAAAAATATTGATTCTTGTGATAATAACATATAATGTATCAGAGCCAGTTTTGCTAGGTCGAACAACTTGGCCAAAATCAATAACAGAATGCGAAATGTCATTGGTTGTGACTCAACGGTTAGTCATTTGCTATTGGCTTTATTTCCTTACGAATATGATTTGCGTAAAAGACAGCAATAAATATCGGAGCCAAATGAAATGTGGTTAAAATCAATCATTTAATGAAAATTTAAGTACTTCGTTTCATTATGCAGTATACCGTTATGGAGATCCACTTGTAACTTGGTGTTAATTTTGACGCTGCAAACGATGGAAATTATTCGATGCACATCTAGAAGTTCGTTTTATTGCATAATTAATCTTGCGTTGAATTGCTTTAATGAAAGGAATGAAGCGTCCAAGCTTTCATACGCTCGCACAGACAGACGCAATGACCGTGATGTAATCTTAATGGCTTGTCTCTTTGTATTCCTATATTTGTTTCTGTCGACCCGTTATTTTGACCTATGGTTACCTAGTTAAGGTTAATGTACCAAACTAGCTTCAGTAGCAGGTAATCATGTCGGGGCCGTGCTGATTCATTTCCGCAATTTACTCATCCAATTGATATAAATGGATAGGGGCAACTGTCATGGAAGTGCTCGTAAAGTGTGGATTAAAGCGCGACATACTAAGAAATATAATGAGCCGGTTTTGTTGGCTTGAAAGCAAACAATGCGAACACTTGAGATCATGTTTCAAAGATGCGTGGATGGCCGTGGTGTATATGTAATGACCTCAGTTACAGTAGCTACACACGATACGAAAAACCGGTCAAATCGTAAAGTGGGCTGTTTAATCAAGTAATCCAAATTCACATATGGAGATTAGCTGACTTATGGTTCGAGCATGATGAGGGCGCAGTTGTGTTTCAGCCATTTACACTGAGCGCACATAATGTAATGCAAATTATGTAGATAATATAACATGTACTGGGATAGCCCACGCATTTTACTAAGGGCAACATTACTAGAGGGTAGCACGAAAAACATATCGCGACAGACGTCTCAATATGCTTGATAAAATTGCAATTCAAAAAGATTGTCACAGTTAATGTGTTTGGTCTCCTCTGCTGTGTCCTCGAACACGTTGAAAGTTAGTCCCTTAACCGTATACCGCATCTGTGTGCACTCCGCATCTATCTCGAACATATCTGAACTGAGCTGCGGCTAAAAAATATATAATTCTGCGAACTGATTAATGTTGGCGTCCTCTTATTCGCGGGCCATACCTATCGAGTTCAAGGATAACACATCAAAGACGGCCATTTGCATATTCGACATTATAAGACAATGTCCCGGATAACCCACTAGTACGATCACACATGACACGGACGAGCCAAGTGTGTTTTGTTAAGTTAATTCAGTTAATCATACGTTTAAGTGAGCAATGTGCATCCAGAATTTTTATATATAGCTGCCCTGTGTGAACCACCGCCTGCGCATAGTGCTAATGTTTAGTATACAAAAACAGCGAAAAATAAGAAACAATGATGCAATTGTCCAACAAATGTTCCTTTAGCCTATAAACCTAAATTAGATTGCTTTTATGTCCTAGAAAGCGTAATAAGGCGTTTATATACAGCGTTTTCATAGCGATGTTTCGGTCCGTGAAAGTGACATTCAATATATGCCGGCTAAAATTGATTGACATCCATAATGACACCGTAGCTAGCATGGGTCTCGTTCATTGAATAGGTAATCAACCTTTTTTTGTCCAGATGAGAAATAATAGCCAAAAAGGGGAAAACAACAAAGCCGCAAATTTTCCTTAAAATGGGAAATGAAAGCAATGACCGAATCGAAGCAAACACGGCTCATTTCATCACACAAGCGACATGTCAAGCAACGTGATATCGGTGCATTGCAGGCTTTGTAAGAATCCACAAAAATACTGCATATTTTCAATCGCCTCTTATACAGCATGCCAAAGTGATCGATTGTTTAGTGCTATAGTTATTTGGTTAAGGTATGTGATTATTGAATGAATCATCTACCACGTTTGTCTTTGTGTTGACAGGCCATACGGATCGATGCAACAATACCATAAAGCGTCCCATACTTCGCACTGGATGGCTGTGTCGTCTGATGTAAGTAGATACATGAATCCTGTGCAAACAATTGAATTCACGGCATTCGTATGCATGATCAATATAAGTTGATCGTTTCATACTATGACCAGCATGATACACGCGTGCTTTGTCAGTGAATAGAGCAGTTCCGTTGTCAAACGTAGACTGCCGAGACATCTGTACTACCAAAAATGGCGTATCTACGATATTTTATGTGTACTCTGCCAGAAACCCTAATAAACAATTGTTACATTGACAACTGTTCTATCGCCAATGTATGCACTCCATGTGCGAACATGCATCTTGCAAACAACCAGTATTTAACAACAAGCATTGTGTTTACAGTCCTGAATCACACTTCAATTAACATTTCAAGGATATTATATGTCTTTCATCTGCATTGCTATATCTTCCTGCTGTGCTGTCAAGCGCTTCATTTAATCAGAGAATATGGCACATATGCGTTGGTATACTGCACACCAAATGCCATGTGGCGTCTCTATAATATTCTCTATATAAATCCACAAATTGTATATTCCTCTCTTTCTTACTCACCTAATACAATCATCATTTGCAGTTTGGTCATTGGCCTGGAAAGAGTTTTATGTGTGTAGGTGCGATATGCGATCAGCACGTTTGGTCAACTAGGGTTCAGACACCGGGCATCCAAGTGAATGCAAATCACTATTGGTTTACGGATATTTTAAAACACACGATCGTCTCTCAACTTGGTGCGTTATGATATCATCATTTCGCATACCCTGCACAACCAAACCTCGCAGGCTACTTTTAGACCGCAATAAAATACACACAGTAACGCCAATTAAACGCCCGGTAGAATATTTGTCCGTAGTGTGTCTGTATCAGATATCATTTATCGTTGAATGATGGAATAAGGCTGTACTTACAATACTGCTGATGACCATACCGGTTTTTCGTCGTCAAGACGCGATGTCTTTGTGAATAAAACTTCTACCTATACATTGGCCATATGTATGGGTATATACATATTGTACCTACCAATTAGTCTTGTGTATATACATACTGTTGTAGACCCTTGCGTTTGTCATATGTGAATGGTACTGACCTGAACCTCAATACACCAGTCTGGGAGGGTTTATTTCTTAGCTTACTTTGTGACAGCCGATGTATCTATTGTCTGTCTTGAGGGATCGGTTGTCGACCTCAAATGTGATTCATGGATGATAGATATAAATATCAAGGAGCAAATAAGGATCCACTTTTCCCGCGACAACTATCTATCATCGTAGTTGAATGATGCGAGGACAAAAACGCATGTCATCGAGACACACTTTGGATTCCGCTTGGCATCTGACTTCTGCATAGCAGTCAATATATCCTAATGTACCGACGCATAGCTCCAGATATTAGGTTCATTTCGTTTCAAAAACTGTATTATATTATGCATCATATCTACTCTATGAATAAATGAGTACATAGATTGTGTATGGAGTGGTGTGGAAGATGAATGTAATTACCTTCTACACGATGCGAACCCTCAACGGTTCGGTAAATATACAATGTCGCAGTATGTAGATCATTCGTGAGCGTTGGGGCAACAACATCTATGGCTGATGATTTCTAATTTTAAGACGCATTTTAGCAACGATAAATGTAAGAAGTTGTATGTGTGGTCGTACTTGACGAGACAAATATTTTAAGCAACATTTGTAATGAAGTAGTTGCGATGTTATGCCTCTCCGGGCATTTATAAATGACCTATCCCCCCCTCCTACCCGCACCCATCATTCTGCCTTAGCGTTAAGGCATTTATGAGCACTTCTTTGTATAATGACGACCAATATTATGGGTTATATCGTTCACAATCGATAGAATGTGTGCTCTGGATATAGGCTGTTATGGTTAATTGCTATAACAGTTATTACTGTTTTAGTAATAATCATAAAAATGATGACATCAGTCAAAGAGTTCACAGTTTCACTGTGGCTGGCGTTATAGTAATTGATATTGCATTGGAGATAATTGATGAGACCTTTCTATCCCACGCCATCATAGCATCAAGTGATTTACGTCACCACAACTACTGTAGTGACGCATATTAATATGTAAAAACTTATATTGGCGCTATATATTGCATGTGTATTTGATAATAGTGTAATAACCATGAAATTTCAATGCCTAGTTTTTCGCGTGAAACCAGTCTCCTATATTAAAAGCGTGCAATTTAACCTAAATTTGGGTGGGTCCAGTTGCAAACGATGATCCCGTTAGTATGACCACACGGTGTACTATATTCCGATAGTAGTATAGAGTGGTCCGCTCAAATAACCTTCTGTATGTGGCGCCAGGAAGTGGCCACGCATCCGGACCAGCGGATTTTGAATTCTCGACCAATCACAGGCTCTGATTCAGCAGGAAGTAAACCGGAAGTAAGAAATCAGCCAATCACAGGCTAGTCGGTGACGTCATGACCTAAAAGTTCAGTGCCTAAAAGTCGCCATTTTGTAGCTTTTTCTCTCTTATATCGCTCACCCATGGCACTGAACTTTTGACAAGAAATGGCTAAATGGATTTGGGCAAAATGGCGGCTGAAACCTCCTAATTATCGAGAAACGGAAATTCACCTTCTAGTAAGAAGGTATAATTCGAGCATAACGTGCACATCATTATGACAACATGGTATATTGTATAGTGGGCGATATAACAATTAATAAGTAAGCTACCTAATTAAGTCATCAAAGGTGAAAATACCTGAAATTTACCTGAAAATGAAAAGTGACAGATTCGGAACCGTCTGACCGAGCTGACCACGATGGTCATGACCATTTTTGATTTTGATTAATAATAAATTAATTAAAATCACATTAAAAAATCAAAATTTTCACACAAATTTAAAGTGGACTTTTCAGGAAGCGTCTCGACTAGCTGATCACGATGGTGAAAGAATTAAATCGATCCCATCAATATTCGATACGCTATTCAACTTTAATCATTATAAAATCTAATTAAAATCTCATTAAAAAAATCAAACTTTTCACACAAATTTAAAGTGGATATTTTCCGAAGCGTCTCGACGCGCTGATTTTGTTGGTGAAAGAAGTAAGTCGATCCCATCAATATTCGATACACTATTCAACTTTAATCATTATAAAATGCTAATTAAAATCTCATAAAAAAAATCAAACTTTTCACACAAATTTAAAGTAGATATTTTCCGCTATTCAATCATAAACATTATAACATGTCTATAGCTATGTGGAAATTTCACTAGCAGCATCCATTCTTATAATATTTGACCTACTTCCGGGTTGTGGGGAAAAACCCAACGACGCACGTGACGTATATACATATATATATATATATATATATATTATACATATATACTAGTTCAGGCTACTATGACTATACCAACAGAAAATTCCCTACCTTGTGACGTCAGAACGAGTATCTATAAATCCCTCAAATCATAGCTATCAAAGTCGGTTCCACAATAAGTGTTGATTTAAATCTTGCTTCGCTTACATTCCCAGAAATGGCAAATTTGTTAATTGCAGAAGAACACATTGTATCAGTTCCAATGCATTTAGCGGACATAGCGCACACAGAGTTGATGTGTAATGAAACGCGTACACAGGATAACAAAATCTTGGCAATTAGAAATGCAGGCGCATTGATGTTACATCGCCAACGATTGTTCGAAATGTTCAGCATACCTCAAGCTTAGTGATGCACGTTTAATTTTCTCAAAAAAAATATGTCGGCTTCCGTATTAAGTTGGCTTACATATTTACTTAAATATTACCCAAAATTAAACGTTATCGCTCGACGAACGCATTTAAATAGAGAAATCGTATACTGATGATGTTAGGCAAAATTTGAAAAAAAAATACCTTCTTTAAAAGCTAGAGCTTCACTGATTTTGAACAAGATCTGTTTGCTAACTAACAGAGATTAATAGAGCCTTAGTTGTGCATTTATCACTCATACGCATAACATATTTACAGTGCTCTAATATGTGAACACTACATATGCGAGGTAAATAATGGCACATACGCAGACAGTTCCGTCATGCTGAGTGTACATACACATATGTAGGTATCAGAAATGCACCAGAAGCAGCACATATTTCATGAAAAAAACATTTTACTGACTGTTTCCTATTCGGAAGAAAGCATTTTGGTGACACAATCCATTTCATGCTTCGACATATTTGTTGCATTGAAAATATCATCGATCGGCCGGTCCCATGGTAACATTGTAAGTGCCGTAAATATACAAATCTGACGCTGATGTGAGGAGCGTATTGCTTACCTCTCAACATGACACAGATACTGCATACTGCACAAGAACTGACATCACAGAGTGCATACAGGTACAAGCCGCTAATATGAAACTACTCCATTAGCTTTGTAATCAAATACAATAAATGTTAGCGATCGATTCGCAGAGATTCGCCAGACCACAACGTCAACATAACTTGAGTCACAATGCATACGAAGCAGCACGTTTATTTAATGGGATTAGCAGAGGTTGTTGCTAAACTAAAAATACGTTTTTTATTTTTATTTTTAACCCTTCTCGCTGAGTGAGCAACCATGGGATAGTCCATTTTTTAAAATTCATTCATGCATATTATTTTATATCTCTTATTCCCACCAATAGTATTACATATTGTTGCTGCTGGATATTATATCTGCGGTTAGGTGCGACTGGCTGCAAGTACTGCAGTGAATCAAGTCGCCTTTTTATTATCATAGTATGTTGATAATGCAAAGTAAGTTAAACATATATTTTGCAGATGCAATGCAAATTACCTCGATTATGTGTTAAGCACGGCCTAATGTTCGGAATCTTAACATTTGTTTTCTGTTTCTTACTAATCAAGTATTTGGGCGGTAAAATACATGGACAAAATAAATTATCGAAAAATATCAAATATTCATTTATTAGACGCATAGCTCTCTAACGCTGCCGATTACGGCAATGGCAGGTGAGGCTTAAAAAATTGCTTAGTGCCTGCTATGTGGTGATGCTGAATCCCAAGCGTCCTTTCTAAAAACTTTGAATGCGAATGCTCTCTAAAGCCCATCGACCCGTGTGTCAGAGCACGAGTGCACCCGTGAAGAATGTATCATATTCAATTTTAATATCGTGACATTAAAACGCACACATTAGGTTTCAAGCGCTTTTACAAATGAAAACGATTTGCTAAGATTTTACATCCGGATATGTAATGTGCAATATAATTAAGTCAGCACATGACGTTATTCTAACTGATGTAAAATGTCATCCGCGTTTAGTGTGACATCAAAACATTTATTAGCTGACTGCCTTTGTTTCTGTCGTATAAGAGGTTACTCTCATTGTCATCCTCTATTGTATAAAGGAAAATAAACACTACAAATTCTTATTCATGTGCTGTTTGAACAAGATGGAATGCTATGTAGAGAAGAATTCATCTAAATAATTTGCGTAGTACAATATAATAATACATCAGTAACCAAAGTATGAATCCGTAGTGTCATCCAATTTGTCCCATTTAGGCTTAATGAGTCATTGGAATATTCATTAAGTGATACAAACCATTGCATCAGTCGTCTAATGTTATAGCTGTTAATCCTGGCAGCATATTGGAATCGGGGCATTTGTCATGCTAAAATACAAGCATTATATGCTATGCAGGAATTACGAAGTAAACGTATATCTAAAATACATAAGTTGTGATTGTGCTATATGACGATCTGCATATTGCTTGCATTTTTATCAAACAAGTGGGTTTTTGGAATCGCATGTTGACATTTGATAATCAGCAAGTAAGTGCAGCAAAATATAGCACAAAGCCTGTGTAGAATACAGCACATTGTATTATACGGCAGGTTACCAAACTTGTGTGCGTTTGGTATAATGCTTGTACGTTTACCATATGCTCTCACTGCCTATCGTGTATTCCATAAGTTGGTTTCATGTAAGTAACCGGAAATTATTTGTTCCGACTGATTTTACATGAAAGCGATGCAATAATTGAATAAACAAAAAAGTCATTTTCAGTGTTTTTTTTCAAAGCGGCATGTTACCATTGTCGTTACGGTAGGGTAATACTGGCGGAGGAATTATTTACCTGAGCATAAGTATCTTTGAGCTGACCAGATAAAGTTTTTTTAATGTAACTGATGTAACGCTGAAAAGGTGCTCATACATGAGTGAATCACATTGATTGCAAAACAATGCATGTACGTACGCATTGAACAAGACTAGAATTGGTTCGTGGCTTACAAGAGATAGTGGGGTGTTACTAAGCTTATTAGACCGAACCGCCTGCGACAAGGCAGCAGTTAAATTTCACACAGTGTCTCAGAACCAAAGCGATAATCATAGACGCCAATCAAGGTTTTTATTTCATAATAAACAATGTTCTTTGAACACATCACTGGTAACTTTGTCATTGTGTTCGCTTATGGGACTTAAATCTAACACGCAGCAGTGACATATGAAGATAAAGTTACATCACTAGATGCATTTGAGCCGCCATAATGTGACAATTTTAATTTCACGATGGCCATAAATAAACAAACGGCAAGAAGTCAGATATGTAGCCTCTCATGTCTACCGTGCTATATGTTTGACTGTATATTACTTTGCACTGCATATTAATGCATCAGATTCTGGAACAATTTATACATTCCTTTATCTGACCTATATAAAGTGTGAGTAATCATAATGCCTTGTCCCATTTGTGCCCGTATCAGTCGTGGTTGGTGATTAATATTAATAACCATCGATGCTCACACTCACAGATATTTTCAACACCACAAGATCCAGGTCGTGACAATATAGACCACAACCATTTTCAAGCCCTCGGGAAATGACCATTAATCAGGACATAGACATACCGTTCTGAAACTGTGAAATTGTACATATGTAGGTTTGTTTATCATTTCTAATGAATGTTTAGCGAGGTAAGCTGTCTCTGATTGCATATATTTGCTACGCCTGCATTGTGAATTTCTGTCAGAAAGAGAATGTTTCCATATTATGCGATATAGACACCGTAACAGAAATGATACAAAGGCACAAAGCGCTGAGCAAGTGGCTGACATTTTGAGCAAGATATTTAGCATTGAATCCTTTTCCGAGTTTGAACAAAGTAAAAGAAGTCCATGTTTTTGTTTCAGCTCACCGAAGCAAGCCAGCATACATAGCCTGATGGTGACATTTTATTTTGTTTCTTTTTATTAACTCATACAATGAAATTTCCAGTAGCAAATTATGACTTCGACCTGACACAGTCCCAAAGAGTACCCGTATATCACCAAAGATAATCATTCATGTTCATGTAGTATTGCTCAGCTGAATAGGCTTGATTCTATCACTAATTGAATCAGGCTCAACGCGTAAACAACAATAATCTGCGCCAAAATCGGCCCAGATGCATTAAATTATTTCTGTCCTCTCCAAACAACTGTTATGATTGTTTATTATTGCACTCAAAGTTTAAAGCCAAACAATCAAATTGTAATAATGGTTTCAAAGCAATATAATATCCTCATTCGTAGTATATTTTGGAGCCAGTGATGGTAAAATTATGTTCGAGAAACAGTAAACAAATGCAATTATAGCCATTGACCCTGTGTATATAAGTATGCACACCTGAAAATGGACAGCTTACCAATATGTCGCTAACTAAGCCGGTCTACAGTCAGTCACTTATCATACGATGAGGGAGATACAAAAACTCTAAAGCAAACATTCCTTCTGTCTAACCCCACGGTTGTTCATTAACTCAAAGCCTCGTCGTATATTAGTCGGCATGTGTCGACCGTGCTGGTTGATGAGGGCGCAATGCAAATATACCTCGAACGGAAGCCATGTCAATTTGTGAGATAAATTATTTGTGCAATCAAAAGACCCGGATATTAGCTCTCGGCGGCAACCGACAGTAAACATTAGGATGGAACAGCAACAACATAAGACTTGGAAACGACCTATCGTAGCCAGTTCCTCGCGTTTATGGTAAGCTAGAAATGCTCCAGTAAGCGGTATCACTAATATTCACAAATCATTTAATGCATCTATTGGCAAGCATAGATTGCAAGTACTAGTAGACAACGATCTTACTCAACGTGCATATCGTACAATTTGGACGATAGGTAAATAATGTGATTGCATCTTTTGTGATGTAGATGCTCTATACTCCAAGATTTACAGAATGTTTAGTAAAGTAATCGTAAAGCAATAGTTTCTTTCAGTCCGCAGTACTCT
>CM067352.1:9137276-9152023 GCA_034190875.2 Urechis unicinctus | reverse complement strand
GAGACGAATTTGAGAGTAAGAAGAAATAATATGTAAGAATGGGTAAACGTTAGCATGCCCTTTAGTGAATCGAGAACGACATCCCTTTCGGTTGCACTCTAAATTATCAATTCAACAAATATGAGATGCCTGCTGTTTTTAGCATCATTTTAGTCAAAGTACAACAGCAATCACACAACAAGCCCTTCTAGCCTATAATATTAACTTTATCGATTTGGCGTTTTCATCCCGGATTGCATACTAATGCTGCCTCGCAATATGTCGTTCATTCCTGGTAAAATATTTGGTTAACAGAACGGATCGCAAATATTCGCATGGTAATTTTCTATCAGAATTAACCAAATAAACACCGGTATCATAAAGAAACGAATGGGATACCGATAGGGATATATTGATCGGTCAATCGTCGCAATAAAAGATACAATCGCTTGCACACTGCCCTTGGAGATGCTAACAAATCAGTATGTATATGTTGACATGGGCTCTGACCACAATGTGACCATCACTAACAATCAAACACCGCTAAATAGTATAAACAAAATGTTTCCGCGCACAGAATGATTCGCACCACAGCACATGTGAAACGGTGTAAAAACATTAATTATTCAAATGATTCTTTGATACGTTATAACCCTTTCTTCATCGAACCAACATTTTTAATATTACTAAGACTGCAGGAGCTTGATTATGTAATGAAATTTTTCTTCTAAATATGCATGAATAATGGCTCTCAGAGAAGAGATCAATGAGTATTCCCCATCAATAGCATAATTTGTTCCATGATGAATAAAACCAGGTGTTTACCATATTACAATATATAAACACAAATAATATATATATATATATATATATATATATATAGAAAAATATATATATATATATATATATATATATATATATATATATATATATGAATATATACAGATATATATATATATATTTAAATATACATGTATAAATATATATTTATATATATAAATATATATAAACTTATATATATACATTTATATATATATATGGATATATATACATATATATATATATCATTTATACATATATATATATACAGTTGCAGCCCAATAAAACAGTTAATGACAATACGTTTGATATGTTTTCGTCACCTTACATGCATACATATATATATATATATAATATAAATATATTGATATATATATATATATATAGATATATATATATTTATACTTATATAATAATATAGATATAGTAATATTTATATATCTATACCTATATATATATTTATATCTCTATATATATGGGATATGTATATATTTACATTTATACATGAGTATACATATTTATGTGTATATATATATATATATATATATATATATATATATATATATATATATATATATAAATAGATATATATATAAGCATATAAATTTATGATATATACATATATATATATACATATATATATATATATATATATATATATCTATGTGTATAGGTTTTTATATATATATATATATCAATATACCCACATATATATATATTTATATATCTATATATATACATGTATATTTATATATATAAATAGAAAGATATATATATATTTATATATATAACATACAAATTTATATATGTATATATATATATTATATATATATATATATACATGTATATCTATATAAATATATTTATTTTATATCGAGATTTATACATATATATATATATATATAAATGAAAAGATATATATACGAATATATACTACGCCTTTATATAAATGTATATATTTACATATATATATATATTTATATATTTATACATATCTATGTAAATATATATCTATATATATATACATATATTTATATTTCTAGATATATACATATATATATATGTATATATATATATGCATCTATCTATATAAATATATACATATATATTTATCTCTCTCTATATATATGTATAAATGTATATATACATTTGTATATGTATATATTTATATATGTATATATATATATTAATTGAAAGATATATATATATAAATATAAATTTCTGTATATATAGATATAGATATATCTCTATATATATATTATATATATATATATAGAAGATATATGGTTTATGTATATATATATATCTTTCTAGTTTATATATATAATTACATATATATGGTAATATATTTTTATATATATCTACATATGTATATATATATACATATATATATATATTTATATATATATATATATATATATATCTATATATATATATATATGTATATATATATACATATATATGTATATATTTAAATGTACATGTATATATATATAAATATCATCTTTACATATCCGATATGCTGGCCTTGTCCATATTATAATCTGTGCGGCCCATAAGACACAACAATCACAATGTACTAGCTTAATGTTGGCGACAGCAAATATCTAGGCTTCCGACTGCCTATAAACTTCATTGAAAAACGGCTATAGACAAACCGCCTTCGTTGAACGATTAACTGAACCCGAGCAATGGCCTAATGGTAATATCTCAGGTGAAGCCCACAATTAGAGAGTTCTATGTCACTAAACTATTTTAAAAATCGTGACTTCGAGCAATAAATAGTTTCATAGTTGATCTTGGAGCAACCACACGTCCAAACAAATTTGGTCGCTCAACTTATCCGACTATTGCTTAATTTTGGATGGCCCTGTCCAATATGTATTGCCATCTGGTGCACTGGGTAATATAACCAAAAATGTAATATTTTCATTCATACAAGTGGCTTGGCTTATAATATAGAAATAGAGAGGTACGCATTACGATGCTTATGCATTACGATGTATTCCATGCTACATATGTAATCCATCAATTTGCATTGTATGACTATTGCATTTATATGTCTCTGCATCTGATATGTATTAGTATTTATGCTTACCAAGGGAATAATTGATAAATATATTGTTATGAGTATCATCATTCCGACACAGAGGACAATATGCTCTCACGTTTTACTGACAATTCATTTATGTAATGGAAACTTTACCTAAGATTAATGTACACAGGATGCGATGGTAAGAAGTCGACGAGAGCCATCAACATGATTCACATGGCGCTTGCTTTATAGTAGATATATATCTATAGTTATAAAGAATAGATAGAATGCAGTTTCGAAACAAATCAGAAAAAAATCAATGCATTCGATTATGTGAAATTGTCGAAAAAAAAACATTGCAGCCAGCATCTTTGAAAAAGATTGTTCAGCGGGACAAAAAATTGCTGCTCTTTAATAACGATCCCATTAGCGCAATAGTCGTTTTGCTTATGAAATATATATGCACAAATCTCGCTAAGCATCGTTTATAGTTTTAAGAAAGTATCTTGTTAAGAAATGTCACTCTAAAAAAATGATGATAAATTCAATATGTTTGGAATCAAGAGTTGTCATATTCCTGAGTTGAATTTGTAAATCTGTATTTTACAGTTTGTGGTTTCATCTTAAATCGCCGTCTTGGTCATTGTCTGTCTATAGAGGCCATCCTTGTACATTCATGTTTCTATATTCTGTGTTTCATACCGTCATGCTTTGACCATCCTTTGAATTTGTAAATCTGTATTTTACAGTTTGTGGTTTCATCTTAAATCGCCGTCTTGGTCATTGTCTGTCTATAGAGGCCATCCTTGTACATTCATGTTTCTATATTCTGTGTCTCATACCGTCATGCTTTGACCATCCTTGTACCTTTGATGTTTTCTTAATTGTATGTCTCATTCGGTCATGTATGGTTGCCTATGTGCATTTAATGTTAATATTATCCGGTCAGATAGGTTTAACCTATTGTACAAATGCCGAGACGGGTTCGCCACCATTAAGCGAGATGGACCCCATTCCTTGCATCCCCTGCTTTAATGTATATCAATCAATATATGATTGGTTGGACACCAGCGAGGTATCGCGGTACGGATGAGATGTGGGGCAGTCGGGACAAAGAGGATATAGCCACCTGTTAGGCGCCGTGCATTGTCTTTTAATAGCGTAAGTTAAAACCACGTGGAATTCTAATTCATTCGGACCCATTGAAGATTCAACCAATCAAATGAATCCTGCATTAAACGCATAGAATCAATCTAAATGAAATTAAATTACTTGCGATCTGATGTCAGTAAAATATCGCGGTTTGACCGAAAGTATTCATTTCCTTTGCTGTATTATCAACGACTATGATAGCGAAACTGTTCCTGTTTAATAATCGAACAAGTATTCACCGGCATACCTCTGCATCTGAGTAATGTACGTTTGGGTTTGGCTCATCACCTGATCAATTTTTTGTGTGGCCAATCTCGTTTAGTTTAACCCAACAACCATGCTTTACACGGCAATAAGTGTAAGCCATCTTTTTATGGCGTCTTGCTTTGTGTAGTAATTTCTACACCGGAATATGTTATATCAATAAACGTAATGAAATAGCGATACTACCTGACGATGTCAGTCGTGATGCAGGCAAATGTGATGGCATAACATCATCCGTTTTGCCATCACCACGTCTATCCCAGCTATTGAAAACGGAGAAATGTCTGATTTTAGGCTGAATATCTGTAATGGTGTGACGGCGCAACACTTTAGCTTGTTTAGACAAACAAAAACTGTCGAAAGCAAACTCAATTATGTTACAGAATTGCAGCGTTTAATTGTGTATATTTATGATAATTGCCTTACTTAATATCTTAAATTGTTACATTGATGAAATAAGGGCTTAATCGCATAGCCATGACGACTGAGACGAACTCAAGAGATAGCCCAAAGCCGAAGAGGACCACAAGAACCGTGCTGTCATTACGACCGTACCTTGTTTGCAAGTGCATGAATTTCTATTGACGAAGATAATTTCTCAATTACAAATGTTATTTTATATAAATGTAATAAGATTATGTTGAGCTATCAATTACCTGTAATAGTTTGAGAATTTAGCCGTATTCAACGAAAGTCAGCGCTATTGGCTGTGTGTGTGCCAAATTGCTCTTATATGGTGTTTCGCGAAACTTTTGTTGAATATAACAATGACAAAAAGACATACACACACACCCGCAGACACAGAAGCAAACACACATTTATATCTATGGTGACGCTGTAACTCTCTTCTTGGGCGCGAAAGTTTGGAGATGAATGATTGTCTCTCCTGCATGCGGCGTTCATCACACGCTACGCCGTAGCAGTATACGTTCTCTGCTCATAATCTCTCCCTCAATACAGTATTTATTTTATAATCACAGCTATGGACATGTTCTGATTTGTGATGATTTATAGCTTATTAATCAGAATGAGACGCCGTATCGCCCCGACAGTGACTTGACTGAGTGGTTACAATAAATAAGCTATGTCTAGATTGGTCCCATAGCTAAAGCAGATGATATGTGCGATATGTACAGATCAACGGCTGCAGCTCGTTAAAGTTCCGTTTCTGGAACAGATATCCATATGGCAGTATGATTTGGTTTGATGCTAAGCTAACACATCTTCCGGTTAAACTTTGAAACTTATGGATTCAAATCATATCGCACATTAAAATGATTATCAATAGCTGGAATGCGATACTTTCATATGCTTGTGATGACAAAACAGCAATTGATGAGTGATCTTTGTAGTCACAATAAAAAACGTAAAGCATTATTGAGAGAACAATAAATGTAGGCATAAACGGCGAATCACAATGGGTGTCATCAGTATACCAGCTTTTGCATTATCTTGATTCGTACTCATAGAAGTAAAGTACACATTATTGTACGACAAAATCGGTTTCGGGGATATTTATTGATGGGGTTGTCATTTTCTACCAAATAAGTAGATACTAATAGAATAAAACCAGTTATTGTGGCTTTTATGTCTGAAGGCGGCGATAGATGTTTTCAGAACGGAGCGGATAAGTGGCTGTGGCTATAATTCATTCTGTTAATGCTGTTGGCAATTAGCAATGTCACATTTGTGTATGCGACACACCTTGGATACAAAATGACATGGCATCGATGTCGTCTGCCAGCTTCCCGGCTAATCATCATCAGACCGGCATAATGTGAGATGGTCTATAGGGCCAACTACAGTTGTGTTACCTTTGAGAGGAGAAATAAAGGTATTGGTGCTATCATCAAATATCCATATGGCAGGCTTTTCCGCATGCAACTGATTTGTCTCCTGAGAATGCTTGGTACTAATTACAACTACATGCTGAGAAGAGCAATACTTTCTGTTGTGTATTTAAATGACTTGCGCTCTGAATTTCTCGCCAATGTAGTTCCAAACCGCGTGCTTATTAGAGAAATCCAAACTTCAGGCTTTGGATTTGTCACTAGTATTGTATTAGAAAGTAAAGTGTACTGAATATGCTGATGGGCTTACACTCTTCCAGACAGTATATAGGATGAAGCCTCAACATAACTTATTTTGTTTGAGCCTGTGGGTACTTAAGATCTCCATCGGACTTAAACCATCATATAAAAGGATATAGTTTTTCTTACATCTACACCGCTATATATTTCTGCTTGGCCTTTAAGGCGCCTCGTTCCATTAATGGAAATGGCATATATGTTATGTTCTTTAATATAAATGCCACGTTGCGTCCATGCACTTTATGCAAACAAAGAGTAATGTTAGTCGAGGGAATAATTGATCAATCTAGATTGTCTCGAATCACCTTTATGTGGTCACATATTTGATGTATATTAATTATCAAGTGAAAGAACGGGTGGTAACACCCTTCGGATCTAGACATTATGTTGATAGGCTAGGATAAACTTACACCCAGGTTAAGGAGCTGGTGTGCTTTATTACTATTGGTCAGTACGCGCTGGCTGCAACGTTTTTGTTGTACTCGTTAATGCAAGATAAAACAAATAAAATATAATTATCTATCATCTGTTTTCTTGAAATAAGGCTGTTAAAGAGTTGACCCTCTGTGCCCAAATCATGATTGCATAACATATTGGTGTAGCTGCGGACCATTATTTGCTAAAATACTGGCCTCGAGCCATTAGTTTTATTTGCCTCTACGGTAATCTTTTTAGCTATATACTCAAATTGCAATCGGATATACAAATATGACAATTGCATTCATTCAAGAACATCTTTCAAAAAGTTGTATGCTCATTTTACAATTTCGAGCAATCGTAAGCCTCATATGATTAAGTGCTTTATCGGCGACAAGTGCATTGTTTCGAAGTCATTCATAGTATTTATATGAAGTCAATCAGACACGTTATTGTACAAAGTCGAACCCCAAAATTAGTAGATTTATTTATTTTATTGCCTGCAGCGTTGTATATGCATGCAATCCTTTTCGTCCCGAAGCTGGACAAGGATGAATCTTCATTGCATTATACGGAAAACATTGCATCTGCAATAATTGGCTAACACACTATCCGCAGTGAAGACAATACACAAATGATGAATACAGTTGCTGATCAATACTAATGCTGATTGTAAGTGCGCAAAATTTTGATATTTGTAATAATTACATAACATGTATAGAAGCCAGGTTTGCTAGGTTCAACAACTTGGCCAAAATCAATAATAGAATGCAAAATGCCAGTGTCATTGATTGTGCCTCTGTAAGTACCATGCTTTTGGCTTTATTTCCTTACGAACATGATTTGCGTAAAAGAGAGCAAAAAATTTTGAAGCCAAACGAAACGCGGTTTGAATCAGCCATTGAATGAAAATTTAAGTGCTTTGTTATCATATGCAGTATACAGTTTTGGAGATGTCAGGTATGATCCACCTTTCACTTGGTGTTAATTTTTATGAGAACTATGCGCTTCTAGAAGTTCTTTTTATTGCATGATTTATCTTGTCCTGAAACGCTATAATGAAGGAGAATGAAGCGTCCAAGCCTTCATACGCTCGCCCAGACCAAAGCGATGACCGTGATGCAATTTTAATGGCTTGTCTATTTGCATTCGGACATTTGTTTCCAGCGACTCGTAATTATGACTGATGTCTCCCTATGTAAGATAAATATACATAGCTTCATTAGCAGGTTAAACCTAACATAGCTTTACATGGTATCCACAAAGCGGATATCCGCGAAAGAAAGCAACACACATTTGGCGAACAATAAATATTGATGATAGGTGTATCTAGTCAGAGTTATGAATAGACTGACAAAGGTTTAAGCTGTGGAATGATTGAATTAGCATATGATTAGGTTACGTCCGTCAATCATCCGACGTGACAATTATTCCTATGCATTTTACCGGGCTGTGTTTTGGCGCATAGCATTGATTCAGTTGACTGCTTATTGCTTCCATAACGACCATGTTTTCAAAAATAACGCCAGCATTTGATAACTGAAAGATTGGCGAACCTGAATGAAACATTGTACTGCATTGAAGGAAGAAAAATATTCTATAACCTCGATATGCTAGTACATGCCATCTTAGACTCCAAATTTAAAAACATATATGCACATTTGTATGTTTCTGCTATCGTTAGTTATTACATTTCATGCTGTTAAGTTACAAGCCGTCTGTATAATGTAGAGCATGCGTGCTCTAAAAACAGATGTCGATGCTTACTGATGGGTAAAACCTGATGGCGCCGCAGATATCATTTCGGGGGCGTGCTAGTTCATTTCTGCAGGCTCATAACACGGATGTCTCCGAATTGATTATCACAAAATTATTATATCTGGCGAGCGCCTCCGTCGGTTCCCAAATTCACACCCTACATCTTAATTCGACCTGTTGTAGTGAAAACAATATGCAAAAACTTATTATGCACACTCCTGGCCTGATATTTTGCGCCCAATATTCCTTGACGTTGAAAGATAGCACATCACATATAATTTAGCAGCATAGTTTGTGCAAAAGAGTGAACCCACACCTTCTAAAACTCATGTCACCGCAATAGATGGATATTTTCAATGCTACTCTATTATATGATCGAGTTATTTAATGCTCCATGGGAAACTCAATATAACGTTGTCGTAAACATATAGGTAATCACATCATGGTATATGCGCCCTCCTGACGTCACATCAGTTACTATTCATACAAACATTTGATATGATCCGTGCGGAATATGCAATTGAGGGGTGGTCACGGATATTTCAACGTGATATTTGGGATTCAAAATAAGCTGCGTAGCTTACCAATATAGACTGTCCCTACTAGAGTTTTCGTCATGTAGAACAAAATGTATCCATTAGAATCTCACACAGGTTTGCATATATGCTAAATAATAACCATAGTATTAGTGCTGAAATGGTTTTTTTCAGCTTCTTTGTCCAAAAAAACATAAAACGCTTTGACCACCCGGTTTTTCAATCTATACAAGATATGGATATAACTAAAAATGATTTGGAATTGTTATGACGTCACTGGTAGAGAAATTATCTTGTAATTAAGGTTTTAACTATCTTATAATCTCCGACACTATGGAGTCATTGGGGCTTATTCACATGGATGGTTGCTGCCTTGGTCTTCTTTCATCGTGCACGCTTGAGAGACCATAAATGGAAATCTTGGTTCTTACATTTACGTGTTGGCGTGATATGCATGATTTAATGCTGGTAGTAGCTGTGTACCAATAAGACATTTATGTTCTGACGACCGCTTAGATAGCACATGTCAAGAATCCGTTGAAAAAACCTGCCATTTACAGGGTGCCAAAAATAATCAGCCAGTATATACCAATCCACAGTTGGCGTTGAATATCACAGAGCAAAAAAATAATTGTCACTCGAAACATGGCGTTTCAATATTGAGTGAAATATGTTCGCTCTTGCTAAAAGTTGACTCTATCATTCAAGATGTAAGAATGCAAATTACGCGCATGTAGTGTGCAAACATATAGTTTATGCCTCTTCAATGTTCACCTACATCTTTTAGGTATTGATTAATACTAGAGAGATGGTTGTCTGAATCAGTCTATTGAGTAATACTAGAAAAAAGGCTGTTTGTCAGAATCAGTATATTTGTACACAGCCCATGCAAAAACACCAGCAATATTTTCTAGATTGCCTAGAAAATAATAAAAGCGTCCACCATCAAATTTTGCCATCGCCTACTTGGTTCACACACAATATCGTATTCAACGTGTATGATACAGATCATGACCGCTGTATCATAAATTCATCTTAAATCGCCGTCTTGGTTATTGTCTGTATATAGAAGCCATCCTTGTACTTTCATGTTTCTATATTCTGTGTCTCATACCGTCATGCTTTGACCATCCTTTGAATTTGTAAATCTGTATTTTACAGTTTGTGGTTTCATCTTAAATCGCCGTCTTGGTCATTGTCTGTCTACATAGGCCAGCCTTGAACATTCATGTTTCTATATTCTGTGTCTCGTACCGTCATGCTTGACCATCCTTGTACCTTTGATGTTTTCTTAATTGTATGTCTCACTCGGTCATGTATGGTTGCCTATGTGCATTTAATGTCGGATGGGATTAGCCTATTGCACAAATGCCGAGACGGGTTTGCCACCATTAGGCGAGATGGACCCGATTCCTTGCATCCCCTGCTTTAATGTATATCAATCAATATATGATTGGTTGGACACCAGCGAGGTATCGCGGTACGGATGAGATGTGAGGCAGTCGGGACAAAGAGAATATAGCCACCTGTTAGGCGCCGTGCGTTGCCTTGTCGTAGCGTTCCTTAAAACCACGTGGAATTCTAATTAATTCGGACCCATGAAGCCTCAACCAATCAAATGAATCCTGTATTTAACGGAAGCCGACTCCGAGACGTCGGATCAACAATCCCATGTGCTTTTGTTGATTTTATATTAAGGTCACCTGGTGACGGCGTTGTATTTCATGTAATTTTATGATCTCCACACAGCTAAGAGAAGATATAAACTATTTGAGCGAAAACAAGTGTTAAAGTCTACCCCCGGCCAGTACCCTCGCTAGAAGGTTGTTGACAATCTAATATCACTATGTACAACGCCGAGATTCCCATGTGCTTTTGTATATATCGCGGTAGCGCCACCTAACGATTGCAGTGTATTATAATTTGGGAAGCGATCACCACAGAACCATTCGAAGTGAACCTTCTCAGCGAAGCTATACACTCTTTGGTCGAAACTTAAGACTTGAGATAAATAGAACAGAAAAATAACGATACTGGTTCCTCAAAAACGGACCTTAGTACATAACAGAGTGTCGTACGTCCTAGTGACATTCATTGACCGGATCAACACGATATTCCTGGGAAGTGATATGTGATCGCAAACCGCCCTGTCATTTAACATTTAGGAGATTTGCGTATATTTAAATCCTTTTTTTTACTGAGCAAATTATAGTGTCGTATGCGACCTGCATTTTCAAATTTTGCTCTATCAGAGAGTGCTCTGAGTAGATATATTAGGAATCGATCTGCCAATTGGCACCGTCCATCAGGTGTGCTGGGGGACTGCACCGTCTCACCAACGTACTCATCAACGATGGCCTTAGCACTCTGAGACGAACCCTGAGGTGGTGTTGTGGGGGACACGGGAGGAGTATGCCAGGCTTTGATAACTGCTCCCTGTGGCCATATAGCGCAGGGCAATGGCAAGCTTCAGCCCGGGATCCAGAGGATTGCGGCAGCCTCGCAGTCCTTTTGTGATACGAGGGGCGACCCTCAGCAACAGATCCTGAAACATGTCAGGCTCTATCGCGTGAACCTCAATAAGTCACCAAACCTACCAACGCCCGGGGGTTCGCCAGTTCTTGCGCTCATCCCGGGCTCAGATCAACGCCAACAGCAATATATTTTGCTCGTGCTGGAGTTCCACCAGACGCCCACAAATAATCGTCGAACTAAAAAGGTGCATGTCCAATTATGCCTAATGACGGCACGTCGATGCCACCATGATCACAATTTTGTAAGACTGTCTTGCGTAAATCTCTGATGACCCCCAAACACCCCAAGTTTTCTGTTGTGTCGTGACACAAATGCATCGAGGGTTTATTTTGACACTGGCTTAAGCTATCTCAAACATACGTCAACCTTATTGCCTATTTTTCTTATTGCTTCACTATAACGATGTTTTACATTGCAAAAACATCCATCTTGGCATCATGGCCGCTTTTTTAACATACATGTTGAATTGAAGAGGATACCTGTCAATCGCGTGTTCCTTTCATGTCCTTGACCTCAAGAGCAAAATTCTTTTTGAGTAAATTGCATGTCATGTTTCTGAAAATGCTGCTAGTTTGCATGGAGGCAAGAGAGGAAGGGGGGTGGGCGGGTTTGAGTAAGTTGCCGGGCGCTCATCAATACCAAGTAATTAGAGGTCATGCACTCAAGTTGTAACAAAGAAGTAGCGGCCTAACACAACAATATTGTCCGAATCCGCCAGTTGATGTCTACGTTCCCAAACACGTGATTACATTTGGCTCCACGTATATTTGAACTTAAAAGCTTCTATACTGGTGACTTTGATGATTATTTCTACACGGAGCGATATCCTTATATTTACCAATATAAGGTTCATTGTTATGCAGGTTAAGTTTAGTATTATATTCTTTTTTCAGACGTGGAATTAAGTAAAAATAAGTCACATTTAATAACTGCTTAACCTGTTATGACCCAAAGATTAAAGCAATTAAATTCGACCGACCAAGGCAGTGTTGACTAATGCGTTATGTTGTTTTTCGTTTGAGGACGAATATTTTTAAATACAATTGATACATCCTGCTGAGGTGACAAAGCAAATATTTGTACGTAACACTTATTGGACGGACATATAAACGCTCTGGTTAAGATTGGACTCTACAATAATCTGTAATGTAAGATATAAACATAGAGTGGTTCCATATGGAGGTTACCTACAAACGCAAGTCTGTCTCTCTACAACGTTGGTCACATGGAGACTCAAAAGGCACATCATCAGACCCCCAAATGACAATGACTTAGGCTTGTGTCTAAGCACAACCGTTGCTCCCCTAATAATCCGATGGACTAATCTAATCCGTCTTTATGATCCGCAGGTGAATAGTGAAAGTTCTCATTATGTCATAAACAAAATAATCAGCTCTTAAAAAAGTATAAAGCGTGTGGGTAGAATGGCATTTCGACAATAGTGTTTTATAGGGTGCCCACATTTGTTGATACCCGCTAAAGGCTACGACTGCAATTACTGATGGATCCAGCGATCTATTTCCAAATATGGAGTAAGAAGTGCACCAATCGCATTCCTAACAACTGTTCCGCTCAATGCGATAATAGCAAGGTAAGCCATGATCACAACGCTGCATTCTCGGAGATTGACGATACATGTCAAAATAAACATATTAAATCATAGCAGGTAAGATGAACAATGCTTGTCTCACCTAGCCATAATTTGAATGATATAAGTCATCATTTTGAGGCAATTCTGGGGCGTACTTTCTATTAATTGATTAATCGAAGGATGAATTTCAGAAATGCTTGAACTAAATTTGCTCAAGGTTTACATTACAATACGACATCATACAAATACCATTATAATTATGCAACCAATAATATCATCACGTTATCGCTTCAAAAGCTTTATATTGCCTTCTAACAAAATGGAGAAGGGAAGATAAGTAATTAGAGCGAAGGCACATCTATAGATATATGGAATAATATAACGTGCTGCAGATTACATATTGTCTGAATTATCAGTTGGTCCGTGATGTTTGAATTCTCGCGAAAAGTGCAAAAAAAAGCAACTTTAGCAAAAACACTGTCAAATGTAGCACAGTTACGCAGCAATATTCGCTGAATTACAATGGTCAAAACTTTTAACCTCCTTCTATCTGTGTCACGATATCACACTACGTAAACAGGTGCAACTTTATATCAAGCATATCCCTCATATCTTTCCACGTGTTGGTGCGTTAAAAATAACTCACTCAATGAAATAAGGCTATTTGGTCATCGTCTCAGCAGTTTATATGCCATGCAGTGCTGGTAAATTGGGCTTTATGCGTAGTGTAACAACGTATGGCAGTTAGGGACCAATAAAACATCTCTGCCGACATTCCCATCAGGCAATAAATTTGACCCCTTTGTCTAGACATGAAAATCTACGCTCACACAACAATCAAATATAATTCTTCTCTATGGTCCTCAGTTGAATAATAAAAGTTATTTTCACACAAACAAGGTATGGTCTGGTATTGTCTAAAAGAGTTTAACGGCACGCAAATATGTGTTTGTTAAATTGTTTCTGCGTTCAAAGATACTTGCTGGGGGCTAAGACAAAAATTGCTGATAACATCCACCTCGTAAATGTATTGCCAATTATTATTCATAAGAACAGCTTTCGCCTCATCCTACCGACATTGTACTTACTAACTGCATTTTGCAAACTCATTTGTACAACTTTCTTGCCTTATAGACATATGAGCAAGCCTTTTCCATAAGATTTTCCGTGCTTTTTATCTATTCGAAGCATCTAATAAGATAAATATACACAAAGAGCTTTTTCTGAAATCACCTGCCTTCATTTCAATTACCAAACTGCATGAGTATTCAACGAAGCAACTGATATAAAAAAAACCTATTGTAGGTACTGGCTCCAGTATAATCACATAATTTGACTGTGTTGATGCTGCCTTCGTCATGAGGTGAAAACAGGCTGGTATTTGGCGGAACAAATAAACGATGAATAGAGCAAATTAATTCTAGTTAATAGTCAATGAAATCACAATTATCTGATCCGGCACACGCATGTGTTAACATAAGGCCTTTAATAAAACAACTAACTATAGGCTGGAGGATAAATTGCACATTCATGTTTGGCATATAAAAGGGCTGAAATTTCATGACAATGTG
>CM067352.1:9092276-9132276 GCA_034190875.2 Urechis unicinctus | reverse complement strand
TGAACATGCAATGTCTGAATTGGTGTACCGCATGGAATCGAAATACTGACAATTAACTGAGGTCGATAGATTAACCAACCGCTCTCATACGGTTAGTGGCATGAACTATTGTTGCTTTGATTACACGAACTGTGTAGCTATTTACCTACTATGTGTGCCTGATGCACCAAGCATAATTACCACACCCTCTCGCAGTGAACATAAGTGCCCCACGAATTGCCATAAATACGGGTCGTGACCAATGTATTGAATACCTCCGAAGTTTCATTAAATATGCATTTGGATAATAAAGCACAGTACAAACAGGAGAGCACACAACAAAACCTGCGTGTACTTAACCCCATATCGGATTAACGCTTGAATCAGAGCGGTTGATGCAGCTGTCGATTCGTCGAATCTAATGGGACAATATGTGCTGCTCTTCACAATATAGGAAGTTACCATTATTCGAGATAACATTACCCATTGAAGTGCATCAATAAGATATTCTTAGTCATTGCAACTGAAAATGTCGTGCGCTAACTTTCTTATGATGCTAACGGCTAACTTTATTTAGCAGAAATAAAACAGAAAATAAATTGCCAATATCATATGTTGGTGCCTCCATTATTATTGTATAAACACTTTGAATTACTGGTTTGGTAAACGTATCTATTGGTTTCTCTTGGTTTAGTGAGCCGGATGTGTAATGGTACTTCTAACCGACCCCCGCCTTCTTCAACATATATATATATATATAATATATATATATAGATATAGATATATCTAGATATAGATATATATATCTATAGAGATAGAGAGATAGATAGATCTAGAGAGAGATATAGAGAGAGATCTAGAGAGAAGAGAGAGAGAGAGAGAGATCATATCGATCTCTATATCTCTCTATATATCTCTCTCTCTCTCTATCTCTATATCTATATCCATCTCTAGATATCTGTACCTCTACCACTATCTCTCTACATCTATAGATCATCTTTCTCTCTCTCTCCCTCTATATATATATACATATCTCTATATATGCATCTCTCTCTATCCCTGTATCTATGTATATCTATCTATCTTTCTATATCTATAGATGTGTATATATCTCCACATATATATATATATATATCCAATATCTATATATATCCTCTCTATATCTATAGCCCTCTATGCCTCTCTCTCTATCTCCTCTCCTCTCTCTCTCAGAGTATCTCTCTCTCCCTCTATAGAGGGATCTTTCTCTCTCCCTCTATCTGTTTCTCTCTCTCTCTCTTTCTCTCTCTGTCTCTCTCCCTCTCTATCTCTTTCTCTCTCTCTCTCTCTCTCTCCCTCTCTCTCTTTCTCTCTCTCTGTCTCTCTCTTTCTCTCTCTCTCTCTCTCTCTCTCTCTATATCCCTCTCTCTCTCCCTCTACATCTCTCTCTCTCTCTCTCTATATCTATAGATCTCTCTCTCTTCTATATCTCTCTATATATATCTAATCTATATATATACTGTCCCATATATATTACCCCTTGTGTCAACTCGTCATTCGGGATGCGTAGCAAACACAAACAGGCTGCACCTACTAGAGTTTACATTATTTACAACAAAATGTCTCCGTGACGACATCATACTATGCACAAAATATTACACAATACAGTTATTATTCATGTGTCAATGGTTTTCGCAGCTCTGCTGTCCAGAAAACATGTGACGCTTGGAGCATTTGCTTCCCTAATCATAGGACATTAGAAAACCAGAAAGAGTGATCACTATGACAGTAAAGTAATATAGGATGTCAAAGAGATCACGAATACGAACTCGGTTAAATGATTCCTGATCTGGTACCAGCATTCGACGACAGGTATGTTTATGAATAATTAACTCTATCAATACAAATATGCAACTCATGTGCTAGTTAAAAAGCCTTGTTATTCATTGATAGAGACCTTATAGATAATCATGTCGTGCATGCCATACAGAAAATTATCATGTGAAAACAATTGGCATTGCAAAAATGCGTAAATACAATGTGATGTGATAGGAATGATTATACCTGGGCGCTGACATACGCAGCTACGCAACACAAGTAACGACGGGATTACTACCAGGAGATCAAACAATCTGAATATTGTTGAACAGCTTACTTAAAATATATCGCACCATCAGTCACTATTTACCTATGTCTGACAGACAGGTACGTTTTAGTAAAGTGTGCGCACTCTATGAAATGAATATATCTACGCTGAGAGGTTGCGACAATATTGTTTAGTTCTGCAAGCTGTATAACTTCGGCGCCCTCTATTTGGCGGTTCATCTCTATCGATTTCAAGGGTAACACATAAAAGACAACCATTTATATTCTACATACTCAGAAAATGCTCCAAATAAACAACTAGTACGATCCAAAAACATGACCGGGAAGAGCAAAGTGTGTTTTGTTACAGCTAATTCAATTTGTCATTCGTTTTAGTGAACAATGTCTAACAAGATAACACTGGACTGACAAACTGCTGCTTTGGCTAAACCAAGGCAAACGCATAGAGCTAGTGCCTAGTATGAAAAACCTGAAAAATAAACAAAAGCTTGCGGTACAATTCATAGTGCTATGCAATTACTATGTTACCCTATGGAGTAGTTTATAGCATTCAATGTTTCATTTCTTTACTCCTAAAAGACTAAATAACGGAAGTTTTAAACACTCTCCTATCGTTATTGATCTGTCATTTACTTAACTAAATACAGCAATTTTCCACAAATATCCGTCAATCTTATAAACCTATTTGAATTAGCTCTTACTAGCTAGCACAGGTCATGATCGTTGCACAGGTAATCAACACTTAGACAGAAATTTATATCCAACAATAGACTAACATAAACAATTATAAGCAATAAGTGGGGAAGTAATGATGAGAAATTACAGCCAAAAAGAAAAAAAACGGTGCAGAAACGTTTCCTGAATAGGGTAAATAAAAGCTTCAACCGGATATCCGTAAACACGGCTTATATCGTCGTTTAAGCTACGTGTAAAGCAACGTAATATTTGAAACAAGTGTCACGTAAACTATCAGCATTGTTTGATAACGCAGCATTGCCGGGACGCAGGAAAGATACCCCAAAATTCGGCATAAATTAAAAGGCAACCATCAGAGAATGGCACAATGATAGATTGTTTAGTGCTACAGTTATTGTAGTTAGCTTTTTGATTATTGAATAAATCATGTACCAACTTTGTTCTTGTGTTGACTGGCCGTACGGCTTAGCGTCGCTAGCTTTGCTCTAGATTGTTAGGTCGCTGATATTAGTAGATACTTGAATCGAGTGCAAGTAATGAGATTCTCTAAGCAATATACACATCAATTGATAGTTTTACACAAAAACAACGTCCAACACGGTAGACGCGTGCCTTTTCTCAATGAATAGAGCAGTGCTGATGCATTAACTTTAAACCAGCATTGCCGAGACAACAGTATGAGAAACAATTCCGCTTCCGCTCTATAATGGTTTTACTCTGCCAGAAGCCCTCATAAACCAGTGTTCCATTGATAACTGTCCTGTAGTCGCATGTTAACGACGCATTCACTATTTGTCTAGAACTTTACAAAGACAAGCCATGCAAACTGGGAAAAAATGTATTGCCTTACATTCAAAGTGCGTACCTGCATCTTGCAGCGGAGTTGTATTAAACAAGAAGTATTGTGTAGAGTGTACGCTGTAACACACGGATTCGTGTCAAACTTTAAGGCATAACAGTAGGAAAAGAAGCTTACTGTGCCCTATGACTGATAAAATCCGCCAGTATATATTGCATGGGTCAATCTTAGCGATGCTGTAGTTTTTGGCATTTGCTCGTGCACGTAATTTGGACATAATTTTGTCACTGTTAAGTGAAAAATAACGCTATCATATATATTTATACACATTATCTGTGTTAATCAGACAGCTATACTTTTCTATCCCAAGAATGTATAATGCACAATTCTATGAAGCATTTCTCGCTTACCTTTATTTTAATTTTTTAACCGATATTCACACTTGCTATAAAAACAGGCAATTTACTCAGCATGACAGTGGAAACGCTGATGCAATCATTTTCTGTATATAATTAGTCTGCGAAATATAGATAGAGAGAATATACTATATAGATATACACTTGATATATATATATATTCTATATATATAAAGCAAAAGATTATATCCACTTCTTATAAAACGCCAGGACGACATGATTGCTATAAATATATATAGCTATACGATATAGTGCACATATATATTTGTATATATCTAAATATGTATATACCCCAATATAAATATATGATATATCTACATAGTTGATATAGATAATCCAGTGCTAGATATATATAGGATATATAAATATATCTCTTTACATTACAGAGAAAAAACAATATCATTAATATACGGGGCAAGTGCTCAATTGCGATGATGACGAGCCCTGGTCTCTAAATTGTAACGCATACGCAATTAACGTTATTTGTGTTATAAGTAATTAATATTGCGAGGGTTTCAACATCAGTTAAGCCAACATTAGTAACCACACACAATCACAATCATGTACTAAAGAACTTAACTCAGTGCAAGGAGCGAAATACACGAAGACTAGCGAAGCGATTCCAAATGACCTGAACTGATTTATCTCTAGAGAATGCTAGATACTATTACAACTGCATGCTGAAGAGAGTAATACTTCCTATTGTGTATTTAAATATCTTGCCCTCTGAAGTTCTCGAATATCTTGCGTACTAGATAAATCTAAACTTCAGGCTGTAGATTTGACACTAGTCTTGTATTAGAAAGTAAAGTGCACTGCATATGCTGACGGGCTTAAACAACTGTCACTCTGCCAGGCAGTATATAGGATAGAGCCTCAACAAAACTTATTTCGTTTGAGCCTGCGGGTACTTACGATCTCAATCACACTTAAACCAGCATATAAAGGATATTGTATTTCTTGCATCTACATTGCTATATATTTCTGCTGAGCTTTTAAGGCGCCTCATTCAATTAGTGGAAAGGTAATATAAGTCATGTTGTTTAATACAAATGCCACGTTGCGTCCATGTTCTTTATGCAAACGAAGAGTAATGTTTGTCAAGGGAATAATTGATCAATGTAGATTGTCTCGAATCACCTTTATGTGGTCACATGTATGATGTATATGAACTATGAAGTGCAAGAACGGGAGGTAACACCCTTCGGATCTAGACATCATGTTCATAGGCTAGGTTAAATTTACACCCAAGTTAAAATGCTTCTGTGCTTTAGTGAACCGGGATGCAAATAGTTAGCTACACTCAAAGAACCGATTGGACAAACATATTTGGCTCGCACAGTTTATAAAGTTACTGAGAAAACCTCCTTACATACTGGCGAATGCATTATCATTTCCTTGTTCTCTTTTAAGCATAGTTTCAGAATATATGAGGTTTTCAGGCATGGAAAACAAACTGAAATTAAACCTCGGTATTGGTCAGTACGCGTTGGCCGCAACGCTTTTATTGTACCCATTAATTAAAGATAATACAAATATTAAATAATTATTTATCATTTGTTTCCTTTAAATAATAAGACTGTTCAAGAATTGAACCTCTGCGCCCAAATCATGACTGCGTAACATATTTGTGTAGCCATTGACCATTATTTGTTAAAATACTAGCAGCGAGCCATTAGTTTAACTTGTCGCTATAGTTACCATTTTAGCTACATACTCAAATTGCAGTTGAATGTAAAAATGTGACATTTGCATTAATTTAAGAGCATCATCAAAACAGTTGTATCCTCAATTTACCATTTCGAACAATCGTATGATCCAGATTTCTATCGGCGACAAGTGCATTGTGTCAGCATTTTCGCTGTCATTCATATCATTTTTATGAAGTCAAACACATACGTTATTGCACATTGTCGACCCCAACCTTAGTAGACTAAGTAGTAGGCAGCGGTGTACATGCTTTTAATACTATTCGCAGTCGTCTTGTAGCTGGACAGGGGTGAATCTTGATTGTGCTATACGTAAAACATTGCATGTGCAATAGTTGGCTCAGACACAATCCGCAGAAACAACATTGGAGAATAAAATAATGATGAGCATAATTGCTGATCAATACAAATGCTGATCGCAATCGCGAAAAATATTGATTCTTGTGATAATTACATATAATGTATCGAAGCCAGCTTTGCTAGGTCGAACAACTTGGCCAAAATCAATAAAAGAATTCGAAATGTCATTGGTTGTGACTCAATGGTTAGTCCTCTGCTATTGGCTTTATTTCCTTACGAATATGATTTGCGTAAAAGACAGCAATAAATATCGGAGCCAAATGAAATGTGGTTAAAATCAATCATTTAATAAAAATTTAAGTACTTCGTTACAATATGCAGTATACCGTTTTGGAGATCCACTTGTAACTTGGTGTTAATTTTGACGCTGCAAACGATGGAAATTATTCGATGCACATCTAGAAGTTCGTTTTATTGCATAATTAATCTTGCGTTGAATTGCTTTAATTAAAAGAAATGAAGCGTCCAAGCCTTCATACGCTCGCACAGACAGACGCAATGACCGTGATGTAATCTTAATGGCTTGTCTCTTTGCATTCCTATATTTGTTTCTGTCGACCCGTTATTCTGACCTATGGTTACCTAGTTAAGGTTAATGTACCAAACTAGCTTCAGGAGCAGGTAATCATGTCGGGGCCGTGCTGATTCATTTCTGCAATTTACTCATCCAATTGATATAAATGGATAGGGGCAACTGTCATGGAATTGCTCGTAAAGTGTGGATTAAAGCGCGACATACTAAGAAATATAATGAGCCGTTTTTGTTGGCTTGAAAGCAAACACTGCAAATATTTGAGATCATGTTTCAAAGATGCGTGGATGGCCGTGGTGTATATGTAATGACCTCAGTTACAGTAGCTACACACGATACGAAAAACCGGTCAAATCGTAAAATGGGCTGTTTAATCAAGTAATCCAAATTCACATATGGAGATTAGCTGACTTATGGTTCGAGCATGATGAGGGCGCAGTTGTGTTTCAGCCATTTACACTAAGCGCACATGATGTAGTGCAAATTATGGAGATAATATAACATGTACTGGGATAGCCCACGCATTTTACTAAGGGCAACATTACTAGAGGGTAGCACGAAAAACATCGCGACGGACGTCTAAATATGCTTGATAAAATTACAATTCAAAAAGATTGTCACAGTTTATGTGTTAGGCGAGTCAAAGTAAGGTTTGACCCCCAAAAAATTGCAAGAAAAGGTTTTTTTGTCTTTTTGTGTTCAATTAGCTGTACCATAGCGCATCCTAAAAGTTTACCAAATTTGAGCCACCGGAAAGTGGTGAAATTACATAATATCAAATATGGCCGCCATTGAATTATAAATGTACAGCAAACTTTTTAATGGTTGGTTTTAGACCCCATAAATGTGTTACAAACATATATAAATGTGATACCTTAGATTCAAATAAGGTCATGATGAATTCACCTGGATGTCCCTATGACGTAGTATTGCATCATCATGACGTAGTGGGTTGCTGAATAGATCAAGTCCGCCAGAACTAGTAGAAAACCAACATTTCGGCTCTTGATAATCAATCAGATGTTCATACACAAGGAACCACAACTATGGGCTATTGAACCATCTACGTCATGGTCATACGCCATACGTCACACATTATAAATTACCATAATGTCCCAAATAATTGACATAGGACACACCTGAATTTTCTTATCAAGTTCAAGTGTCATTCACACAATATAATTGTTCAAAACACAGCATGGTTATTATCATCACAATCTTCTACCGTCTATGGTATAATCACTATTATGCGGATTGTAACATGACTCAGCTTGGCAGGGTCAACAAGCAGATGTACATGGAAGACCGTACTTCCTGCAACTACATCGAGTATTACTACAACCTGTTGTACAGGTACAATGGATAACCTTGAGAAGCCTTTCTGGAGCCGCTTTCTGGTCAGTCATAACAGGTGACAAAATGTTGTCTTCACACTTCCAACCCCAGTCCTTTGGGTCCATATTTTCATCCTTCTCCCATCCACACCATGATCTGATAAAATGAACGTTGAGAGTGGAACTTTACCGCAGATTCCGTTGGGGGCAATTTCTCGGGCTTCACAAATGATTTCGCAGATGAAATTTTTTTAGCAAGCAATGTATTTATAAGGGTTACCAGAGATATGCCAGCTTTTTCTCCAAACAAAGAAACAGCGACTTTGCATCCTGAATCAACTATTGTTGCCACATCCTGACCAGCTGTAGTAAAAGGTGCACAAGCTCTTATCTGAGAATCATTTTTCATCACTTTTTGGTAAAGGGATTTCTTGCCAATACCATAAATCCTGGAAGTGCTATCACAACCTGTAAAGCATGTA
Organism: Urechis unicinctus; assembly: GCA_034190875.2. Classification (NCBI taxonomy): domain Eukaryota; kingdom Metazoa; phylum Annelida; class Polychaeta; order Xenopneusta; family Urechidae; genus Urechis; species Urechis unicinctus. The sequence goes on along the minus strand of CM067352.1, from coordinate 9,123,884 downwards.
CAAACAGCAGCTGTGAAGATATGTCATTTCCCAAGAGTTCCTTCAGACGGACAATATCATAAACATGTTTTGCTTTCTTTTTGTCCGAACGAAAGTAGAGTTTCTTGCTGTCCCTCTCAGTGTAATGTAGTAGCAGAATCAGAAGGTCCGTGTCCTCCCCAATCAAAGTTGTGTCTCGAACTTTTGCAGATGTTGTTGCTGTCTTCACAATATGAACATCTGCACCTCCATGCGCATTGATGACTTCGCAACCCCTCTGTTTCAGTTTGTCACTGATGAGGAGGATTAGTTTCTGTTTATTAGAGTCCCTTGATATGAAATTCTGCCAGAGGAAAAGACGGTATTTATTTCAAAAGACACAGGCGGGTGTGATTTCGTTTGTCGTCTCTGATGTTCATTGTCCTTGATGCTAGGCTCTTCACTGTATCCGTCAAAAACTGCTGTGGCTTGTCCATACTTGGAAAGGGTGAGATTGGCATACTCCTCGGAAATTTCCCCGTAGGTCATCCCTTTTTTCCAAGACAGACGGTGAAGTAAGGAGCCTCCGTCAAGCACAAAATGTTCGGAATCTGGCCTCGAATCTGTTAGTACGGCCTTGCTGGAGCTAGAGGATTCATTTGCGTAATCCCGTGTAGCATCAGCCAACTGTGGCTTGTCAGCCTTCTGGAACACATGTTTTGCCGCGAATAGGGCAGGAGGATATGGACTAAGTTCGTAGTCCATGATATCTTGCAGTGTCAAGTCGCCAGCTTGTGAAACTACAAGAAATCTCTGGAACAGGAGTTCAGAATTTATCATTTGTTCGGTATTCACGTTCACTGCCGATGCTTCACCAAGAGTCTTGGCTTTGTCCTTTCGTTTAAAGGAATAAGTGAATATTGGCTGCCCAACCATTTTTTGTACTATGGCCTTGCCGACAGCTCCATATTCATGTACATTGACATCTGCGTTGGCCACTACACCAGCCACAACATTTCTTAATGAAGAATCTTCAGCAAATGGATTGCAGTCAACTAATTTTTGCATCAGTTTAGTACTGTCTACATGATCACGTTGCATCCTTGGCACTGTGGCGTCTTTGTGCTGTTCACTTGAGGTAAATGATTGTTTAGAGAACTCTACAATTTTCACTGCTTTTAAAATTAGCAGCTTCCAATAACAGGCTTCTGGCAATTTTGAATATTTCTAGCTTTGGCTTCCCATATAATGTAGGCATGCCATTGAACCACATGGTTTCACTTTCATTATGACTATTCTATCTACTCAGGCCTGAAATGGGCCTATTTTAATCTTGTTTCACCTACCTTCAGGGTCAGGAGATGCAGCAGATAATTGGTAATATCAGAGTTCTCTACATGATTAGTTTGTTTTTGTTGATTTCAGGAATATTGTGTTAGCAAGAGATAATGAAATAATGAGCTGCTTTTGTTTTGATCTTAAGTCTTTGATGAAAGGATAGATGGCAGCACTGTAATCATATGGAGAGCTAATTAGTAAAAAAATACATTGAAAATCAATATTTACCTGTATCCTTATCCTTGTTAGTCATTATAATAAGGGCTTGTATGCAGGCAGTAACAACCAAATGCCAATTAGAAATGTGATTGCTTTAGATAACATGGGCCGGGTTGGAGGGGGATGGGCCTAATTGGAGGTTGGTGGGGTGGGGTGGGGGTCAGTTAGGGTTTCCCCTTAAGAAAAGGGCACCTTCATCAGAACTCTGTCTCAATGACACTGAGCTGAAATGAAAAAAACCCAACTCCAAAAGCATGCTTACAACAGCGTTTTCGTGTGAGAAATAACAAATCATGAACCAAGGAGCCATTTCAAACAAATACCAAACAGGGCTAAAAATCCTGAAATTGACCAAGATTTACCTTCCAATTTTAGGGAACTTTTGCTATCTTAATGTTCAGACCTTAAAGAACAATGAAAAACCAAGAAACAATAGTTCTTGCAATTCCTTAATTAATTGGGAAATATAAGGTTTCCCTAATATGTACCCAAAATACCAGTTTTGAGGTAGGGGTGCCCCTATTGCACCCCCATCGAGATGTCACACATGAAAGAAACCAGGTTCAGGTGAAAGGTTGACCTCAAAAAGATTAGAAAACATACTTACATAATTAGTTTTGGGTGTAAAATGGCTGAGTTATGGACAGCCAAAAATATTCAAGCATTTTAACAATTTTGGCGGCCATCTTGGAAATTGCCTTATTAACCCACTTTCCGGTCATCCGAGTTTGGTAAACTTTTAGTATGTTAATCTACAGATGTTCAGGAACCAAACACAACCAAGAAACGTTTTCTTGCAATTTTTTGGGGGTTGACCCCTTTTTTTCCATATATTGACCCGACTATGTTTGATCTCCTCTGCTTTATGCTCTCCCCGTGTCCTCGAACACGTTGAAAGTTAGTCCCTTAACCGTATACCGCATCTGTGTGCACTCCGCATCTATCTCGAACATTTCTGAACTGAGCTGCGGCTAAAAATATATAATTCTGCGAACTGAATAATGTTGGCGTCCTCTTATTCGCGGGCCATACCTATCGAGTTCAAGGATAACACATCAAAGACAGCCATTTGCATATTCGACATTATAAGACAATGTCCCGGATCACACATGACAGCGAAGTGTGTTTTGTTAAGTTAATTCAGTTAATCATACGTTTAAGTGAGCAATGTGCATCCAGATTTTTGATATATAGCTGCCCTGTGTGAACCACCGCCTGCGCATAGTGCTAATGTTTAGTATACAAAAACAGCGAAAAATAAGAAACAATGATGCAATTGTCCAACAAATGTCCCTTAAGCCAATAAACCTAAATTAGATTGCTGTTATGTCCCAGAAAGCATAATAAGGCGTTTATATACAGCGTTTTCATAGCGATGTTTCGGTCCGTGAAAGTGACATTCAACATATGCCTGCTAAAATTGATTGACATCCATAATGACACCGTAGCTAGCATGGGTCTCGTTCATTGAATAGGTAATCAACTTTCTTTTGTCCAGATGAGAAATAATAGCCAAAAAGGGAAAAACAACAAAGCCGCAAATTTTCCTTAAAATGGGATGAAAGAAATGACCGAATCGAAGCAAACACGGTTCATTTCATCACACATGCGACATGTCAAGAAACGTGATATCGGTGCATTGCAGGCTTTGTAAGAATCCACAAAATACTGCATATTTTCAATCGCCTCTTACACAACATGCCAAAGTGATCGATTGTTTAGTGCTATAGTTATTTGGTTAAGTTATGTGGTTATTGAATGAATCATCTACCACATTTGTCTTTGTGTTGACAGGCCATACGGATCGATGCAACAATACCATAAAGCGTCCCATACTTTGCACTGGATGGCTGTGTCGTCTGATGTAAGTAGATACATGAATCCTGTGCAAACAATGGAATTCACGCATTCGTATGCAAGATCTATATAAGTTGATCGTTTCATACTATGACCAGCATGATACACGCGTGCTGTGTCAGTGAATAGAGCCGTTCCGTTGTCAAAGGTTGACTGCCGAGACATCTGTACTACCAAAAATGGCGTATCTACGATATTTTATGTGTACTCTGTCAGAAACTTTAATAAACAATTGTTACATTGACAACTGTTCTATCGTCGCCTGATAACGACAAATTTGCTATTTGGAGTTAAAATACGCCAAGAAATACCATATAAACTGGCAAATGTATGCACTCCATTTGCGAACATGCATCTTGCAAACAACCAGTATTTAACAACAAGCATTGTGTTTACAGTCCTGAATCACACTTCAATTAACATTTCAAGGCTATTGTATGTCTTTCATCTGCATTGCTATATCTTCCTGCTGTGTTGTCAAGGCGCTTCATTTAATCAGAGAATATGGCACATATGCGTTGGTATATTGCACACCAAATGCCATGTGGCGTCGCTATCACTTGATATAAATGAGAAGCTATGGTCGTTGAGGGGATAATTGATCGATATGGGTTGTCTCATATAACTCTTTTGTAATCACATATATGATGTGTTTGAATTAGCAAGATACAGAATGGATTAAACAACACTTCAAATGTGGGCATTATGTGCAATAGCTAGGATTGCTATTAACTTGTGTGTCAATGCTTGGCATCACTTCTGGGACGTAGCAGGCGTACATACTTATGAGCGCATCAAAACACGTTTTGAATACCCATCTATAAATATGTTCCGTGCTTCAACCAATCCGTTCTTGAAATATCGAGCATGAATTATTTATTGCTTGGTGTTGAAGTATTTCATTGGTCATTTAGACGCTCCTCTGTACGCCTGATCAACAATGATCTCGCAACACTGCACAAAAACACTTACTGAAACATCCAAGCCTTCACAAGAGTGGTCGTCTTGAAGCAATTTCAGTGACTTGTTTCTTCATATTTTGTATATTGAATTTAGGCGACCGGCGAACTCTGAGAGAAATGTAATTCTATATAGAATAATATTTAGGAGCGTACATCTTGTTCCAGAACCATTGTTAAAGAACCATCATGACGCAAAGTCAAACACATATAACGCAGGGATAATCTTATGCAAGCTGCAGGGACGTTTTCCTGTGGTGTACTGTTTGTTTGTAGAAATGCGTGTTTTGACGTATGTATGATATCAAAAAGGTACTGTCGTAGAAAAATTCGCTTATTCTTGCACTTAGAATAAGCTTTTGGGACATACAATCTATTCTTCCGGAATAAATCAGCCGATATAACATATTATAATCTGTGGACGTTCAATATGGTAATCTCAGATTGTTTGCATAGGCATTTGAATAGAGAAGAATCGAATAGTTAAATAGCGATTTTACCGTACGCTCTGTCGTAAAATTGTATGCGTCTTTTTTACTGGAGTTAAGTAGATATTTGGGACGATAAGTCTATGATAGTCTCACTTTGACATCCGACTCAAATAGCTGCAAACGCTATGTCTCTTAGCAATTGAAGTTACTTGCAACATCTATGTTGGGGAACAACTCACGCCTCATTTTACCTATCTTTATGTGTGAAGCCTAAACATAACAAAACTTGAAAGTGCTTAATGATATTCACTATATAAATCCACAAATTGTATATGCCTCTCTTTCTTACTCACCTAATACAATCATCATTTGCAGTTTGGTCATTGGTCTGGAAAGAGTTCTATGTGTGTAGGTGCGACATGCGATCAGCACGTTGGGTCAACTCGTCTCTCAACTTGGTGCGGTATGATATCATCATTTCGCATACCCTGCATAACCAAACCTCGCAGGCTACTTTTAGACCGCAATAAAATACACACAGTAACGCCAATTAAACGCCCGTTAGAATATTTGTCCGTAGTGTGTCTGTATCAGATATCATTCATCGTTGAATGATGGAATAAGGCTGTACTTACAATACTGCTGATGACCATACCGGTTTTTCGTCGTCAAGACGCGATGTCTTTGTGAATAAAACTACTACCTATACATTGGCCATATGTATGGGCATGTACATATTGTACCTACCAATTAGTCATGTGTATATACATACTGTTGTAGACCCTTGCGTTTTTCATATGTGAATGGTACTGACCTGAACCTCAATACACCAGTCTGGGAGGGTTTATTTCTTAGCTTGCTTTGTGACAGCCGATGTATCTATTGTCTGTCTTGAGGGATCGGTTGTCGACCTCAAATGTGATTCATGGATGATAGATATAAATATCAAGGAGCAAATAAGGATCCACTTTTCCCGCGACAACTATCTATCATCGTAGTTGAATGATGCGAGGACACCAACGCATGTCATCGAGACACACTTTGGATTCCGCTTGACATCTGACTTCTGCATAGCAGTCAATATATCTTAATGTACTGACGCATAGCTCCAGGTATTAGGTTCATTTCGTTTCGAAAACTGTATTATATTATGCATCATATCTACTCTATGAATAAATGAGTACATAGATTGTGTATGGAGTGGTGTGGTAGATGAATGTAATTACCTTCTACACGATGCGAACCCTCAACGGTTTGGTAAATATACAATGTCACAGTATGTAGATCATTCGTGAGCGTTAGGGCAACAACATCTATGGCTGATGATTTCTAATTAAGACGCATTTTAGCAACGATAAATGTAAGAAGTTGTATGTGTGGTCGTACTTGACGAGACAAATATTTTGAGCAACATTTGTAATGAAGTAGTTGCGATGTTATGCCTCTCCGGGCATTTATAAATGACCTGCCCCCACCCCTACCCGCACCCATCATTCTCCCTTAGCGTTAAGGCATTTATGAGCACTCCTTTTTATAATGACGACCAATATTATGGGTTACATCGTTCACAATCGATAGAATGTGTGCTCTGGATATAGGCTGTTATGGTTAATTGCCATAACAGTTATTACTGTTTTAGTAATAATCATAAAAATGATGACATCAGTCAAAGTGTTCACAGTTTCACTGTGGCTGATGTTATAGTAATTGATATTGCATTGGAGATAATTGATGAGACCTTTCTATCCCACGCCATCATAGCATCAAGTGATTTACGTCGCCACAACTGCTGTTGTGACGCATATTAATATGTAAAAAAAACTTATATTGGTGCTATATATTGCATGTGTATTTGATAATAGTGTCATAACCATGAAATTTCAATGCCTAGTTTTTCGCGTGAAACCAGTCTCCTATATTAAAAGCGTGCAATTTAACCTAAATTTGGGTTGGTCGAGTTGCAAACGATGATCCCGTTAGTATGACCACACGGTGCACTATATTCCGATCGCTCCAGGAAAGCATTGATAGTTGCGATGGCAATGTACTCACTTTGGCATTATTCGTAAGTAGTATATAAAAATTGCCAGTGAGATTTTAACAACGTTTTGAAATTAGTAATTATATGCAATTATATGCGCTAAACCTATTTTATATGAGTATCATAAGATGAGGAAGGTTGTCACAAACGTCACAGCCATTCAGTGCGAAGTATGGGATGCTTTATGGTATTGTTGCATCGATCCGTATAGCCTGTCAACACAAAGACAAATGTGGTAGATGATTCATTCAATAATCACATACCTTAACCAAATAACTATAGCACTAAACAATCGATCAAATTGGCATGCTGTGTAAGAGGCGATTGAAAATATGCAGTATTTTTGTGGATTCTTACAAAGCCTGCAGTGCAGCGATATCTTGCTAAACATTTGTCATGCCTTACTTCTCGGTTGTTGCTAGCTTCATGACCTCGTTGTATATAGGTCGGCATGCCGTGACCTTGCAGGCAGTTAAAGGAGCGGTGCGAATAGACCTCCAGCAATAGCTATGTCAATATTTGAGACTAATCAATGCTGTAATCAATAGACCAGGAAGTAGGTTATCAGGGCGGATATTGGCGGCAAAAGGAGAGCAAACATTCATGCCAATGTTACAGGCTGAAGGATGGAGCACTGTCAGCGGAAGACGGGGAAAGACCAATTGCAATTCCATGCAAATTTTGGGACACACTTTGAGACCTTTTTTTTCCTAGCGGGCGACTTTTTGGGTAGTTGCTCAATAAACGCCCGCTGTGCGACGAATAAACACATACAACAGATGAGTGAGAGTTGACAGTGATGACCCGGCGGTTTTTCCTACAGCCACAATGGTGGCGAGGGACATTATACATTTTTATTCTCATTATAAATTACCGAACGTTGCATATGTGAAATTACAACAGAGATAGACTCGATTTGAAAATAGCCAATTCAATACTCAGGTTGATTGAGCTATGCTGCAATTTTTAGGCTTCACAAGTTGCTGAAAACCCACACGTGAGGAAACATAACGTTTCGCTTTTTTATAGCGATGCAATGACAGTGCATTTCATATCGTATTGATATATCAATGTTGATAAAGATTTGCCATAATTTATAGACCGGGCGTTAATAGGCTAGGCAAGACATTGCATAAATCGATGCGTGACGGGACAAAGCCCTTAATCTTTATGATCTATTAATTAAGTTATGCGTTCGCAAAAACAAATTCTTCATCAAGTAAAATTTATCTGTACATGAAAGGTGCAAATCACAACTAGGGAAAAGTGGTTGATTGGTGTTAATGGTAAGCGATTTCTTCACTTGAAAGTCTGATGATTGTATGACGCTTGGGGTGACTTTATGATCTTATTCGACATTGTGGGAAGTTAAAATCTGTTTTGAAGGACAACCAGGTGTGTCCCCAATTGCTAGCGTTTATTTATGGCCTAGCTAATGCTACCAAGTAAAATGACATCCTACGCTCGTGAAGCTGTGATCAAATAGCACCAAGCTTTCTACTGAATGAACCAAGGCGTTAACCGTGAAGTGCTAGTTTAATGACTTTTATAAGTCACACGTGTAAGATACAACGTACTATAGATGTATAGTGTGAGCAAGTGTTATTGTCGTACCAACATTGTATCTCTCGCTGCCATCAAAAGTTCACTTGAGATACGTTCGACGTGACGATATAAAAGGTGCAGCCTAATTAACCTGCAAAGGTGTAGCCTAATTAACCTGCAAAGGTGTAGCCTAATTAACCTGCAAAGGTGTAGCCTAATTAACCTGCAAAGGTGTAGCCTAATTAACCTGCAAAGGTGTAGCCTAATTAACCTGCAAAGGTGTAGCCTAATTAACCTGCAAAGATGTAGCCTAATTAACCTTCAAAGGTGTCTTGTATTCTATCGAGCGACCAATCGTAGGCCATTTCTTTGATACATCACTGCTGAATGGTTCAAACACCAACTATCGGTGAAATGGCCTGCCGTTGAGATCAGTTATAGGTTTCAGCCTTGGTGAAGCAGTAGTCGTAGCGGTAAACACTTGTAGTTCAGACCTTAAAAACAACAGTTATCGAATCACTTGTATATGGTATACAAACATGTAGTTGCAGGTCTATTTTTCAGGCTAAGAACAAATTGATGTCATTCGCAGCAACGAGGCTACAACATCGACTTTCAACGCATTAATACAACGGTTCAGTACATGTTACTAAATAAAAGCATTGCATATAGCTGCCCTGTATAAGATTCCGTTCCATCATTGCAGCGGGTGATTGCCATCGGTGTCAAGTGGAAATCAGTGGGTGGCATTATTCAACAAAACCCTTGGATTATCCAAATATGTCGGTTAGTAATAGGAAAGCTGTTCCAATTAACCAAATAACAAATAATCGTATGACTACAATGTGACAACCACTAACTCTCAAACACCGCTAAATGTTATAAACAAAATGTTTCCGCGCGCCGTCGGGCATTACATGAGTTCATCACACTTTACACCGAATCACGCAGACATGGTGATTTTTGTCTCACCAACGTACTGTTGAAAGACATCTGAAATTGAAATGTAAAGTAACTTGTGCCTTGATAACTGACATATACATCGCCTCGCAAAGCATAAATTCCACTCTTAGTGCGATCGTGATATTGCTAGCTTATCTCTTAATAACATTTTCACGACTGAAATTACCAGGTGCGGTCATCATATTAACAGGGAGCTTGAGAGTTGAGCTCGGTTAAGTCGCTTCAGTATGTTAGAATGATTCGTTTAAAGTCAGAGGTCATACATGTGTATAATGCTGTCATGTCAGTGAGAGCAAACCTTGTCACACAAACAGTGTTAAAACATATTTTTGCGCATAAATGCAAATGTAACGCGCACAGTTAAATCACGTCATAGTTCCGATATATATTATCTATATATAGAATACAAGCCGTGTAATATGAAGTCCTCAGCCAATGCCACGTTCTGGCAATTTCACAATCGTATTAGCAACTAACAAACATTTTCGTCGGACTGATTGCCATTAATGCAACCACATTGTTCTCGATATGCTTGGTATTTGTGGCAAATAATTTGTTGGCATCAGGTGATAATGCTGTTTAAATTGCCGCACCTGGCTAGGATGCTCTTCCCCAACGCTAAGTAATTCTACAGTATAACTGTAGAAAATATTTTATTTCCTAGGCGCAAGCCTACATATCTACTTAAATATTATCTAAAATTGAACATTATTGCTGGAGGCGCGCATTAGATCTAATACTGGTGGTGTAATGCAAAATTAAAAAACAAAGACCTAACCTGTCATTCGTTAGCTGTGTAACGCATACCATGTGCGATAAGAACTTCCACGACGAACTGAAGATCTCCCAGGGAACTAGCCAGTGCTGTGTCTTTCGACAAATGTGAGATAACTAACCGACATTGATGAAGACTTAACTTCGCTTCGGAGCTGCATTAAATATTCAAACATATATCCACAGTACTCTAATATAATCACCAAAAAGAGATGCGTGGACAATCATGGTACATAAGCAGTCCGTTTCGTCGCACCGAGTGTACATACAAATATGTAGGTATATAAAATGCATCTGAGGCAGGGCGTATATTCTATGCGCCCATATTTTGCTGACTTCCTTTTGGAAAGAAAACATATTTATGACATAATACATAACATGCTCTGGCATATATGTTGTATTGAAACTATCATCTAATGGCTTGTCCCATATTCGTCGCACGTTTTTGTACGCACGAAAATGCCGTAGCAATTACTGTATTGCGACAAAGCGCTGTCTTATATATCGGCAAACTGATGAAATTAAACATTGAGTGCATACTATGGCAACCTTCAGTCTGGTCAATGCCATAACTTATGGGGTCAATAGGTACACGCGCTTCTTCGACATCATGGTACGAGACGGGGGTGTTTTTGTTGTCATCTATCCTTAAGCACAATCTGAGCATTGTCCCATTAGTTAAATAATCGCCTGCATGACGAGAAGATCGTGATTCATTGTTGAGTAGATAAAAATTCTCGAGGGGGTCATATATTGTGTCACTTTGTGACGCAACCGTGGGTTAATCAAATCATTGAAAACGCCTTGATAGCATATGAGCAGCAAAAGCTGACTGTCATGTCGCCTTTTAAGCCTCAATGATATTTTGATAATATGATTTAGGGGTTCCCAAAAATCTGCCTCTAAAAAGTTAAGGAATGTATTCATATTCTATGCATAAAGCATAATAGCGCAGCAGGCTCTTTTCTCCTTTTTAATGGTAAGATGTAAAATCATCCACTCATATGCAAATTCAAGCACTGCCAAGATGCGGGCACCAGGTCTAATGTCAAATATGAGATGTTTTTTTCAGTTTTTAACTGCTGCACCTGACGTTCTTCATCGTCAAGGGTACAGAAATCACGTTTGTTACCTTTCTAATTTATCCTCACTGGCCGATTAGCTACAGCATCTGATCTTAGTAACAATGAATATTGTCAACTGAGATGTGATACGCAAATTTATATTTTATTGTCACTGCTTGACTATTTGGGTTAATCTGGTTAGTGACTTGAATATATTAACACACAAAAAATCACTTACAAGAGCATCGCTAGTATGCGCGACAATAAATGCACCTCCGTTAAAAGCTTATCTAAATTAATATCTCAATAATCATGCAATGCATAGGTACATTAATACAAGTAATATAACAACCAACACAAGCCATCACAGCCACTCGTGGTGTAACTGCACAAAGGCACATGGTAATGAGCATTTATCTGACACTGTGACATTTGTCATGCAGTCCCTATACGAGTTTGAAAAAAAGTACAAGATAAAACCCACGATTTATTTCACACTTGACATTTCATGTGACATTTCGGAACATCGCATCGGATAATAATTTACGAGATTTTATCTTCCGCTCGTTAAGAGCTCTTTCAACCAGCAGTTCTAATGTCTTAATATGAAACAGAATTTGAGTAGATACCACGAGGCAAGACTATAACTATTGAATGTAGTAGAAATTCTTCATTAAAACATGCGCTGTATTTCCATGATATTCTATGCGGAGTCTGCTAGCAACGCATTTTCTTTCTAGCATCGTCTAGCAAAAACGACCTATCGTAAAGCAGACCACAATACTACATAGGTGTTCCTTTGTACTTATGTGCCGGAGCTCCGGAGCAGGCTAGCATGAATAGTCTGGTAATCAGCCAAATGACATTTTATTTTGCCACTTTAGATTTATCAACCCATGCCAGGATAAGTAATCCAACTATCGGCAGGAGGATCATTGAAAACTTGGGAAAAAACGTCAGAAATCAAACATTTCACGTTATCATTATGTGTATTTCATAGCGATTTGCCCAGTTTAGCTGAAGGATCACTTTAGACAACACAGTACAATATGTCAGGAAGCGGTCTTTCCTGAAGTCGAACACTATGTTGTTGAAATGTTTTAACCCAGACGGAGTGAGTGGTAAATGACAACCTAAATGCATCAACTTAATCGCCTGTACATAAGTCTTTTGTTAAACAAAACCTTTAGCAATTAATCAATCTGCACCAATAACTGATTGATTTAACGCTTGGTCTTCGCTGACGAAATGTTTGTCAAGTTCATTTGTTATGATACAGTCATTTTAACATATATTAAAATATTCCATTCTTGCGTTCGAGTATCGAGATATATTGCAATATTAGTCGCCGCTTGCTTGATTTGGTATAAACATTATTATGTAGTTATTATTAGGGTAGCAATTCTTTGGCATAAAATCAATGACATCTAAAGCATATTATCTAATTACTCTTGGCTTCACATTACTTAACATAGCTGATTTGTATTTATGAATAATGCAAAATTAAACGATTCAGCATAAAGGGAAGATTTACGAAAAATTAATATCATATACGTAAATGTCTGTATAATGCATTCTCTCTCTCTCTCTCTCTCTATATATATATATATATATATATATATATATATATATATATATATATATATATATATATATATATATATATATATATATATATATATATATATATATATATATATATATATATATATATGTATGCTTATTCTTTGGGTTATAGCATTTCACCTTAGCTGTACCTTTACCTGACTTAGGAAGGAAGGCTTAGGTATTTTTATCACATAGGTGTTGCATCAGCTGTAAGTTGCTGGTTAAAATATTGCATTTTTAATCAAGCCCGTTTATTTGATACTTAAAATATCACTGCGTTTGGGTTGTTGCATGATACAGAACCACTGCATTGTCGGATTTACTTATTTATATTACCCCACAATAATGTACATTATTTAGAACAGATTGCGATCAAACGGCAGTGCAATATCCAATTTGCGATATCTAATTTGTAAATATTTGAATATCTTAAAATGATTGCGACACCAAAGCATGCTGCATCTTCGCGATCGATTGCACACATCTCACAATTGCACCAAGACGGCCCCGGTCAGGATAGTTGGAACGCCATCAAGATTTACCCCTTACAAACAATTCAAGTGCCTTCGACAGTATTACTGCAAGCAAACATGATCTGTATTTGTGCAGCTTAGGAAGTAATATTTGCTCCGCTGAATATTATTCAGGATAGAATTACCCTTGTCGCAAAATTAGCATTTATCGTATAGATTGAGGACATCATGTCTCGATCAGTGTCCGGCTGCCAATAAGAAGACTTTATCGATGTCAGAGTTTAAATTACTTACTTGAAAATGTTTGTAAAATGATAAGGCAATTATAATGGAGGCGCTGTGGCTGAAGTCTGCTTCCCTTTGTAGAATGCAATTATCTTGTTATTATTATATTGTACTCTTGATTGTATTCTGAATACATGGCAAAAAGTATTATCATAGCAACATATTTAAATTGTGGCTCGCATGTCACGATTGCTAGCAATGCTTAAATATGTATTCTCATAAATAGTACTCGGTCAATGTTTCTGCAGGCAGGCTTTAGTCTTAAATAGCTTTAAAATGGGCGAAGATTCGCCAGACCATTATCCAATTTGTGCATCATCTTAAATAAGTGAACACATGAAAATGTATGCGTTCATAACTACGGGACTGACGATTTCTGAGGTTCAACAACCGGTAAACGGAGGTAAAAAGCCTGATTCTTACCGCCCGAAATAACGCATGATGCCTTTATTGAAATTGATCTCCACTCCATTATTTGACTCGACGATTCAAGCACATGGTATATGTTACTTGAAAACCATGACTAGTTACACATCCAGCAAAAATTACTCTTCATTTATATCAAGTGAGAAGAAGCTACTCCTTATTTGTAAAATAAAACACCATATTATCTGGGCCTCATCCGGTTATAGAATGAGGCTTCTTAAAAGCTTAGCAGAACAATATAATGGTCTAACAATTTGGGATTTATTGAGGTTATGTGGTATAAATATTGCCTCTCCTAGTTTTCAGAACGACAGTGTAAGCCCATATTTGTATGCAAAGCACGTTACGCCCTAATGAAGCATCTTCTGTCAGATCGACAATGAGAGATTCGCATTAATTTAATTAGCACGCAAATATATTTATGAGATATTAGGTAGCAAGCCAATTATATTCACCATGCAATGTATCGTAACTGGTAGGAATACAATATGTTACAGGAACGAGTATCTATTAATCCCTCAAATCATAGCTATCAAAGTCAATTCCACAATAAGTGTTGATTTAAATCTTGCTTCGCTTACATTCCCAGAAATGGCAAATTTGTTAATTGCAGAAGAACACATTGTATCAGTTCCAATGCATTTAGCGCACATTGCGCACACAGAGTTGATGTGTAATGAAACACGTACACAGGATAACAACATCTTGGCAACTAGAAATGCAGGCGCATTGATGTTACATCGCCAACGATTGTTCGAAATGTTTAGCATACCTCAAGCTTAGTGATGCACGTTTAATTTTCTCAAAAAAATATGTCGGCTTCCGTATTAAGTTGGCTTACATATTTACTTAAATATTACCCAAAATTAAACGTTATCGCTCGACGAACGCATTTAAATAGACAAATTTAATACTGATGATGTTATGCAAAATTTAAAAACTTTAACTTCTTTAAAAGCTAGAGCTTCACTGATTTTGTACAAAATCTGTTTGCTAACTAACAGAGATTAATAGAGCCTTGGTTGTGCATTTATCACTCATACGCATAACATATTTACAGTACTCTAATATGAACACTACATATGGGTGGTAAATAATGGCACATACGCAGTCAGTTACGTCGCGCTGAGTGTACATACACATATGTAGGTATCAGAAATGCACCAGAAGCAGCACATATTTCATGTAAAAACATTTTACTGACTGTTTCCTATTCGGAAGAAAGCATTTTGGTGACACAATCCATTTCATGCTTCGACATATTTGTTGCATTGAAAATATCATCGATCGGCCTGTCCCATGGTAACATTGTAAGTGCAGTAAATATACAAATCTGACGCTGATGTGAGGAGCGTATAGCTTACCTTTCAACATGACATAGATACTGCATACTGCACAAGAGCCGACATCACAGAGTGCATACAGGTACAAGCCGCTAATATGAAACTACTCCATTAGCTTTGTAATCAAATACAATAAATGTTAGCGATCGATTCGCAGAGATTCGCAAGACCACAACGTCAACATAACTTGAGTCAAAATGCATACGCATACGAATCAGCACGTTTATTTAATGGGATTAGCAGAGGTTGTTGCTAAACTAAAAATACGTTTTTTATTTTTAACTCTTCTCGCTGAGTGAGCAACCATGGGATAGTCCATTTTTTAAAATTCATTCGTGCATATTATTTTATATCTCTTATTCCCACCAATAGTATTACATATTGTTGCTGCTGGATATTGTGTCTGCGGTTAGGTGCGATTGGCGGCAAGTACTGCAGTGAATCAAGTCGTCTTTTTAGTATCATAGTATGTTGATAATGCAAAGTAAGTTAAAAATATATTTTGCAGATGCAATGCAAATTACCCCGATTATGTGTTTAGCATGGCCTAATGTTCGGAAGCTTAACATTTGTTTTCCGTTTCTTACTAATCAAGCAATTGGGCGGTAAAATACATGGACAAAATAAATTATCGGAAAATATCAAATATTCATTTATTAGACGCATAGCTCTCTAACTCTGCCGATTACGGCAATGGCAGGTGAGGCTTAAAAATTTGCTTAGTGCCTGCTATGTGGTGATGCTGAATCCCAAGCGTCCTTTCTAAAAACTTTGAATGCGTATGCTCTCTAAAGCCCAGCGACCCGTGTGTCAGAGCACGAGTGCACCCGTGAAGAATGTATCATATTCAATTTTAATATCGTGACATTAAAACGCACACATTAGGTTTCAAGCGCTTTTACAAATGAAAACGATTTGCTAAGATTTTACATCCGGATATATAATGTGCAATATAATTAAGTCAGCACATGACATTATTCTAACTGATGTAAAATGTCATCCGCGTTTAGTGTGACGTCAAAACATTGATTAGCTGACTGCCTTTGTTTCTGTCGTATTAGAGGTTACTGTCATTGTCATCCTCTATTGTATAAAGGAAAATAAACACTACAAATTCTTATTCATGTGCTGTTTGAACAAGATGGAATGCTATGTAGAGAAGAATTCATCTAAATAATTTGCGTAGTACAATATAATAATACATCAGTAACCAAAGTATGAATCCGTAGTGTCATCCAATTTGTCCCATTCAGGCTTAATGAGTCATTGGAATATTCATTAAGTGATACAAACCATTGCATCAGTCGTCTAATGTTATAGCTGTTATCCTGGCAGCATAATGGGGCAGTCATGCTAAAATACAAGCATTATATGCTATGCAGGAATTACGAAGTTATATCTCGAATACATAAGTTGTGATTGTGCAGTAGCATTTTATCAAACAATTGGAATCGCATGTTGACATTTGATAATCAGCAATTATACATATACAAATTCATGAGAATACCGCATCGATTAAAAGTTTTCTAAAATAGTAATATCGCTCATTACTGACGCATGCAAATCCAACTACAACATAAAACGTGCTATCTAAATATTTCAGAAAGCATGAATTGAATGGTAATTTATGCTTGGAAAAGTTTTGTTCAGACTATGACGCTAATCAAGGTTTTTATTTCTTAATAAATAATGTTCGTTGAACACATTATTGGTAAAATTGTCATTTTGTTCGCTAATGAGACTTAAATCTAACACGCAGCAGTGAAATATGAAGAAAAAGTTACATCACTAGATGCATTTGAGCCGCCATAATGTGACAATTACAATTTCACGATGGCCATAAATAAACGAACGGCAAGAAGTCAGATATGTAGCCTCTCATGTCTACCGTGCTATATGTTTGACTGTATGTTACTTTGCACTGCATATTAATGCATCAGATTCTGGAACAATTTATATATCCCTTTATTTGATCTATATAAAGTGTGAGTAATCATGATGAATAGTCGGCCTAGAAGAATTAAATTAATTCTATCCTCTCGAAACAACTGTTATGATTGTTTATTATTGAACTCAAAGTTTAAAGCCAAACAATCAAACGGAAAAAATTATTTCAATGCAATAAAATCTCTACATTCGTAGTATATTATGGAGCCAGTGATGGTGAAATTATGTTCGGGTAACAGTAAACAAATGCAATTATAGGAATTGACCCTGTGTATATAAGTATGAACACCTAAAAATGGACAGCTTACCATTTTGCCAAAGAAGTATTTCCATGCTCAATATGTCGCTAACTAAGCCTGTCTACAGTCAGTCGTTGGTCATACGATGAGGGAGATGCAAAACTCTAAAGCAAACATTCCTTCTAACTCCACGGTTGTTCATTAACTCAAATGCCTCGTCGTATATTACCCGGTATGCGTGACCTTGCTGGTTGATGAGGGCGCAATGCAAATATGCCGCGAACGGAAGCCATGTCAATTTAAGAGACAAATTATTTGTGTAATCAAAAGAGCCGATACTAGTTTATCAAAGCGGATATTAGCTCTTGGCGGCAACCGACAGTAAACATTAGTAGAAAGGATGGAACACAAACAGCTTAAGACTTGGAAACGACCTATCGTATCCAGTTCCTCGAATCTTTCCCTTGAGTTTATGGTAAGCTAGAAATGCACCAGTTAGCGGTATCGCCAATATTCACGAATCATTTAATGCATCTATTGGTAAGCATAGATTGCAAGTACTAGTGGACAACGATCCAACTCTACTTGCATATCGTACAGTTTGGACGATAGTTAAATAACGTGATTGCATCGTATGTGATGAAGTTGCTCTATACTCCAAGATTTGCATATTTTACCTCCTAACATCACATTATTTAATATTTTAATATATAAAGAACACTTGGTAAGGCTATAGCAGAACATGCATTTTAGTTGTGGTCACGTTATATTCGCACGCTAGAACTGTTTCCATGCCAGGCTGCATGGCGTTTTATCTTCGCAGAGAACTCACACAAGTATGCTGCATTGATAAATAGTTTAGTAAATAATCGTAGCAATATGTTCTTTCAGCTCCGCAGTACTCTATAAACTGTTGTCTCTTTGCAAATTCGATAACATAGACAGAATCTTCTCGGTTCGGTTTGTAGATTTATTACCGCATTAGCTTGGTTAGCAATACAAATATTGCAAGCGGATCATTGAAATTTTGGAAAAACTACCTAGGTGTAATGTTTGAATCCGTCTATACTACGTACTAGATACCAGGATTGGGTCATGGTGTATTCTTGCTGACCTTTGACGGGCAACCAGTAAACCATAGGACCTTTATGGTGTCGTAGTCGTTCGTGATGGTAGAGTCCTAGTCGACCATATTTGTAAATCATTGTGAAGATATATTGCAGCAGATAGTACCGACATTTTGTTTTTTTGACCAACAATGTATCGATCGATTCTTACAACTTGGCTGATCTCAATGGTCGGTTTGTTTCATCATTAAAGAAATGGCAAGCTCAGATGATGCTTCGTATAATACAAATCAGAAATAAGTTTCATAATTTTAATGCATTAAACATAGATTGATTGTATAAAAACCCGTTTATGACAACAGATTGAGGCATAAAGAGGAAGAGGGATTACTAAAAAAATCCGCCTGCCTTATTTTTGTTCCTTGTCGGTCTGCAATCCTCAATAAAGCTGCCTGCATTGACCTTCAAGGTCAACTACAAATGCACACTCTGCACTAAAAGCGTCGTTTCATTTAGTGCAGCAAGTAATACAGTCAAATGACAAAGTGGGAAAATGATTGGAAAAATATTAGCTGCCAACAATCAGTAATATTTGCAAACTCTGAAATGGCGCAAACCAATTGATCTCTAAGGGGTCGAGGTAACGCAAAAAAATATCATAAGATCAGGAAGGCATCCTGTTATCCGAAAAAATATTATTCAAGCCATGCTTCTCGGTTGTTGCTAGCTTCATAACCTCGCTATATATAGAGCTGCGTGCCGAACCTTGCAGGCAGTTAAAGAAGCGGTACAAATTCACCCCCAACGACATGTATGTCAATATTTGAGATTAATCAATACTGTAATCAAAATACCCGGAAGTAGGTTATTAGGACGGATAATGGCGGCAAAAGAGAATAAACATTCGCGGTAATGCTACCGACAGAAGGATGAAGCACTAATGAATGAAGATGGCGGAACGACCAATTAGAATAATTTGCAACTTTTATGACACATTTAGAGACATTTAACAATGCGGGCGACAAAACATGACAAGACATTTTTGGTTGACAGTGATATACAATGTCACGGCGATTTTTCCTGCTACCACGATGGTTGCAGGGGAAATTGTACATGGTTTGCGACAAACCACTGTTATTCTCATTATACATTACCACACGCCTCCAGTTACAATAAGTCAATTCAATGGACAGCTTATTGAGCTATGTTGCAATATTTCGGACTTGAAAGTTGTTGAAAACCCAAACGTTAGCTAAGTAGTGACCATGCATTTCATATCTCAAGGATCATCAAGGTTAATAAAGATTTGACATAGTTTACCGGGCGATGAAAGGCTAGTAAAGACATGGCATAAATCTATATGCTTTTGATGGGACAAAGCTTTATGATCAACCTTTTCAACTGTGCAAAAGCAAAAACAAATTCTTCATTAACTAAAATTGATTTGTATATTCGGAAAAGTGGTTGATTGCTTTTAATGTTTAAAGATTTACTCGCTAATACGTCTGATGATTATTCCACTGATTTTTGATCGTGTTCAATACTGTGCGAATTTTGAATCCGTTTCGTTCGGCTCAATGATTTAAAAAACCTTAAACATTTGAGAGATAACGTTCATTCATTGTCTAGCTGATGCTGCAAGTTTATACGACTTCCTCGTAAAGCATTGATTGAATTTTATACTAAATGGATAAGCAAGGCGTATACCATGAAGTGTCACTTAAATGACTTTGATATGTCACACGTGCAAGATGAAACGTGCAATAGATGTATGATTTAGCTATCATTTGTGAGCGTGTGTTATTGTCGTTCCAACATTAAAAGGCGCAGGTAACGCTACCATCAAAATTCACTTGAGATGTGTTTGACGTGACGATATCAAAGCTTTAAACTCACTAACCTGCAAAGGTGTCAGGTATTCTAAATAGCCACCAATCGTGTTCCAATTGTTTTGACACGTCACTGCTGAATGATTCAAACACCAAATATGGCTGAAATGGCCTGCCGTAGGTATCAGTTATAGGTCTTAGCCTTGGTGAAGCAGTAGTCTGAGCAATACACACTTGTAGTTCAGGCCTTAAAATCAACAGTTACCGAATAACGTGGATATGGTATACAAACATATGGTTGCAGGTCTATTTTACAGGCTAAGAACGAGTTTGGGTCCGCGAAATGCAAATGCTTACAATGAAAAGAATCGAGCAAAACAACCTTGTGCCATATACTAATCCCAATATGTTGGTGCTCTGCAATCGATTTTGTATCAATGTAATATGGCAGTCACATAAGTTTCTCTCACGAAAGAGTTTTTCTTGAGTTGCACCTTCACATTTATTGGGGAGGTTATTTCGTTCTGATCACTACAAATCGCCAGAGCGCTGTCATCTTGTCCATCGAAAGATCTACCATGCGCCGACTCCTGGTGTACGAACATGCACATTACCCATTCTCTAGAGCCAGTAACGTCGTCGACTGCTGCTGCCACAGAGAACCTAAAGGATTGGATGGATCAAAATTAATACCTCAGCACGGGTTGCACCCCATAGGCGAGTTAATTCACAGCAAATAGAAAGAGAGAAAGACTTCCATTTGTTTCAGTTTTCAGGCCTCAATAAAGCTGGCCGCATTGACCTTGCCAGATTTAAAAGACGCAATGCATCTACACGCTAACTCTTATCAGCGACCTTTTTAAAAGTTCATCAAGTAATCGGAATTATCAAAATAAATACCGGTTTTCGAGCGCAAGGATTCCGGGAAATAATAACCGATCAATCGTTACCATAAGGAATCAACGCGCGCGCAGTATTACAAATTAGCATGCATGCGATGGTAAAGTATGTGTGCTCTAACCACCAGTGGACCAGCACTAATGTTTACGTACCGCCATGTGCTTTACAAAAAACAATATAGCGCATTCAGTCAGATAAATATGGAAGTTGAGGTGCATCGATACTTGTGCCTAAATAACTGACATATACATTGCCTCACATAGCATCAATGCCACTCTTCATACGATCGTGATATTGCCAGATTATCAAGTAATAAAATTGCCAGGTTAAATCATCATAGGAATAGGAAACTCCGATATAGCAACGTCACCGCAATGTGTCGGATTCATTCGTTTAACGTCAATTGCCATGCATTTGTAATGGCTGGGAAGGTAAACTATGCCTTCCCTAAACCAACAACGTTGGAACAAATGTTTGTGCATTAGCACATTTGTACATGCACATATAAAGTAAGCGACAAAACCTATATTTGTCATCTATATATAGAATGCAAGCCTTGTTAAACACAGTCTATCGCCTAAAGAGACGTTGGAACCGACTAATTGCCTATAATGCAACAAAATTCCCCATGTTGGCTTAGTCTTCTTGCCAGACGATTTTGCGGCATCCGCTGATAATGTTATTTGAAATTGCCAAGCCTTATTGCGATGCTCTAACAAAGCATCAGGCGTTTTAAGAAACAATCCGTAATATCCTAGATTGTCAAAGCCTACATATCTATTCAAATTTTATCCAAAGATGGAAAGTAAATGCTCGATGAATGCATCAGAACGTATCAATCTTACTCTGTGGGTGCTACGAAATAAAACACAGCGCGCGTTAACATGTCTGTTTGATTAGGACCAGAGCAGTGCAACGCATAAAGCGTCTGATCAGAGCTTCCGAAGGCATAACGCAAATATCCGTAGATTACCCATGATTAAAAAAACATTACCCCGCATTTTAGTTACACATAGGAGATTAATGAATCATTGACTTCATTTTGGTTGCGCATAAATCATTCAAAAGCAATGATCTACACAACCACTCTAATATGAACACTAAGAAGTATATGCGTAGAAAATAAAGAAGTTTATGCGTGGACAAAAAAGGCACATAAGCAGTTAATTATTAAGATTAAGGGAGCGAACATTTATGCATGCAAATAAAACGCACATGAGGCAGCACCTAAATTCTATGCACACATAATTTGAAGATTGTTTTCCAATTCCCATACTTATATTGCAAATGTACAAATGCGAGCTTTGAATTGGACATAGAAAATGCATAATGTACAAGAGCGGAAATCATAGAGAGCATAAAGGCACAGGCCGTTAACATGTACCTGCTTCATTATATTTCGAACTTGATAAAGTTGTTGTTAACAGTCGATTTGCAGAGATTACGTGGCAAAAAAAATTAAGTTGATAATATCGACGTCACAAGAGAGACAAATATTTAAAACGATCTGCTCACAATAATATAATCTCTTATCGTTGGCGTATAGCGTGAACGATTCGACCCATGCATGCAATGCATACGAAACAGATTGTTTGTTAAATGTAATCAGTAAAGTGTGCTGCTAACACATGGTAGGGAGCAACTACATATATCTTCCATGAATTAGCAGCCACTAATCGATACGAGAATATCATGTATCAGTAATTTGTTACAAGCAATTTGAATTAAGTGACTTGTACAAACAGAGTCGAAATCTCAGTAATTTTTCTGGCTATGCATGGCGGTATGAGTACCGTCGACTGCAGATGTCCGTTCGAATTCTGCAATTTTGTTTGACAAATACACGGCGTCCCTTATCATCATTGGCACCCTATGTTGAATTGGTGACATTAAAGATAAGCTTAGCCAAGCCTACAATGCAAAATACAAATAGGTAGTCCATAGAATTTAATTGCTAGGTAGATCTATGTATGCTCATTGAATCAATGCAAAAGCATTGGACGTTTATTGTTACATACCTTCATGTAGCATAAATGGCCAAAAATGAGCCGATCGATAGTATATTGAAAATAAAGTTCTGTTTTGTTTATGCTAAATTGTTATTTGACATTTTCATTGGATCCCTGGATCGTTTTTACCATGCGTACGCCTCAGGCAAAAGGGCTATTAAAGTCACTGCTCTCACCGTCCAGCTCGATTCCTCGGAATCATGTGGAAATATGCAGGCCCGTTGTTGGGATATTTGGAGTAAGGTCCCTATAATTCAATATTCGTCAGGAACGAGCAGTTACATTGCATTCAAGGAGTTGCTTGTTGAAAATGATGAGCCTGATGAATCTTGGATTGTTCATTGAATAATAATAAACATGTTTCTTGATATGATGCTCGAAACATCTCGCAACACCTCTTGGCATGACAACATTAAATGAGCAACGTGCAGCCCAGTTAATGATGACTAGTTGTGCATGCAAATACTATCATCCAAGCATCAGCTGGTATTTGCGCAAACTAACCATAAGTTATTCATAACGTAGAAATGCTCATCGTTTCTCATCGTGTAGGCGTAATTAAATTTTTCTATGTTTGCTCAGACCAATCTAAATAAGCCAGGTCGGACATTCTCATAAACTAAAACATGCCGCATAATTTGTATCCTATAACGCGAATCGTCACCAATATATTATGCCAACCCACATGCATGCATAATGTAGCCCAGCAGAATTGTGTCTTAAATATTGATCATTATCGGTAAAACCATGATGATGACTTATCAATAATTAGTTGTGAATGACACTGGCAAGACAGTGCGCTCATTTGTTTGCCTCTAGTTTTGTATTGTTGTACAATAAATGCTGGAAGTGTGTTGTAGCTGCCATCATGATTGCAGAAACAAATTGACCACTGATGAGTGAAAATGGCAACTATTCCCTCCTACAGCAAATCAAAGGTATATTTTCTTGCAAGACATGACAGGAACATATTGTGAATAGAAAAGTCGTATGCGATGTTAGTTCAAAATCATATAGGGTTTTAATCAATGAAAGTTACCATACACAAACTATTCCACCTCATCTCTAGATTATGTTGCATTTCATTTCTTGAAAGATCTGCCTCTGGTTATTTGTTAGAGATAAACCAATAATTATCGGGTACATCAAGCAAGCCATAGTATGCACAATGCAGTGCAAACTTATTAGACGCATCCCTGTAATTGTTAACAACATTGGCGTAAAGAGACCGGATTCGCTGTCAGAGGAGATGGATCCACAAATGACGATTTACGCGCCAATAATTAACCAGAGTATAAAGCAACCATGGAATTGTAGACCCGATATTGGTCTAAATAAATACAAACACACAAATGAAAGCCAAGAAGGGGGGGGGGTGATAATGCCAGCGATACATATGATAATGTATGACTACACCTCGCTTTTGACATGTGTCTAGTGCTGTTAGCTTGCTGCATACTCCACGAGCTCAGATACCACAAACACCAGTTACTCCACGCAGCGCCAACATATAGCGTACTATAATAAGTATTATCACAAAATATGATCGGCTTATTTGTGATGTGCACACAAAATGAGTGATAATTAAGTCTGAACAATATCTCCGTTATTCAACTTCTTCCGTAAACCAATTTTGCTGAGATTGATCAATTAGTCTTACCGGGACTGTTAGGCTTAACATGTGGTCAATAAAAGATTGCACTGTGACATCATTTGCTCATCTGGAATAAATTGGTATGATCACCATTTATTAGTCTCTTTGAGGCACCAAAGTAGTAACTGAAAATAACTGTTCATATTCAACGCGCCCTTTCAGGGCCGATGTTACCATTATACTCGCCGTGAGGTGGAAACCGCATAGAGGATAGTATGTAGATAAAGTGAATTTCGTATACGCCAAATACAATAACAATCATCGAGTATGCGGTTTATGCCCCTCGTCTTCTGCATCGGTCCCCATATCCACTGTTATATCCATAACGACCCATGGTGTGTACACTGGTACGATCACACATTGCAACGAGTGTACATGGGAAGGAATATTCCCGGAGTACCCCAGAGAGCTGTGTGAGAGCTTGCAGACATAGATTATTGAGGCTATGTCAGGTCCAAACCGCGAATGTTGTAACGGACAATTTGACACTCAGCTTAGTGTCAACCGTTCCATCAAGTGGGAGCAGCAAGCAAATAGTGTACGATTTTAAAACTAAACAGCGACATTAAATGCCAAGTGATAGTCCGAACCAATAATAGTTCTTCTGAGCAAAATATTTTCCCATTTAATCAGGGGTCGTAGATGCTCGCATGTCTCGGAAAGGCCGATATGACACTCGTTTATCAGGACTTGAGAGGGAGGGCCAACTTCAGTGTTCAGATAAGTATTTGTTCTGCTAGTAGAGTAATCAATTATTGCTCAGCACTGGCGACACCAGGTACTTTACGTTGTATTACGACAGCTGTTTTCATGCACGCAGTGTGTTTGCTACAACAGGAGCTATGTGATAATGTGTTTTTATTATGTGAAGTATAGATCTACAAAACGCAACAATTTTCGTTTTACTTTTCTTTGATATATTGAATGTCTTAAGTCAAAATTCGTTGATATCCGAAACATGATGTATATGCAAATTGTTTATGTCCGAAATTGAACCTGTCCAGTTTGTCTTTTAGTTTTATAGTTTATTCAAAACTGTAACAGGGTCGTTTTAGTTTCACACAATCAGGAAATCGATCATCAATTACTATGCTAACTTACTCATGTTTTTGCTTATATGAGGTAGTATTTGTATGCTATCTTACTCCGTTTTGCACTGTACATGTTTCATTGAGTAAGCTTTTATGCTTATAGTGTTAGGTTAAGCACATTCTGGCGCTGTGCCAGCAAGTTGTGCGTGCTACTGCACTCTCCAGGCGTTATATAAAGATAAATGTGCTGCCCTCCAAGTATATACAAAAGACCTACACATTAATAAAACGAATATTTGAATAAATGAACATATGCAATAGGAATATTCTGAACCTACAACAGATGGATTTAAGATATTGAAGTGTTTGAGGTGATTTATTTTTAAATTATGCGACTGTCATAATTGTGAAAATCATTGTCCAAATGTTAACTAACTGCTCTTTTCTATGACAACAAAGGCAGTAGTTGCTGTACAGTGATTGTACATTTTATCATCATTTTATATGGAATACATGTAAATAATTATCTGTTCTCATTTGCAAGTATTGCTAAATAACTATTTAACCCTGAATTTATCATGCCGATAAGACGCACCACCACAGCATTTGCATACATGCAATATCAAAATAAAAACATATTCGTATGTCCTTCGCTCTTTGTGTACTCATCGACAATAATGCAAAAACATTCATTTATATCAATGCATGTTCCATTATCTACCAGAGGTCGAAAATCTGTCCTTCTATCAGACATAGATCTCCTCACCCACACATGCCCATATACAAAGGTAACAACACCAATCTTAGGAAAGACCGGTAAGTACGCGACATATTGATCACTCACTTAACTTAGATCAGTCAACAACTGGAAAAGGAAGAATTGTACACCAAGGCCAATATGTCTTTACGCAGGTTGTTTGATTAACGCAAAATAGATATTAGGAGACAATATTCAGAGGATCTGAGGCAATAATGAATTAGACAAACGTGCATAATCGTACAATAGTCCTTGGGTAAGTAGCAATGTGGGTTGTTATACGGATACATTTTGCCACATCGAGAATCATGATATTATGGTATGCACGATGATTAGAAAGAAGGTTACTGATTGGGTATACAGTAAATTGATACAGTCAGCATAAAAACGCTCCCGAAACATGCTGCAAGCACTGTGTGACCACTGTAAGCATGATGTACAAAGAAAGCAACACGCCACGGTAGCTAGTTATATATTGCAGATGCAATGTTTTCCGTATAGCACAATGAAGTTTCATTATTGTCCTACTACAGGACGACAGAGAATAGGATACTCTACTAATTTTGGGACTCGACAATGTACAATAACGTGTCTGTTTGACTTCATATAAATAATACGAATGACAGCGAAAATGTCGAAACAATGGTTGGTACAATATGGCAAAACGCTATAATATGGTTATTTGGTATTGCGGTGTACTCTTGATTTGGTGACATTTCTCACAAAGAAGATTCAATATTTATTTCACATCTGTCTCTCATTTCCACAGTGTGGACATGAAAGATCGCGGATCGTAAACTTTGCGGGAAATTTATCAAGTTGATATTTATTAAGCAGTGTACTTGTTAATTTCGCAAATCATAAGCCTATTGTCCGACATGTTTCAGCAGCGGAAAGGCTCTCCGAAACGCATTGGCATCAGCCCAACATTCCAAGGTGTTTGCGACAGGGTAGCGCCACCTTACGTTTGCAATGCATTATAATTAGGGAAGCGATCACCGCAGAACAACCCGACGTGAGCCCTCTTAGCGTAGCTATAAACTTTTTGGTGTTACGACATTTCGTATTCCGCTGTGAACTTGTTACGCCGTTATCGCTCGCGTTGAAAAATAAAGAGTCAATTTAATCAGCACGATCACGTGTTTCTTTAGTCTGTTTTGCGTTGATCGTTACTGATAATGAATTATATTATGTCACTGTGTCAAGTAAACTCACTATCAACATGCGCCAAAAAAGAGATCATGATTTTGGGATCGCTCACCGTTAATTAGACAGCTTCAAAGTATACCTGACGCAAAGCAACATGCATTGAATAGCGATATAACAATTTGAATATTTTACGGACCGATACACTGAAGGTTTATGAGATGAGAAATAAGGTATTTGGTTGATACTAATGACAGGCTTATACTTTAGTTGGCTCCTTCGGACTACTTTCGTATTGTATGCTGTGCAGCACGTATCGTATAAGCTTGTTTGCCAAATCATCATTCCTATCAATAGCTTATTGATTCCAAAACGCATTGAATCAATCTAAATGAAAATAAATTACCTGCGATATGATGTCAGTAAAATATCGCTGTTTGCGTTGAGCCTCCTTGACCGAAATTATTCTTTTCTATTACTCTATTATCGACGATTATGATAGCGAAGCTATTCCCACTTAATAATCGATCTATTATTCACCGGCACACTTATGCATAGACAAGCAACCTGGTAACAATTTGTCGAATTCAACATCTGAACGACCAAATATGCTCTTAGTCGCCTTACTCATGGCCGAGAGAATACACAGGCTCCCATTAGATTGGTCAGTGATTCACCGACTTGTTTCAGGCAATCATAACCCAAACCTCGTGCCCATCAGCGAGCCATTTAATTGCGTTTGCATTAAGGGAGGTTGTCAGGACTTTGTAAATTATATAATATAGTGCAATACGGCCTTCAAACTTATTATCTATTCCCCAAAACACATACAGGTTGAAATTACATGCCATCAGACGACAGCTATTTATGGTTGTAACAATACCTGCAATGCATGCTTGTTAGCCGCATTGTCTCTGAACGCAAAATAAAAACACAATCACCTTTTAGTATTTATATATTTTTTATTGATCGCGTTCTGCTGTAACTGTGCATAACTAGGAGAAAAAAGCAGGCTGGCAGGAGATATTTCAAGCTTTTTTCGATTATCCAAATACGCTGTGCTATTTTAATCAGAACAGTTTTATCTCCGAGTTTGGCTGGCGGCATTCAATATACATATTTTGACATCTGAGTAAAGTACGTTTCGGTTTTGCTCTGCACCTTATCAAATTGTCTGGCCATTCTGACTTAGTTAACCCAGCAACCATGATTTACACAGCAATAAGAAAAAGCCACCTTTTTTGCGTCTTGCTTTATGTAGTAATTGTAACACCGATATAGATTATATAAATAAAAGTAATGAAATAGCGATACTACATGACGCTGTAAGTCGTGATGTAGGCAAATGTTATGGCAGTACCTCATCCGCTTTGCCCTTACCACGTCTATCCCAGCTATTGGCATCGTAGTGGTATCAAGGCGTCTAAATAATTTTTTATTACAAATATATATATATATATATATATATATATATATATATATATATATATACATATATATATATAGATAAATTATTTATATATGTAGTTCTATACATATACATATATATGTATATATACAGATATATATACAAATATATGTATATATATTCTAATAGATATATACGAACTAATATACATAGAGACTATATAGACATATATATATATATAGAGAGGGATATAGAGATATATATATAGAGAGATATTTACATATATATATATATATATATACACATATATAGATATATATATATATAGATATATATATATATATATATATATAGATATATATCTATATATATAGATATCTCTCTATATATCTATATCTCTCTCTCATATATATATATATATATATATATATATATATATATATATATATATCTCTCTATCTATATATATATATATATATATACCTAGCTCCGTTTCGTCAAGCCTAACTTTGCTCTAGAGCATCTTTATGTAGCAGTGTACGGCTTGAACCAAAATATCACGGTCGCCAATCGTTAAAACAATGGTGCATTTCGCTGCATTCCCTCTTGCACTGTATATTAAAGCAGTGAATATTGAATATATTCATTTTTGTCTGTTTTCCCGGGTATATTCTTCTTCACTGACGTGTTTATTTAGCTTTATTTTTAATATCAATGCACATACGTCACCCCAATTAAGGTGTTTTTGAGGTGAGATGGATTGACAACATGCTTCTAGTAGAACGTTAGTTAGGCTTACATAATGTGAGTTGTTCCACACGATTGAAAAATGGCACTTAAGCCCGAAGTGACGTATAAGTATTACAGGCTACACTAGGTTGAGATATTTGACAGTAATAACATTCACGACAGACTTTGTCATTCTGATTGTTACGAGAACATACTTCTTGTACGCAACCATTTAGAGTAAACCGCATCAAATCCTAACTAAAAGAGCATACAAAAGCTGTACGAAATATTTTGAGTTGCATACTGATGTACAAAAGTCATCGCTCTAGGATTTTGTGTAATGGGGAGTTCCTTCTGAGAAATAAATATGCACCAGTAACAAAAATTATTTGACGCTCCGTTGGATTCGGGACGGCGACCTTTTAACTAGTGGTCGATCACCTGAACCTATCGATCACCATCTCAGTCAACGAAGATTAGCATAGTTATTTTAAATGATAGGTTGTACTAGTGGACAATTATTCATTGCCTCCCCCACCTAAAAAGCTAAAACCAACATTCTTCACTATTTTTACATTTTGGTCGTGTTGCTCTGATTGGTCGTTTTTATGACATATGACCTGTAGTGCAGTGCAATCGAGGGCAGAAAAGCTCATTGCATTCATTCAGCCTTTCTAAACAACAACTACAAACATTTAAGAGTTGTTGCTACTTATTTGTTGAATTTTGTGTTTACGCCTTGCTGCACCTGTTCATGTTGTTATGAAGAACTCAATGATCAGCGTGAATACAGCATTTACCATTACACGCGCTTTAATCAAACGCACGGTCGATATTGTACATCTTCCACAACAGAAAATGGGCAGATAATAATATATCAGTTCTAACATGATTGGATAACTTTTTATACTTGGCTTTCATAAAGTATGTGTAGCAAAAATAGGTGCCAGTCAAATTGTAATAAGCAGCGCAATGTTGTCATGTAAAAAGATCGAAAGTTCATCACAATTGCGTGCATAAAACGTAATGCGCTTCCTAAAACCTGGTTATCGTATTATGCTCTTACTACGACAATATACCATTCCTCAACTCCCTATGCGAACATGCCTCTTATAAAAATAAACAAATTGATTGTCGAGGGTGTCTTTGTCAGTTGAGTTATAACATCACCGTCGATGGATGTTTATAAATTACATAGATAGGTAGCGCCGGTTGGTACAAACGCAACACGTACTTGATCATGAACATGCAATGTCTGAATTGGTGCACCGCATGGAATCGAATTACTGACAATTAACTGAGGTCGATAGATTAACCAACCGCTTTCATGTGGTAAGTGGCATGAACTATCGTTGCTTTGATTACTCAAACTGTGTAGCTATTTACCTACTATGTGTGCCTGATGCACCAAGCATAATTACCACACCCTCTCTCAGTTAACATAAGTGCCCCACGAATTGCCATAAATACGGGTCGTGACCAATGTATTGAATATTCCCGAAGTTTCATTAAATATGCATTTGGATAATAAAGCACAGTAAAAACAGGAGAGCACACAACAAAACCTGCGTGTACTTAACCCCATATCGGATTAACGCTTGAATCAGA
>CM067352.1:9049776-9087276 GCA_034190875.2 Urechis unicinctus | reverse complement strand
TTTATGCAAACGAAGAGTAATGTTTGTCAAGGGAATAATTGATCAATGTAGATTGTCTCAAATAACCTTTATGTGGTCACATATATGATGTATATGAATATGAAGTGAAAGAACGGGAGGTAACACCCTTCGGATCTAGACATCATGTTCATAGGCTAGGTTAAATTTACACCCAAGTTAAGATGCTTCTTTGGTTTAGTGAACCGGGATGCAAATAGTTAGCTTCACTCAAAAAAAAGATTGGACAAACATATTTGGCTCGCACAGTTTATAAAGTTACTGAGAAAACCTCCTTACATACTGGCGAATACATTATCATTTCCCTGTTCTCTTTTAAGCATAGTTTCAGAATATATGAGGTTTTCAGGCTGGGAAAACAAACTGAAACTAAATCTCGGTATTGGTCAGTACGCGTTGGCTGCAACACTTTTATTGTACCCATTAATTCAAGATAATACAAATATAAAATAATTTTTTATCATTTGTTTCCTTTAAATAATAAGACTGTTCAAGAATTGAACCTCTGCGCCCAAATCATGACTGCGTAACATATTTGTGTAGCCATTGACCATTATTTGTTAAAATACTAGTAGCGAGTCATTAGTTTTACTTGTCGCTATAGTTATCATTTTAGCTACATACTCAAATTGCAGTTGCATGTAATTGCAGTTGCATGTAAAAATTTGACAATTGCATTAATTTTAGAGCATCTTCAAAACAGTTGTATCCTCAATTTACCATTTCGAACAATCGTATGATCCAGTGCTCTATCGGTGACAAGTGCATTGTGTCAGCATTTTCGCTGTCATTCATAGTATTTTTATGAAGTCAAACACATACGATATTGCACATTGTCGACCCCAACCTTAGTTGACTAAGTAGTAGGCAGCGGTGTACATGCTTTTAATACTATTCGCAGTCGTCTTGTAGCTGGACAGGGGTGAATCTTGATTGTGCTATACGGAAAACATTGCATCTGCAATAGTTAGCTCAGACACAATCCGCAGAAACAACATTGGTTAATACAATAATGATGAGTATAATTGCTGATCAATACAAATGCTGATTGTAATCGCGAAAAATATTGATTCTTGTGATAATTACATATAATGTATCGAAGCCAGATTTGCTAGGTCGAACAACTTGGCCAAAATCAATAACAGAATGCGAAATGTCATTGGTTGTGACTCAATGGCGTTATTTCCTTACGAATATGATTTGCTTAAAAGGCAGCAATAAATATCGGAGACAAATGAAATGTTGTTAAAATCAATCATTTAATGAAAATTTAAGTACTTCGTTACAATATGCAGTATACCGTTTTGGAGATCCACTTGTAAGTAGGTGTTAATTTTGACGCTGCAAACGATGGAAATTATTCGATGCACATCTTGCGTTGAATTGCTTTAATGAAAGGAATGAAGCGTCCAAGCCTTCATACGCTCGCACAGACAGACGCAATGACCGTGATGTAATCTTAATGCCTTGTCTCTTTGCATTCCTATATTTGTTTCGGTCGACCCGTTATTTTGACCTATGGTTACCTAGTTAAGGTTAATGTACCAAACTAGCTTCAGTAGAAGGTAATCATGTCGGGGCCGTGCTGATTCATTTCTGCAATTTACTCATACAATTGATATAAATGGATAGGGGCAACTGTCATGGAAGTGCTCGTAAAGTGTGGATTAAAGCGCGACATACTAAGAAATATAATGAGCCGCTTTTTTTGGCTTGAAAGCAAACAATGCGAATACTTGAGATCATGTTTCAAAGATGCGTGGATGGCAATGGTGTATATGCAATGACCTCAGTTACAGTAGCTACACACGATACGAAAAACCTGTCAAATCGTAAAATGGGCTGTTTAATCAAGTAATCCAAATTCACATATGGAGATTAGCTGATTTATGGTTCGAGCGTGATAAGGGCGCAGTTGTGTTTCAGCCATTTACACTGAGCGCACATAATGTAATGCAAATTATGTAAATGATATAACATGTACTGGGATAGCCCACGCATTTTACTAAGGGCAACATTACTAGAGGGTAGCACGAAAAACATATCGCGACAAACGTCTCAATATGCTTGATAAAATTACAATTCAAAAAGATTGTCACAGTTAATGTGTTTGATCTCCTCTGCTTTATGCTCTCCCCGTGTCCTCGAACACGTTGAAAGTTAGTCCCTTAACCGTATACCGCATCTGTGTGCACTTCGCATCTATCTCGAACATTTCGGAACTGAGCTGCGGCTAAAAAATATATAATTCTGCGAACTGAATAATGTTGGCGTCCTCTAATTCGCGGGCCATACCTATCGAGTTCAAGGATAACACATCAAAGACAGCCATTTGCTTATTCGACATTATAAGACAATGTCCCGGATAACCCACTAGTACGATCACGCATGACACGGAAGAGCGAAGTGTGTTTTGTTAAGTTAATTCAGTTAATCATACGTTTAAGTGAGCAATGTGCATCCAGATTTTTGATATATAGCTGCCCTGTGTGAACCACCGCCTGCGCATAGTGCTAATGTTTAGTATACAAAAACAGCGAAAAATAAGAAACAATGATGCAATTGTCCAACAAATGTCCCTTTAGCCAATAAACCTAAATTAGATTGCTTTTATGTCCCAGAAAGCGTAATAAGGCGTTTGTATACAGCGTTTTCATAGCGATGTTTCGGTCCGTGAAAGTGACATTCAATATATGCCTGCTAAAATTGATTGACATCCATAATGACACCGTAGCTAGCATGGGTCTCGTTCATTGAATAGGTAATCAACCTTTTTTTGTCCAGATGAGAAATAATAGCCAAAAAGGGAAAAACAACAAAGCCGCAAATTTTCCTTAAAATGGGAAATGAAAGCAATGACCGAATCGAAGCAAACACGGCTCATTTCATCACACAAGCGACATGTCAAGAAACGTGATATCGCTGCATTGCAGGCTTTGTAAGAATCCACAAAAATACTGCATATTTTCAATCGCCTCTTACACAGCATGCCAAAGTGATCGATTGTTTAGTGCTATAGTTATTTGGTTAAGGTATGTGATGATTGAATGAATCATCTACCACGTTTGTCTTTGTGTTGACAGGCCATACGGATCGATGCAACAATACCATAAAGCGTCCCATACTTCGCACTGGAAGGCTGTGTCGTCTGATGTGAGTAGATACATGAATCCTGTGCAAACAATGGGATTCATGGCATTATGTAAGAATGATCAATATAAGTTGTTCGTTTCATACTATGTCCATCATGATACACGCTTGCTGTGTCAGTGAATAGATTAGTTTCGTCGTCAAACGTGGACTGCCGAGACATATATACCACCAAAGGTGTACTCTGCCAGAAACCTTAATAAACAATTGTTACATTGACAACTGTTCTATTGTCGCCTGGTAACGAAACATTTGCTATTTGGATTTAAACTACGCCATGAAATACCATATAGACTGACAAATGTAAGCAACCCATTTGCGTACATGCATCTTGCAAACAACCAGTATTTAACAACAAGCATGGTGTCTACAGTCCTGAATCACACTTCAATTAACATTTCAAGGCTATTGTATGTCTTTCATCTGCATTGCTATATCTTCCTGCTGTGTTGTCAAGGCGCTTCATTTAATCAGAGAATATGGCACATATGCGTTGGTATATTGCACACCAAATGCCATGTGGCGTCGCTGTCACTTGATATAAATGAGAAGCTATGGTCGTTGAGGGGATAATTGATCGATATGGGTTGTCTCATATAACTCTTTTGTAATCACATATATGATGTGTTTGAATTAGCAAGATACAGAATGGATTAAACAACACTTCAAATGTGGGCATTATGTGCAATAACTAGGATTGCTATTAACTTGTGTGTCAATGCTTGGCATCTCTTCTGGGACGTAGCCGGCGTACATACTTATGAGCGCATCAAAACACGTTTTGAATACCCATCTATAAATATGTTCCGTGCTTATTTATTGCTTGGTGTTGAAGTATTTCATTGGTCATTTAGACGCTCCTCTGTACGCCTGATCAACAATGATCTCGCAACACTGCACAAAAACACTTACTGAAACATCCAAGCCTTCACAAGAGTGGTCGTCTTGAAGCAATTTCAGTGACTTGTTTCTTCATATTTTGTATATTGAATTTAGGCGACCGGCGAACTCTGAGAGAAATGTAATTCTATATAGAATAATATTTAGGAGCGTACATCTTGTTCCAGAACCTTTGTTAAAGAACCATCATGACACAAAGTCAAACACATATAACGCACGGATAATCTTATGCAAGCTGCAGGGACGTTTTCCTGTGGTGTACTGTTTGTTTGTAGAAATGCGTGTTTTTACGTATGTATGATATCAAAAAGGTACTGTCGTAGAAAAAATCGCTTTTTCTTGCACTTAGAATAAGCTTTTGGGACATACAATCTATTCTTCCGGAATAAATCAGCCGATATAACATATTATAATCAGTGGACGTTCAATATGGTAATCTCAGATTGTTTGCATAGGCATTTGAATACAGAAGAATCGAATAGTTAAATAGCGATTTTACCGTACGCTCTGTCGTAAAATTGTATGCGTCTTTTTTACTGGAGTTAAGTAGATATTTGTGACGATAAGTCTATGATAGTCTCACTTTGACATCCGACTCAAATAGCTGCAAACGCTATGTCTCTTAGCAATTGAAGTTACTTGCAACATCTATGTTGGGGAACAACTCACGCCTCATATTACCTATTTTTATGTGTGAAGCCTTAACATAACAAAACTTGAAAGTGCTTAATGATATTCTCTATATAAATCCACAAATTGTATATGACTCTCTTTCTTACTCACCTAATATAATCATCATTTGCAGTTTGGTCATTGGTCTGGAAAGAGTTCTATGTGTGTAGGTGCGACATGCGATCAGCACGTTGGGTCAACTCGGGTTCAGACACCGGGCATCCAAGTGAATGCAAATCACTATTGGTTTACGGATATTTTAAAACACACGATCGTCTCTCAACTTGGTGCGGTATGATATCATCATTTCGCATACCCTGCATAACCAAACCTCGCAGGCTACTTTTAGACCGCAATACAATACACACAGTAACGCCAATTAAACGCCCGGTAGAATATTTGTCCGCAGTGTGTCTGTATCAGACATCATTCATCGTTGAATGATGGAATAAGTCTGTACTTACAATACTGCTGATGACCATACCGGTTTTTCGTCGTCAAGACGCGATGTCTTTGTGAATAAAACTACTACCTATACATTGGCCATATGTATGGGTATATACATATTGTACCTACCAATTAGTCATGTGTATATACATACTGTTGTAGACGCTTGCGTTTGTCATATGTGAATGGTACTGACCTGAACCTCAATACACCAGTCTAGGAGTGTTTATTTTTGAGTTTGCTTTGTGACAGCCGATGTATCTATTGTCTTTCTTGAGGGATCGCTTGTCGACCTCAAATGTGATTCATGGATGATAGATATAAATATCAAGGAGCAAATGGGGATCCACTTTTCCCGCGACAACTATCTATCATCGTAGTTGAATGATGCGAGGACAACAACGCATGTCATCGAGACACTTTGGATTCCGCTTGGCATCTGACTTCTGCATAGCAGTCAATATATCCTAATGTACCGACGCATAGCTCCAGATATTAGGTTCATTTCGTTTCGAAAACTGTATTATATTATGCACCATATCTACTCTATGTATAAATGAGTACATAGATTGTGTATGGAGTGGTGTAGCAGATGAATGTAATTACCTTCTACACGATGCGAACCCTCAACGGTTTGGTAAATATACAATGTCGCAGTATGTAGATCATTCGTGAGCGTTGGGGCAACAACATCTGTGGCTGATGATTTCTAATTTTAAGACGCATTTTAGCAACGATAAATGTAAGAAGTTGTATGTGTGGTCGTACTTGACGAGACAAATATTTTGAGCAACATTTGTAATGAAGTAGTTGCGATGTTATGCCTCTCCGGGCATTTATAAATGACCTGCCCCCACCCCTACCCGCACCCATCATTCTCCCTTAGCGTTAAGGCATTTATGAGCACTCCTTTTTATAATGACGACCAATATTATGGGTTACATCGTTCACAATCGATAGAATGTGTGCTCTGGATATAGGCTGTTATGGTTAATTGCTATAACAATTATTACTGTTTTAGTAATAATCATAAAAATGATGACATAAGTCAAAGTGTTCACAGTTTCACTGTGGCTGATGTTATAGTTATTGATATTGCATTGGAGATAATTGATGAGACCTTTCTATCCCACGCCATCATAGCATCAAGTGATTTACGTCACCACAACTACTGTTGTGACGCATATTAATATGTAAAAACTTATATTGGTGCTATATATTGCATGTGTATTTGATAATAGTGTCATAACCATGAAATCTCAATGCCTAGTTTTTCGCGTGAAACCAGTCTCCTATATTAAAAGCGTGCAATTTAACCTAAATTTGGGTTGGTCGAGTTGCAAACGATGATCCCGTTAGTATGACCACACATTGCACTATATTCCGATCGTTCCAGGAAAGCATTGATAGTTGCGATGGCAATGTACTCACTTTGGCATTATTCGTAAGTAGTATATAAAAATTGCCAGTGAGATTTTAACAACGTTTTGAAATTAGTAATTATATGCAATTATATGCGCTAAACCTATTTTATATGAGTATCATAAGATGAGGAAGGTATCCTGTTGTCCAAAAAACTCTCTTGCTAAACATTTGTCATGCCTTACTTCTCGGTTGTTGCTAGCTTCATAGCCTCGTTGTATATAGGTCGGCATGCCGTGACCTTGCAGGCAGTTAAGGGAGCGGAGCGAATTCACCCCCAGCGACATGTATGTCAATATTTGAGACTAATCAATGCTGTAATCAATAGACCAGGAAGTAGGTTATCAGGGCGGATATTGGCGGCAAAAGGAGAGCAAACATTCATGGCAATTTTACAGGCTGAAGGATGGAGCACTGTCAGCGGAAGACGGGGAAAGAACAATTGCAATTCCATGCAACTTTTGGGACACACTTTGAGACCTTTTTTCCTAGCGGGAGACCAACCGCTACTAGTGAGACTTTTTGGGTAGTTGCTCAATAAACGCCCGCTATGCGACGAATAAACACATACAACAGATGAGTGAGAGTTGACAGTGATGAACAATGGCCCGGCGGTTTTTCCTACAGCCACAATGGTGGCGAGGGACATTATACATTTTTATTCTCATTATACATTACCGAACGTTGCATATGTGAAGCTACAACAGAGATAGACTCGATTTGCAAATAGTCAATTCAATAATCAGGTTGATTGACCTATGCTGCAATTTTTAGGCCTCATAAGTTGCTGAAAACCCACACGTGAGGAAACATAACGTTTCACTTTTTTATAGCGATGCAATGACAGTGCATTTAATATCGTATTGATATATCAATGTTAATAAAGAATAAAGATTTGCAATAATTTATAGACCGGGCGTTAATAGGCTAGGCAAGGTATTGAATAAATCGATGCGTGACGGGACAAAGCCTTTAATCTTTATGATCTATTAATTAAATTATGCGTTCGCAAAAACAAATTCTTCATCAAGTATAATTTATCTGTACATGAAAGGTGCAAATCACAACTAGGGAAAAGTGGTTGATTGGTTTTAATGGCAAGCGATTTCTTTACTTGAAAGTCTGATGATTGTATGACGCTTGGGGTGACTTTGTGATCTTATTCGAAGTTGTGGGAAGTTAAAATCTGTTTTGAAGGACAACCAGGTGTGTCCCCAATTGCTAGCGTTTATTTATGACCTAGCTAATGCTACCAAGTTAAATGACGTCCTACGCTCGTGAAGCTGCGATTAAATAGCACCAAGCTTTATACTAAATAGACCAAGGCGTTAACTGTGAAGTGCTAGTTTAATGACTTTTATAAGTCACACGTGTAAGATACAACGTACTATAGATGTATAGTGTGAGCAAGTGCTATTGTCGTACCAACATTATATCTCTCGCTGCCATCAAACGTTCACTTGAGATACGTTCGACGTGACGATTTCAAAGGTGTAGCCTAATTAACCTACAAAGGTGTAGCCTAATTAACCTGCAAAGGTGTAACCTAATTAACCTGCAAAGGTGCAGCCTAATTAACCTGCAAAGGTGTAGCCTAATTAACCTGCAAAGGTGTAGCCTAATTAACCTGCATAGGTGTAGCCTAATTAACCTGCAAAGGTGTAGCCTAATTAACCTGCAAAGGTGTAGCCTAATTAACCTGCAAAGGTGCAGCCTAATTAACCTGCAAAGGTGTTGCCTAATTAACCTGCATAGGTGTAGCCTAATTAACCTGCAAAGGTGTAGCCTAATTAACCTGCAAAGGTGTAGCCTAATTAACCTGCAAAGGTGCAGCCTTATTAATCTGCAAATGTGTAGCCTAATTAACCTGCAAAGGTGCAGCCTAATTAACCTGCAAAGGTGTCTTGTATTCTATCGAGCGACCAATCGTAGGCCATTTCTTTGATACGTCACTGCTGAATGGTTCAAACACCAACTATCGTTGAAATGGCCTGCCGTTGAGATCAGTTATAGGTTTCAGCCTTGGTGAAGCAGTAGTCGTAGCGGTAAACAGACCTTAAAAACAACAGTTATCGAATCACTTGTATATGGTATACAAACATGTAGTTGCAGGTCTATTTTTCAGGCTAAGAAAAAATTGATGTCATTCCCAGCAACGAGGCTACAACATCGACTTTCAACGCATTAATACAACGGTTAAGTACATGTTACTAAATAAAAGCATTACATATAGCTGCCCTGTATAAGATTCCGTTCCATCATTGCAGCGGGTGATTGCAATCGGTGTCATGTGGAAATCAGTGGGAGGCATTATTCAACAAAACCCTTGGATTATCCAAATATGTCGGTTAGTAATAGGACAGCTGTTCCAATTAACTAAATAACAAATAATCATATGACCACAATGTGACAACCACTAACTCTCAAACACCGCTAAATGTTATAAACAAAATGTTTCCGCGCGCCGTCGGGCATTACATGAGTTCGTCACACTTTACACCGAATCACGCAGACATGGTGATTTTTGTCTCACCAACGTACGGTTGAAAGACATCTGAAATTGAAATGTAAAGTAACTTGCGCCTTGATAACTGACATATACATCGCTTCGCAAAGCATCAATTCCACTCTTAGTGCGATCGTGATATTGCTAGCTTATCTCGTAATAACATTTTCACGACTGAAATTACCAGGTGCGGTCATCATATTAACAGGGAGCTTGAGAGTTGAGCTCGGTTAAGTCGCTTCAGTATGTTAGAATGATTCGTTTAAAGTCAGAGGTCATACATGTGTATAATGCTGTCATGTCAGTGAGAGCTAACCTTGTCACACAAACAGTGTTAAAACATATTTCTGCGCATAAATACATATGTAACGCGCACAGTTAAATCACGTCATAGTTCCGATATATATCATCTATATATAGAATACAAGCCGTGTAATATGAAGTCTTCAGCCAATGCAATGTTCTGGCAATTTCACCATCGTATTAGTAACCAATAAATATTTTCGACAGACTGATTGCCATTAATGCAACGACATTGTTCTCGTTTTGCTTGGTATTCGTGGCAAATTATTTGCTGGCATCAGGTGATAATGCTGTTTAAATTGCCGCACCTGGCTAGGATGCTCTTCCCCAACGCTAAGTAATTATACAGTATAATTGGAGAAAATATATTATTTCCTAGGCGCACGCCTACATATCTACTTAAATATTATCTAAAATTGAACATTATTGCTGGAGGCGCGCATTAGATCTAATACTGATGGTGTAATGCAAAATTAAAAAGCAAAGACCTAACCTGTCATTCGTTGGCTGCATAACGAGAAAATCGTGATTCATTGTTGGAGTCGAGTAAATGAAAATTCTCGAGGGGGTCATATATTGTGTCACTTTGTGACGCAACCGAGGGTTAATTAAATCATTGAAAACGCCTTGATAGCATATGAGCAGAAAAAGCTGTCGCCTTTTAAGCCTCAATGATATTTTGATAATATGATTTAGGGGTTCCCCAAAAATCTGCCTCTAAATAGGTAATGAATGTATTCATATTCTATGCATAATGCATAATAGCGCAGCAGGCTCTTTTCTCCTTTTTAATGGTAACATGTAAAATCATCCACTCATATGCAAATTCAAGCACTGCCAAGATGCGGGCAGCAGGTCTAATGTCAAATATGAGATGTTTTTTTTCAGTTTTTAACTGCTGCACCTGACGTTCCTCATCGTCAAGCGTACAGTAATCACGTTTGTTACCTTTCTAATTTATCCTCACTGGCCGATTAGCCATAGCATCTGAACTAAGTAACATGCCAACAATTTATATTGTCAACTGAGATGTGATACGCAATTTTATATTTTATTGTCACTGCTTGACTATTTGGGTTGATCTGGTTAGTGACTTGAATATATTAACACAAAAAATCACTTACAAGAGCATCTATAGTACGCGCGACAATAAATGCACCTCCGTTAAAAGCTTATCTAAATTGATATCTCAATAATCATGCAATGCATAGGTATATTATTACAAGCAATAAAACGACCACCACAAGCCATCACAACCACACATGGTGTAGCTGCACTAAGGCAGATAGTGCTTAGCATTTCACTGACATTGTGACATTTTTCATGCAGTCCTTTTACGAGTTTGAGAAAAAGTACAAGATAAAACCCACGATTTATTTCACACTTGACATTTCATGTGACATTTCGGAACATCGCACCGGATAATGATTTGCTAAATTTTATCTTCCGCTCGTTATGAGGTCTTTTAACCAGCAGTTCAAATGTCTTAATATGAAACAGAAGTTGAGTAGATACCATGAGGCAAGTAACGTGATTATAACTATTGAATATAGTAGAAATTCTTCATTAAAACATGCGTTATTTCCATGATATTCTATGCGGAGTCTGCTTGCAACGCATTTTCTTTCTAGTATCGTCTAGCAAAAACGACCGTTCGTAAAGCAGACCACAATAGTACATAGGTGTTCTTTGGTACTTATGTGGCAGCGCTTCGGAGCAGGCTAGCATGAATAGTCTGGTATTCAGCCAAATGATAAAATGACATTTTATTTTACCTGAAAATGAACAGCTGCTATTTTGGAATAGAAGTGTTTCCATGCTCGATAAATCGCAAACAAGGTAATAGGATGGTGCATTCAAAGCGGAGGACTCGGGTAAGACCGATTGAAACCAGGTCTACGAATCCTTTACATGAGTTTATAGTTAACTAGACATGCATTATGCAGCGGTATCACAAATATTCACTTTCATTTAATGCAGCAATAACCGGCTGGTTTTTTTCTGAAAACTGTCGATAAGCATAGATTGCAAGAACTAGCGTACAACTATCTTCCTCTACATGCATCTTGTACAATTAATACAGAAAATTGACCTATTGCACCTGTTGCATCCTAACATGTGTAATTAAATATTCACATATGTAATAGACACTTGAGAAACCAATAGCAGAGAGTATTTATTGTGGTCACTCTAATCTCAACGTTATATACGCGAGCTTGAACCGGTTCCATGCCAGGCTGCGTGGCGTCTTGTTTTCGCGTAGAACTTACGCAAGCATGCTACATTGATAAATAGTTTAGAAAAAATTAGCGCCGATTTGCTTTTTTTTAGCTTCGTAGTCAACAATACACTGGTATCTCTTTGCGAAGTATCGGTCATGGAGAGAACACATACGGTTTGGTCTTTAGATTTATCAACATATGGCAGGGTAAGCAATCTAACTATCGGCGGAGGATCATTGGAACTTTGGAAAAGCGATGTTTTGTTCAATGAATATTTTTATGTAATGTTTGAATCCGTCTATGATGCCTTGCGGTTACCTGGTATTCAATGATGGTACAATCCTAGTCGTTATTAGTTGTAAATCAGTGTAAATATACATTGCAGCAGATAGTATCGCGTAATTGCTTAATTTACCGACAATGTATCGACCATTACTAACATTATGTTTAAGCATAGATGATGTTTTGTATAACGCAAATGAGTTTTAAAAATGCATATGCCAGATAAACTTGTTTAACTTATCTCTCTGTTCCTGCAATTGCAGTTCAGTTTATATCAAAACTAGACAAATTGCATCATTTAAATGCATTTAACATACGTTAAATAAAACATGAAACGTGTATGATATACTTTAAGACCGTGTTATATTGCGGGGAGAAATTACCTTCCCTGTGATATTTCTTTTTGAACATTGAACTGGTGATTGATTAATTATCAGTAAGTCGCGAGATAAATTAACCGCAGATTGAGACAGATATTGAAGCTGTCTGCATTGAGTTGCACAATGTAAAGGGAGCCCTGCAAATGCACACGAGCAGCGTCATTTGGTTAAGTGCAGCAAGTCATCCAATCATTGGACAAAATGGGTAAATGATTGGACGGATACTAGGTGTCATTAATAATTAATATTTACGAGCATTGCAATTTTGATATAAATGCTAGCGATCTCGCGAAACGACAGATCAGCAGCTGTAGAGCTCTAGCTAG
Organism: Urechis unicinctus; assembly: GCA_034190875.2. Taxonomy (NCBI): domain Eukaryota; kingdom Metazoa; phylum Annelida; class Polychaeta; order Xenopneusta; family Urechidae; genus Urechis; species Urechis unicinctus. The sequence continues at coordinate 9,074,648 of CM067352.1, read as the reverse complement.
AGGAAGATACTTGCACGACATGGCGAGTTACCCTTCCCAACCAATGGCCATAAAGTTAAACTTCTACACGTATTGGACATCGAAGCTACGCTAGTTGATACAACTGCAGCGCAAAACTTTATGTTTATGTGAAACCAGCAAATATATTGTGTTTCATCTCAAAAGGCAGATATCATGGAAATATATTATGGTAGTTTTTAATCATCCAATTTATGCTATATCTTGCCTCGGTGACTGGTATACTGGGAGTCATATAGAATATGTGCTAAGCAAAGAGGGTGGCGTTGTGTTCAGTGATTTAGTTTTGTTCATGAGCTATGAAGTATGAAGTTAGGTAAATCTTGTAAAGCAAAAAGGATCTTAACTCGTGCCCTACGCTCGACCAATTTTTTTGTAACCTCAGTGAGGCGGAGCATTATTCGTCGCAAATCAAATATTTCACGTTATCATTACGTGTATTACATGGAAGATGTTGACCGCAAATTTATGTATCCATTAACACAGCGATTTGCCTAGTTTAACTGAAGAATCACTTTAGACAACGCAGTACAATTTGTCAGGAAGCGGTCTTCCTGAAGTCGAACACTATGTTGTTTGAATGTTTTAACCCAGACGAAGTGAGTGGTTAATCACAACCTATTCTTCATATATCACGTTGCCTGAGGCGTTGTCTACCTTGATGTTGCCGCATAAACGCAATTTGTAATGTTTTCCATCCGCGTTCACTATAATACCGAGCAGGTTAGTACCATGTTCTCCTAGTTTTGAAATCTAGCGTGCGCTCTGTAAAAAAAAAGAATTTAATCCATCTGTATGATGAATTACTAGAAAAAAGCATTTAATCTATCTGCAATGTTAATTTCTGAAAGTGCATTATAATACTGATAGCAATGAAAACAGTAATGATAGTTAAGTGAATAGGTATAATAGAAATCGCAACGTTGAAACTGATGCGATATTGACACCTCTTTGTCAATGAACAACGCGAGACAGTGTGATTACTAAATATGAACCAACATCATTTATTTGTGCTCTGATTAGTGTTGACGTGTCGTCGTGATATAAGGGAGTAGAAACCCTTCCATCTGTTATATACAGCAGCACAAAAGAGATCATGGGCCAAAACAATTTGCAATAATAGACAGTAGCAACGTGAGAATTTCCATAGGTTCGTGTAAAGGACTGATACCGACCCGAACAACCAACATTGTAAGCAAAGCGACATTTGCAGCAGTTAATTTTAGTGGTGCAGCGTTAGTGTAATTGTTACATTGTGCTGAAACAAAATGCAATTGTAATTAAATGCAAAAAACTTTGAAGTGCATGAGATAAGTGGTGAACAATGCATATAACGGAATCTACGGACATTAATAAGAATCTCGGGAGCATTAACAGGGGATGATAGTGGTACTTAATTTTAAAGATCCCCGCATGACTTTTCTTGTTTAAAATACTACATTGCGCACACTATTAAGTGATTTCGAGGCTGGAGAACAATGATTTTTCAAATGAGACATTTTACACGGACAGATATTGGTACATTAATACGTATAATATATATATATATATATATATATATATATATATATATATAGATATATATATATATCTATAGATATATATATATATATATATATATATATATATATATATATATATATATATATATATATATATATATATATATATCTATATATATATATATATATATATATATATATATATATATATATATATATATATCTCTATATATATATATATATATATATATATATTAGAGTTATGCATCATGATCTGGCAAATAAAAGCGTGTTAATGTGTTACATATAGTCTTGACTTTGAGATGCAATATTATTTACATTACAGTATAAGAAAAACTGCTAACCGATGAAATGGGCTAAATTCTGCTAACAAAGTCGACGCATTCCATACTGCAAGAGTCACGAAATAAACCGGCAACAAATGGTGCCACATAACACCAGTATGTTGTCTCAGACCGTAGCATTTCATGATTGCCATTTGGCGATGACAATACATCCCGTGCAAGTCCATGCGAGTGTTAATGAAAACTTATTCTTTGGGTTATAGCATATCGACTTAGCTGTACCTTTACCTGACTTAGGAAGGAAGAAAGGCTCAGGTATTTTTATCACATAGGTGTTGCATCAGCTGTTACTTGCTTGTTAAAATTTTGCATTTCTGATCTCAGTAGTCCCGTCTAGCCATACATTAGATGGGAACATGGTTTTGGGCCTTCATTTGTCTAACCAAGCCCGTTTATTTGATACTCACAATATCACTATGTTTGGATTGTGGCATGATACAGAACCACTGCATTGCCGGATTTACTTATTTATATTACGCCACAATAATGAGAACAATTGCCTCTTCTTCGAGAATATTATTTGGAACAGATTGCGAGCAAACGGCAGTGCAATATCTAATTTGGAAATATTTGAATATCTTAAAATGATTACGAGCAATGCCCTGTTGTCTAAATAGACACGCGATCGATTGCACACATCTCACAAATGCACCATGACGGTCCAGGTCAGGATAGTTGGAACACCATCAATATTTACCCCTTACAAACAGTTCAAGTGCCTTCGACAGCACTATTGCAAGCAAACATGCTCTGTGTTTGTGCAGCTTAGGAAGTAATATTTGTTCCGCTGGATATTATTCAGGATAGAATTACCTTTGTCATAAAACTAGCATTTATCGCATAGTTTAAGGACATCAAGAGTCTCGATGAGTGTCCGGCTGCCAATTGGAAGACTTTATGGATGTCACAGTTTAAATTACTTACTTGAAAATATTTGTTATATAATAAGGTAATTATAATGGAGGCGCCGTGGCTGAAGTCTGCTTCTCTTTGTTGAACGCAATTATCTCATTTGTACTCTTGATGGTATTCTGAATACATGACAAAAAGTATTATCATAATAACATATTTAAATTGACGCTCGCATGTCAAAACTGCTAGCAATGTTTAACTATGCATTCTCATAAATATTACTCGGTCAATGTTTCGGCAAGCGGGCTTTAGTCTTAAAAAGCTTCAAAATCAGCGAGGATTTGCCAGACCATTATCCAATATGTGCTTCATCTTAAATGAGTGAACACGTGAAAATTTCTGCGTTCATAACTACGGGACTGAATATTTGTGAGATTTAACAACCGGTAAACGAAGGTAAGAAGCCTGATTCTTATCGCCCGAAATAACGCATGATGCCTTTATTGAAATTAAAATCCACTCCATTATTTGACTTGACGATTCAAGCACATGATACAAATTTGTTAATTACAGGAGCACACATTGTATCAGTTCCAATGCATTTAGCGCACTTTGCGCACACAGAGATGATGTGTAATGAAACGCGTACACAGGATAACAACATCTTGGCAATTAGAAATGCAGGCGCATTGATGTTACATCTCAACTGATTGTTCGAAATGTTTAGCATACCTCAAGCTTAGTGATGCACGTTTAATTTTCTCAAAAATAAAATATGTCGGCTTCCCGTATTAAGTTTGCCTACATATATACTTAAATATTACCCAAAATTAAACGTTATTGCTCGACGAACTGATGATGTTATGCAAAATTTAAAAAAATTAACTTCTTTGAAAGCCAGAGCTTCACTGATTTTGTTGAAAATCTGTTTGCAAACTAACAGAGATTAATAGAGCCTTGGTTCTGCATTTATCACTCATACGCATAGCATATTTACAGTACTCTAATATGAACACTACATATGGGTGGTAAATAATGGCACATACGCAGTCAGTTACGTCGCGCTGAGTGTACATACAAATATGTAGGTATCAGAAATGCACCAGAAGCAGCACATATTTCATGAATAAAGATATTGCTGACTGTTTCCTATTCTTTTTCGTGACATAATCTATGTCATGCTTAGACATATTTGTTGCATTGAAAATATCATCGATCGGACTGTCCCATGGTAACATTGTAAGCGCCGTAAATATACAAATCTGACGCTGATCTGAGAAGCGTATAGCTAACCTTTCAACATGACATAGATACTGCATACGAAGCAGCACGTTTATTTAGTGGGATAAGCAGAGGTTGTTGCTAAAATAAAAATACGTTTTTATTTGTAACCCTTCTCGCTGAGTGAGCAACAATGGGAGTGTCCATTTTTTTAATTGATTCATGTACATCATTCTATATCTCTTATTCCCACCAATAGTATTATATATTGTTGCTGCTGGGTATTGTGCCTACGGTAAGGTGCGATTGGCTGCAAGTACTGCAGTGAATGAAGTTTTTACATATTCATAGTATGATGATAATGCAAAGTAAGTTGAACATATATTTTGCAGATGCAATGCAAATTACCTCGATTATGTGTTTAGCATGGCCTAATGCTCGGAAGCTTAACATTAGTTTTCTGTATCTTACTAATTAAGAATGTGGGCGGTATAAAACATGGAAAAATTAATTATCGGGAAATATCAAATATTCATTTATTAGACGCATAGCTCTCTTGCGCTGCCGATTACGGAAATGGCAGGTGAGACATATGAATTTTCTTAGTGCCTGCTATGCGGTAATACTGAATCCCATGCGTCCTTTCTAAAAAAATGGAATGCGTATGCTCTCTAAAGCCCAGCGACCCGTGTGTCAGAGCACGAGTGCACCCGTGACGAATGTATCATATTCAATTGTAATATTGTGACAGTAAAACGCACACATCAGGTTTCAAGCGCTTTTATAAATGAAAACGATTTGCTAAGATTTTACATCCGGATATGTAATGTGCAAAATAACTAAGTCAGCACATCATATTATTCTAACTGATGTAAATGTAATCCGCGTTTAGTTTGACGTCAAAAAAATGATTAGCTGACTGCCTTTCTTGCCGTCGTATAAATGGTTACTGTCATTTTCATCCTCTATTGTATAGAGGAAAATAAACACTACAAATTCTTATTCGTGTGCTGTGTGAACAAGATGGAAAGCTATGTAGAGAAGAATTCACGTGAATAATTTGAGTACAATATAATAATACATCAGTGACCAAAGTATGAAGCCGCAGTGTCATCCAATTGGTCCCATTTAATGAGTCATTTGAATATTCATTAAGTGATGCATGAATACAAACCATTGCATCAGTCGTCTAATGTTATAGCTGCTATCCTGGCAGCATAATGGGGCAGTTATTTCATAAGTGGGTTTTTCCGTTTTGTTTATCGTGCTGGCGACTTTTGCTAATGGAGCTTCTTGATGGACGGTTTGTGCATTAATCGGAGCAGCAAGTAAGTGCAGCAAAATATATCAGGCCCAAAAGCCTGTGTATTATACAGCACATTGTATTATACAGCAGGTTGCCAATATACTTGTGTGCATGGGTTCTTGCGTTAGTGTTTTATTGCTTGTACGTAAACCATATGCTCTCACTGCCTTTTATTTCATAAGTGGGTTTCGTGTAAGTAACCGGAAATTATTTGTTCCGGTCCGATTTTACTGAAAGCGGCGGATGCAATAATTGAATAAACAAAAGCAGTCATTTGTGAGTTTAGTATCACAGCGGCATCGGTACCATCGTCGTTACGGTAGGGTAACTTACTGGCGGAGGAATTATTTACCTGAGCATAAGTATCTTCGAGCTAGACCGAATAAAGTTTTTTGGGGGTAAATGATGTAACGCTGAAAAGGTGCTCATACATGGGTGAATCAAATTGATTGCAGAACAATGCATGTACGTACGCATTCAACAAGACTAGAGTCGGTTCGTGGCTTACAAGAGATAATGGGGTGTTACTAAGCTTATTAGACCGAACCGCCTGCGACAAGGCAGCAGTTAAATTTCACACAGTGTCTCAGTACCAAAGCGATAATCATAGACGCCAATCAAGGTTTTTATTTCATAATAAATAATGTTCTTTGAACACATTACTGGTAACATTGTCATTGTGTTCGCTAATGGGACGTAAATCTAACACGCAGCAGTGAAATATGAAGAAAAAGTTACATCACTAGATGCATTTCAGCCGCCATAATGTGACAATTACAATTTCACGATGGCCATAAATAAACAAACGGCAAGAAGTCAGATATGCAGCCACTCATGTCTACCGTGCTATATGTTTGACTGTATGTTACTTGCACTGCATATTAATGCATCAGATTCTGGAACAACTTATACATTCCTTTATTTGATCTATATAATGTGTGAGTAATCATAATGCCTTGTCCCATTTGTGCCCGTATCAGTCGTGGTTGGTGATTAATATTAATAACCATTGATGCTCACACTCACAGATATTTTCAACACCACAAGATCCAAGACGTGACAATATAGACCACAACCATTTTCAAGCCCTCGGGAAATGACCATTAATCAGGACATACCGTTCTGAAACTGTGAAATTGTACATATGTAGGTTTGTTTATCATTTCTAATGAATGTTTAGCGAGGTAAGCTGTCTCCTTGATTGCATATATTTGCTACACCTGCATTGTTCGTAACAGTGAATTTCTGTCAGAAAGAGAATAAGTTTCCATATTATGCGATATAGACACCGTAACAGAAATGATACAAAGGCACAAAGCGCTGAGCATGTGGCTGACATTTTGAGCAAGATATTTAGCATTGAATCCTTTTCCGAGTTTGAACAAAGTAAAAGAAGTCCATGTTTTTGTTTCAGGCTCACCGAAGCAAGCCAGCATACATAGCCTGATGGTGACATTTTATTTTGTTTATTCTTATTAACTCATACAATGAAATTTCCAGTAGCAAATTATGACACAGTCCCAAAGAGTACCCGTATATCACCAAAGATAATCATTCATGTTCATGTAGTATTGCACACCTGAAAATTCGATCACTAATTGAATCAGGCTCAACGCGTAAACAAAAATAATCTGCGCCAAAGTCGGCCCAGATGCATTAAATTATTTCTATCCTCTCGAAACAACTGTTATGATTGTTTATTATTGCACTCAAAGTTTAAAGCCAAACAATCAAATTGTAATATAATCTCCTCATTCGTAGTATATTTTGGAGCCAGTGATGCTAAAATTATGTTCGGGAAACAGTAAACAAATGCAATTATAGGCATTGACCCTGTGTATATAAGTATGCACACCTGAAAATGGACAGCTTACCAATATGTCGCTAACTAAGCCGGTCTACAGTCAGTCATTTATCATACGATGAGGAAGATACAAAAACTCTAAAGCAAACAGTCCTTCTGTCTAACCCCACGGTTGTTCATTAACTCAAAGCCTTGTCGTATATTAGTCGGCATGCGTTGACCGTGCTGGTTGATGAGGGCGCAATGCAAATATACCTCGAACAGAAGCCATGTCAATTTGTGAGATAAATTATTTGTGCAATCAAAAGACCCGGATATTAGCTCTCGGCGGCAACCGACAGTAAACATTAGGATGGAACAGCAACAACATAAGACTTGGAAACGACCTATCGTAGCCAGTTCCTCACGTTTATGGTAAGCTAGAAATGCACCAGTAAGCGGTATCACTAATATTCACAAATCATTTAATGCATCTATTGGCAAGCAAAGATTGCAAGTACTAGTGGACAACGATCTTACTCTACGTGCATATCGTACAATTTGGACGATAGGTAAATAATGTGATTGCATCTTTTGTGATGTAGATGCTCTATACTCCAAGATTTACAGGAAATCGACCTATTGCATATGTTACCTCCTAACATCACATTATTTAATATTCAAATTAACAAAGAACACTTGGTAAGGCTATAGCAGAACATGCATTTTAGTTGTGGTCACTAGAATTTTCAGGTTATATTCGCACGCTAGAACTGGTTCCATGCCAGGCTGCGTGGCGTTTTATCCTTGCAGAGAACTCACACAAGTATGCTGCATTGATAAATAGTTTAGTAAATAATCGTAGCGTAAATAATTCTTTCAGCTCCGCAGTCCTCTATAAACTGTTGTCTCAACAAACTCGAGGACATATACAGAATCTATACAGTTCGGTTTGTAAATTTATTACCACATTAGCTTGGTTAGCAATAAAAATATTGCAAGCGGATCATTGAAATTTTGGAAAAACTACCTAGGTGTAATGTTTGAATCCGTCTATACTACGTACATGGTGTATTCTTGCTGACCTTTGACGTAAACCATAGGACCTTTATGGTGTTGTAGTCGTTCATGATGGTAGAGTCCTAGTCGACAGTCACGTGATACATGGACAACAGATTGAGACACCAGGAGGAAGAGGGAGGTCTTCCGGTTACTCAAAAATTCCGCCTGCCTTATTTTTGTTCCTTGTCGGTCTGCAATCCTCAATAAAGCTGCCTGCATTGACCTTTAAGGGTCAACTGCAAATGCACACTCTGCACTAAAAGCGTCATTTCGTTTAGTGCAGCAAGTAATACAGTCAAATGACAAAGTGGGTAAATAATTGCACGGATATCAGCTGTAATCAATCAGTAATATTTGCAAACTCTGATCTTTGACATAAATAGGGATATGACCGAACGGAATGCTGGCGATAACGAAGTGACCGACAGAGCAGCAGCAATAACGCTACGGCCAGGGGAAGGAAACTTATCGAGCATGGCAGTTGCTGTCCCCGACTAGTGGTGATACAGTGAATATTCTCCATGTTTTAGACATCGACAATGCCTTGTTTTCCGCGTGAAATTACCCAGTTTGATTAAAAGAGTCCAATTTAATCTAACTTTGGGTGATACATACAGCAAACAATGATCCCTTTTGCATGAGTTTATATCTGCTAGTATCTGAATATTCACAGGTTGTCATCTTTATGAGTGTTCCAATGATGCAAACCAATTTATCTCTAAGGGATCGAGGAAATGCAAAAAATATCATAAGATGTAAGGCATCCTGTTATCCGAACACTCTCCTGCTAAACATTATTCAAGCCATACTTGTCGGTTGTTGCTAGCTTCATGGCCTCGTTGTATATAGGTCTGCATGCCGTGACCTTGCAGGCAGTTAAAGGAGCGGTTCAAATTCACCCCCAAAGACATGTATGTCAATGTTTGAGACTAATCAATATTTTAATCAAAATACCCGGAAGTAGGTTATTAGGACGGCTATTGGCGACAAAAGAGAAAAAAACATTCGCGGCAATGCTACCGAGAGAAGGATGAAGCACTAACGAATAAAGACGGGGAAACGACCAACTAGAATAAGTTGCAACTTTTATGACACATTTTTAGACCTTTAACAATGCGGGCGACAAAACGCTCCCATTGAGAATTTTAGGTTGTTGCTCTATGAAGGCCCGCTATGCAACGGGTACAAACATACAGCCGACGAGTGATGGTTGACTGTAATATACAATGTCACGGCGGTTTTTCCTGCTACCACGATGGTTGCAAGGTAAATTATACCTGGATTGCGACAACCCACTGTTATTCTCATTATACATTTCCACACGCCTCCAGTTACAAAAAGTCAATTCAATGGACAGCTTATTGAGCTATGTTGCAATATTTCGGACTTGAAAGTTGTTGAAAACCCACACGTTAGCTAAGCAGTGACCGTGCATTTCATATCACAAGAATCATCAAGGTTAATAAAGATTTGAAATAGTTTACAGACCGGGCGATAAAATGCTAGTAAAGACATGGCATAAATCTATGTGTTTGATGGGACAAAGCTTTAAGATCTACCTTTTCAACTGTGCAATAGCAAAAAAATATTCTTCATTAACTAAAATTGATTTGTATATTCGGAAAAGTGGTTGATTGCTTTTAATGTTTAAAGATTTACTCGCTAAAACGTCTGATAATTATTCGACCAATTTTCGATCGTGCTCAATACTGTGCGAATTTTGAATCCTTTTCGTTCGGCTCAATGATTAAAAAAAAAACCTAAAACATTGGAGAGATAACGTTCCTTCATTGCCTTGCTGATGCTGCAAATTTATACGACTTCCTCGTAAAGCGTTGATTAAATAGCTCTAAGCTTTATATTAAATGGATAAACAAGGCGTGAACCATGAAGTGTCAGTTAAAAGACTTTGATATGTCACATGTGCAAGATGAAACGTACGATAGATGTATGAGTGAGCAAGTGTTACTGTCGTTCCAACATTAAAAGACGCAGGTAACAATCACGCTACCATCAAACCAACGTTCTCTTGAGATGTGTTTGACGTGACGATATCAAAGTGTTAGACTCACTAACCTGCAAAGGTGTCAGGTATTCCATATAGCGACCAATCGTGTGCCAATTTGTTTGACAGATCACGGCTGAATAGTTCAAACACCAAATATGGCTGAAATGGCCTGCCGTTGGGACCAGGTATAGGTTTTAGCCTTGGTGAAGCAATAAACACTTGTAGTTCAGACTTTATAATAAACAGTTTTCGAATAACGTGGATATGGTATGCAAACATATGGTTGCAGATCTATTTTGTAGGCTAAGAACGAATTGGAGTCATTCACAGCTGCAACCGAGGCAATAACATCGTCCTTTAACGCATTAATACAAAGGTGTAGTATATGTAACTTAATAAAATCATTGGTTATATTTGCACAGTAGTACAAATAAGCATGCATGCGATGGTCAAGTATATGTGCTCTGACTACCAGTTGACCAGCACTAATGCTTACGTACCGCCATGTGCTACACGAAAACAAATACAGAGCATTCAGTCAGATAAATATGGAAGTTGAGGTGCTTCGATACTTGTGCCTAAATAACTGACATATACATTGCCTCACAAAGCATCAATGCCACTCTTCATACGATCGTGATATTGCCAGAAAATTGCTAGGTTAACTCATCCTAGGAATAGGAATCTCCGATATAGCAACTTCACCGCAATGTGTCGGATTCCATCGTTTAACGTCAATTGCCATGCATTTGTAATGACTGACATGTCAGGGACGGTAAACTTTGCCTTCCCTAAACACGCAACGTTGGGACAAATGTAAGTGCATTAGCACATGTGTTTCATGCGCATAAAAAGTAAGCGACAAAATCTATATTTATCATCTATATATGGAATGCAAGCCTTGTTAAACACAGTCTACCGCCTAAAAAGGCGTTGGAAACAGACGAACGTTTCAAACCGACTAATTGCGTATAGTGCAACGTAATTCACCATGTTGTGTTGTCTTCTTTTTTGCGGCATCAGCTGATAATGTTATCTGAAATTGCCAAGCCTTATTGCGATGCTCTAAAATAGCACCAGGCGTTTTAAGAAACAATCCGTAATATCCTAGATGGTCAAAGCCTACATATCAATTCAAATTTTATCCAAAGATGGAAAGTAATTGCTCGACGAATGCATTAAAGCGTATCAATCTTACTCTGTGGGTGCTAGAAAAAATAAAACACAGCGCGCGTTAACATGTCTGTTTGATAAGGTCCTGAGCAGTGCAACGCATAAAGCGTGTGGTCAGAGCTTCCCAACGCATAACGCGAATATCCGTAGATCACCCATGAATAAAAAAACCATTATCCCACTATTTTAGCCAAGAGCTATTAGTTACACATCGGAGATTAATGAAGCATTGACTGCATTTTGGTTATGCATAAATCATTCAAAAGCAATAATATACACAACCACTCTAATATGAGCTCTAGTCAAAGATAACACATTTCTTGTAGGATTAGAATACCTGAAAAAACAGCAGTGTGGATTAAAATGCAGACGCTGCCGGCTGCAATATCCTAACGGCTGTTGAACTCAATGTCAGTGGGCAAAAATGGGAAAACACATTCATCATTACTGTGCGAGTAGTTTATGCGTGGTGGTTTGTAGAATCATGACGAATTATCCAAAGCGCTTTGTGAACTTCAGGTCGCTTTTACAAGAATGTCGTGGCATAGATATGAGCGGGCTGAATATGCAAATAAATCGACCAGATAGTTTCGTTTGTCAATTGTTTAGATATGTTAAAGGGAGCAAGGTTTGAAAATTAGGTCGGCTGTATTTGCTTTATTTGCATGATTGGATTTGGGACGAGCCGCAGGAGTCAATACAAATGATATGGTCTTGAATAACGCCATATAAATTCCAAAAGAGCCTTTTACTCCGTTATGAGCGATCTTCCATGAATGAGCAGCCACTAATCGATGCCATAATATCATGTTACAGTATTTGGTCGAAATATCAGTCGTAATTTTTCTGGTCATGCATGGCGGTGTGAATACCATCGACTGTAGATGTCCGGCCAAGCCTACAATGCAAACCACAAATAAGTAAGACGTAAGATTCGAATGATCGTCACTCCACATTAGGCAAATAATTCATCAAGGGAACAGAATAGCGCATGTGTCGGTATCTGTATAGGTTCTCTACTCACTGTTGCAATAATGCAGCACTAAAGCTTCTACCTATCCGTCAATTATATGCGTCAAAGGTCACACATTAGGGCGCATTATTAGGGCGCATATTGGCTCATAGCGGCAAATGACTGTCAATATTTAAGGCAATGTTACCGGAATAAGGATAGCGCAAGACTGGTGACCGACCAATTTGAATTTGTTATAAACGAGGCATGCACCAGTCGTCAGTATCATTAATATTAACATGCAATTAGTGTAGGTAAGTGCAGTTTGTTTGTTAAAACCATTGTTTAACATATACAGAGGGTACGAATGAACAAATACATTCCTTTAAATGCATCCCCTAACATCAGGACAACAGCATGATATTGTGATTTCGTCATAAAAGGTGAAGTTGTTTCGTTCTAAATGGCGAGTTCAAGCTGATTTTGTATTGGAAATCTGCCGATTGCATATGTTGCCTCCTGACATCACACCAGTTAAAATTCACACGGTGGTGGGTTTCTTGCCGACTATTTATTATAAGTGTAATTTTAGCATCATATACAGAGAACTCAACTGCTAATATCCAGCAATGTTTACAAGTTTGAAAGATATTCGTGCTAATTTCTTGCTTTCAGTGTCGCAGCTTTGTTTATGCAAAATATGTTCCGGATACATATATATGCCTGTTATGCTGGGCTGTACGCTTGATGTTGTATCGCATTTGCATGTCGGTCTGATTCAAAATCAAATAATTGGTATCATTAAACTTTATTCTGACTTTTAGATTGCATATATTATCCAATTCTTGACGGTTAACAGCTACAGTACCCAGTACGCCGAGATAAATCAGTAGCGCTTAAGAACTAGTCAATCAATGTCACCCAGCGGCGTCTTGGGTGACGCTGAAATCACAAACAGAAAGTGAAAAATAGGAAGTGTGGTATAAATAAAGCAATACTCCATAACGTTCACTCTCACTGACGATTGAAAAGGACTCCATTAGGAATAATCATATAACGGTCAGTCTTCGCATATTCATGTTTGATACTGCTGTGATCTGACAGGTGGTTCCGGAGATGAGAGGGGCTCTGTGTGGTATCTGAATATCTGTAGGCAATTGACGTGCAATCATATCCTCTGTCATGTGTCCAAATAAGGCAAGCGAATAACGATACTTACAACCACAGCAGAGGCGTGTCTCAATAGTTTATGTGGATGCTGAATGTTGAAAAGTTTTGTACTTGAAATAAACGGAAGTATATTTTCATGTGGAAAAACGAAGAGCAAAATTATGAAATCACTCATTTATTTAGCCTACGTTCAAATATCAAATACAACGTCATTTGTATAGAGAACCCCGTTATTAAACGTATAAACATTGAACAAATGAGTTACAGTTGGCAGTGGTAAACAATGTTCCGGTAGTGCTTCCTACTACCGCAATGGTGGCACTACACATGCATTGCGACTCCCCATTTGTATTCAAATTATGCATTCCCACGCACTGCTTCTCTAAAATAATAATAGGTAGCCTTGAGTTGTAAATAGTCACATCAATGGTGAAGCTATTAGGCTAGATTGCAATAGTTCAGTCCCGCATGCTGTTGAAATCCTAAACGTGAGGAAACATAACGTTTCGCTTTCATTATAGCGATGCAATGACAATCCGTTCTAAATCTCAAGGATGTATCAAGGTTAATAAAGATTTTTGCCATATTTTATAGACCGAGCTCTAAAGGTAAGGCAAGACATTGCATAAATTGATCCGTGTGAAGGGGGCAAACTTTTAATATCTATCAACTACGAATTCATAAATTGTCATGAGTAGATAGCGTTGATTTATTGACTATATTATGCTACCAAGTTTAATGGCATCCTTAGACGTGCTCTTGTCGCTTTGATTCATTAGCACCAAGCGTTATGCTAAATGGATGAACAATGCGTTTACCGTGAAGTGTCAGTTAAATGACTTTGATATGTCGAATGATGAAACGTACGATCAAATGTTATTTACGTCCCAGCATTAAAAGGCACAGGTTACAATCGTTATTCGACTCCTTTGGTAAAAATATTACACTAAAGCTTCATTGCAACAGTAGCCTTAGCGATAAAATCCTGTAGTTAAGAGCCTAAAAACAAGAGATATCGAATAACTAAGAACTGTTATACAAACCTGAGGCTGCAGGTCTTTTTTCCGGCTAAGATGAAATTGGGGCTCTTAACAGCTGCGACCGATGCAACAACATCCTTTTTTAACGCATTAATACATAGGTACAGTACATGTTACTGAATAAAGACAATGGATTAAGCTATTTGGTTTCCTGCATATGATTCCGTTCCATCCTCGCGGCGGGCCATAGCCATCGGTTTCAAGTTGAAAGTTATGGATGGTTTAATTCCAAAAAACTATCATAAAAAGAAATTATCCATTTATTTTGAGAGCTAATCCAATTAACCAAATGGCAACTAATCGTAGTCTATTGTATGACCTATAAGTTAAACTCTCCTGAATAAACCATTGCTATGTTTGTATCACCAAGAAAGCGAAGTACAGATGCTTACAATAAAAAGAATCAAACAAAAATAAACACTGGGCCATATAATTATCCAAATATAATTTTGTCATGCAATTGATTTGCTATCCATGTAATTTGGCTCTTACAGCCGTATCACTCACGAGAATATATCCTTTCTTTAGTTGCACCTTCACATTTCGGGGAGAAGTTGTTCCTTATGTTCTGATCACTTCGAATCTTTAAAACGTTGTCTTCATGTCGAACGAAAGAACAAGCATGCGCTGACTGCTGAAATACCATTATGTACATTTCATAATCCACACAGCCAGAAACGTCTTTGACCAGGGAGGCCAGTTCGGAAAGAACTAGCATGCGCTGACTCCTGAAATACGAATATGTACAGTTCAAATTCAATGGAGCCAGAACGTCTTTGACCGCTGTCCATAGGAGGACAGTATGGATAGCAAACAATCATCATATCACCACGGGTTGCACCATAAACATGAGTTAATTTACTACTGAAGGAAATAAGGAGTGAACGACTTCCACTTGCCTTATTATTAGTTTCTCGTCCGTTTTAAGACCTCGATAAAGCTGTACGCATTGACCTTGCCCGATATAAATGAGACACTGCAAAAACACACCAAGCATTATCAGCATTTTTTGGGGGAAGTTCATCAAATAATCATATCAAAGGAAAAAGAGGTTGAAATATTGGACGGATATGAGCTGTCCTAAACAATGTAGATTTGAGAGCGCCGTATTGTTTACATTAACAGAAATGTCTACGGTCAGGGTTAAAGCGACAGACGAGCAAAATATCCTGAATAGGGTAAATAAAAGCAACATCCCGAGGAAGGATCTCATCAAACATAGCAAATTGCCTCCCATAAGCAATTGTCATAAAATAAACATTCCTCAGGTATAAGACATTGGGACTGCACCAAGTCTTCGTACAACCACATCTGACAATAAGACAAACGAAGGTTTTTATCAAGCTGGTCAGTAGCCTGTGTTTCATCTAAAAAGTTATGGAAATATCAAACGTTTTGTGTCATGCTACGTTTCGTTCAAAGTCAACTAAAATTCAATGGGTCCCCTATTCAAGTGATTTGCTGTTTCAGTTAGCAGAATATGTATCATAATGAGAGTGGTTAAAAATAATTACGCCTTACTTAGGTCTTATAGCATTAGACAGTATGAAATAAGTTCGTGGCTACACATAAGCCCACACATTAATCATTCATTCCATAAACAAACGAAGGGAATCACAACCGACGCGTGCCATGGATTAATTCATTATGTATTTCATTGTATACGCGTACTGCATTACCGAGAGTTTAGCATGGCTTACAATGGCGTGCTCGTTATACCATGTGCTCTTGCTGTCACAAAGGCTTCTATAAACCATTGTTTCATTGACAATATCACAGTGGTTGCATGATGCACACACATTTGGTATCTGCCTTATTACAAAGCAATGACTGGCGAAGGAATTGACTGATAATCAAATTCCTGACATATATACTGCACCTGAACATACACTACAGGCTAATATAGTCAGTATGGGCACCGCGTCGCTTGTCACCTCTGCAGTTTCAGGCATAACAGTATAAAAAACAAACAAATTAATTGTGCAAATACTATAACCATATAGTCCACACAGCTCATATTCCACGTGTCAATCTTAAAGAGAGCGGTTAGCATTTGTTGTCCGGAGATTCAAGATGTTACTGGTCATACATAGCAACACGTATATCGTGAAGTGGAACCGACTTTGAAAGTACGAGGTTATGTGGTTGAATGGGCAAACCTATGCATGCTCTTTGGTGAAACGAGAACGGCAAAAACCTTACTGCAGTGTCGGGTAATATAGACTGCATGTTGTTATACAAAGCCGTGCAAATCTCTACCGGTAATTGTGACATTTTTGATTTTATCCCTATTCCTCTGGGTAGCACTCTCAAATAATCAACGCAACAAATATTAAATGTTTTGAATACTATCTTATAGAAGCCGGTCAGCAAAAGTACCACAGCAATCACAATACAAGTCCTTTCTAGCCTATCATACATCTAGTAACACTATTGATTCGGCGCTTACATCCCGGATTGCATTCTTATCCTACCGTGAAATATGGCGTTCATTCCTGATGAAATATTTGGTCAATGGCCCTGATAGCAGATATTTGCATGGTAATTTTTGATAGGATTTTTTAGAATAAACACCTGGATCGTTATCTAACGCATCGGATGCCAACATTACATTTTGATCAGTAAATCAATGTCATAAAGAATAAAAGCGCATAGAAGTTGAAATGTAACATTACTAAATAACTGACATATACATCGCCTCACAAATCATCAATGCTTCTCTAATAACAATGGTAATAATGCTACATTTATCACGTAAGAAGATTGTCACGACTGAAATTGCCGGTTGTGGTCATCATAGGAATAGGGAACTTGACACTTGAACTTGAATACGTCTCCTCAGTTTGTCAAATTGATTCGTTTTTAAATCATTGGCCATGCATGTTTATAGACTGACATGTCAGGGCGAGTAAACCACGTTCCCTAACAAACAACGATTGAACATATATCAGTGCATAAACACATCCATTACGCGCACAGTTAGATCAAGTCATAGTTCTTATATTTAACATCTATATATAGAACACAAGCCGTGTTATATGAACAGTACAGCCAATGCCACTTTTCGCCGATTTCATCTCTTAATAATCTCTACTATTGCATGATATAAGTTAGTAACTGGTTTCCATAAATGCAACAAAATCGCCCACGTTTTGCTTGGCCTTCTTGGCAAATGATTTAGTGTAATCAGCTCATAATGGTGTTTGAAATCGCCACACCTGGTTATGATGCTCTGTAATTGCACTAAGTATTACTACAGTATTTTCAGAGAATATACATTATTCCCTAGGCGAACGCCTACATACGTACTTAAATATTTTCCAAATTGAACGTTATCGCTCGACGAACGCATTAAAATAGACCTATCGTGTTCTGGTGATGTAAAGCAAAATATAAAAACATGGAACTTAACCTGTCAGCTCGATTAAGTCTTAAGCAGTGTTGCGCATAAAATGTCCGATCAGAACTTCCAAACACATACCGCGATGAACTGTAGATCTCCTACGAAAAAGGCAGAGCACCACTGCGTTGATTGGAAATCTGTTAGCTAACTTACCGTCATCAATGGGACCTTGCGGCGTTTTGGTGCTGCATTTATCATTTAAACGCCTAGACTACTAACAATACTCTAATATGATCACTGAGAAGGATTCGCCTGGTAAATAATGGCACATTCGCATTCAAAGTCGTCGCACTGAGCACATACACATCTTATTCGGAAGAAAGCATTTTCATGACAAAATCCATTACATGGTTTGACATATGTTTTGTATGAAAATATTATCGATTTTGAAACATTTGCTTACAATAGCATAATCTCCTGTATGCATGCAATGCGTTCAAAGCAGTACGATTATTCAATGGGATTCTTTTTACCCAGACAGCATCAATACCATGGCTTAATCTATGTACGTTATGATGATGCCGTAGCCAGTATTAAATTAAGCAAAAACAACTAGCGAGCTTAATAACACATAGAGCCACGGAGCTAGCGTGTTGTTAGTTGGACTATATAATGATTTTTTTAACTGCGTATCAATTTTTATTGCAGGACTTATAGATACGTCGGTTTTTTCAACCAGACTTTTTTCTATCTATCACTCAAACATTGGCCAACAGCATAATAAATTGTTACCATAGATAGAGCACTCAATTTTTGACTGTATATATTTGCCAAAGCATTTATAAGGGAAGACTCAAATGTAATTAGCTAAAATGGATCCTCAACAAAAATATCATGCAGCGCTGTCTAAGAACAGATGACATAGGCAAATCAGTTATCAGCAAATTGATCCAATTAAATATGGAGTGCACACTACGGCAAACTTTCAGCCTGGTCAATGCCATAACATAGGGGGTCAATGCTCTCTATGCTTCTTTGACATCATTTTACGAGACGGTCAGTTATAGTTGTCATCTATCGTAAAGCACAATACTGCGCCTTGCCGCATCAGTTCAAGAATCGTCAGCGAGAAGATCGTCATTATCAAGCAAACGAGTAGATGGAGATGCGCTAGGGTTCATGTATTGTGTCACGTTGTGTCGTGGGCTTGTTGAATCTTGAAGAAAATATCCCGAAAGCCTATCGGTGCATGCGTACAAGCGAGTAGAATAAACAAATGCTCTTACATTTATGGGCTGTTGATGGATCAGCAGCCACTTCTGTACCCGAGATCGCTATGTATCGGCTATTGATTACAAGCAATAGCAATGAGATCACGTGTCTTAAAGGGCGAAAATTATATATCAATAATGAGGGAGAGTATGCATAATCAATACCAGCGTGCATATGAACTAAGCAATATGCATACATTATCTGTCAAACGTTTAAAGCATAATTTGTATATGCTGAATATGCTACTGCGTGAAGGCGATCATATTACATCAGTTACTAGAAATTGGATTTCTATCTGATCAATGGGCTAAATATTGATTGTTTCCCACAATCCACGGTTTGGTATATCTAAGTCACTCAGCAATGCCGTGTACAGAAACCAATGCGCCAAACAAAAAGCTGATAGATGCTATGATGATATTTAACTGCTAGTTTTATTACGCTATTTCACTATTTGATATTTTGAAAAATCACAGGATATCTTAAAGCATGTGTGCAAGTCCGGCTAAATGGGATATTATGATCACTGCTGTCACCGACCAGTCTAATTCCTCGGATTCATTAGGTAATATGCGGGATATAAAATGCAGTTCGTCGAACAGAGTCGCCTACGTCACTGATGTATTAATGGCATGGTTTCATCAATGCTCTCATACTTCCATGATTAAGTAAAGCAATACAAAGCAGTATGAGAAAATTAATCATGTCATGAATTGATATCTCTCTCTTTTAATCCCTAAAAATCACGATGACATCATAATATGATTTATGCTCACCCCCACCCATAATCTGCTGGTTAAGTGGTTATGAATTCTATCTTATTCTATGTGAAAGATAAGTGATTAACCTATGTTGAGTATACTGCAAGAAGCTCGTTTTCCGTTTATCAGTAAAACAGTAATCATGCGTTAACAAGTGTAGCTTCATGGTGCCATCCCAATTCAAGTAATACGCACAAATTCCATTATGTGCATACAAACATCAGCAATATATTGATTCATATTTATTAACTGCTTATGTCTTTTACCCGTGCGCCTGAATGAATCGAGACTCCTTTCGAGGATCCATTAGGGCTCGGTTTCGGACAAAAGCCCTACATCTATGGGAAGGGAACATAAACTTTGCTATAAAGTGTCAGCCCATTAACAGACATACCTCAATGACAGTAACGAAAACAGTATTTACATAGCAATTATTCTGTTATCATTCTTCCTAAAATTTATTTCTCAATAGTTATATGCATATTATTATAGGCCATTGTAATTGCCACAATAGGTTGCGTCCGCCGTTGCACTTATATCAGGAAAGGGTCTTAAATGGCGGATTGTCTTATACAATAGTAGCACATAATATCGTAATACATCCTCAGACTGTAGAATAATCCATTGTATCTAAACAGGAGTAGGAATTCAAAATTTCCAAATGATTTCCACAAGAACCAACAGCTGATGTACTTCATTCAGCTATGTACCTAAACGCCTTTTACTAGGACTAGGTAATTCCAAATTGATCCATGTAGATCGGGGGTATTTATAAGTGACAATATATTAACTCGGGCGATTCAACATTTTTTTCCCATCTGTAAAGATGAACCATTGTTTTTTTAATCTCATAAGGTCCTTTACTATGATATTAGGTATATACCAGAGGCTATTTAGCCGATGTTTTCAATACAAGAATATGATACATGCTTGCAACAAACCCGAGGCTACGGGGTTGGTGGCACCGATATCCAGGTTGCTAATGCGTGCTTTATAGTTTTCTGTAATTCACTATCCGCTCTGTTATTCTTACTGCCTGCTGTTGCTGATGGAGCCACTTGACGTACGGTTTATGCATTAATAGGAACTGCCAGTTAGTGCATCAAAATCTATCAGGTCCAACAGCCCATGTCTTATAAAGCCCGGGCAAACAAGGCCTTAGGAAGCGAACAGATATAAGCACAACGTTGCCAATACACTAGTGTGCGTTGGTTCGTGCGTTGGTGTTTGTTTGTTTGTACGTTTAACATATGCTCACAGTGCGTTTTGTCATAAGTAAGTTTGGTGAGAGTAACCGCAGAAACTATTATAATAAAAATGCAAACAATGCCACGAATCGTATTTTGCAAATATATGTTCGGCATTGAAAGGGCTAATTAGGCCTTACATTTATTTGTTCCGATGAAATACTATTTACTGAAAGCGCCGGACGCATTAATTGAATAAGCAACAGCAGTCATTTGTCAGTTTTGTATCAACGATGGTATCGTTGGAATTCCCATTGTGTTTGCAGTAGAGTATCAATCATTTGTTGACATATTTACCTTAGCAAAATTATATTCGAGCAAGACAGAATCAAGTGTTATTGCGGTCAGTAATATTGCGCTGAAGAGATATTCATAAGCGTGTAAGTGTGTATTCAACAATCCTAGATTTCGATCAAGGCTAACAAGAGAAAGCGGGGTTGTGTTCTAATTATCACATAGAGCCGTCTGCGAAAAGGCAGCAGTTCCATTTCGCTCAGTGTCTCACATAACAAATGATTAATCATAAACGCCAATCACTTTTTTCTTTCAAAATAAATTAATCTTCCTTGACTACATTACTGGTACAATTGTTATTCAGTTCGCTAGAGGGACTCCAGAAAGCGCGCCATGTGCTCGCCTGATTTATGTCTCCTTCCAGTTCAAATAACCAGATATATGCTAGCTAAATGTAATTCAGGTTGCAAGGTAAGTAAATAGACAAATAAATAGCTGGATAACGCATTCGTCACTACTATGCTCTTTAGCAACCAGTAATCACATTGGTTACTCTTTCAATCTGTCTTCATTGGCAGATTAGCTGCAGCATCTAATCTTTGTGTCGTGCCATTAATTAATAGTTGTCTACGGATGCGTTATACATACTTTAATATATAATAGTCACTGCTTGATTATTTATTGATATACAATCTCGCCTCAATCGCCTGAATATATTCACGCAAGTCGAATAATATAAAACACAGTTTATAGCATGCGTAACAGTAATTGCATTACCTACAAAATACTATCTGAACTGATGTCAACATAATCATGCAATGCTGATGTATACTATTGCAACCAATTGGAAGACCACCACATAAATCATACCCTCTCGTCTTTTTCTCTGCACAAAGTGCGGAACATGTTGCTGACATTTTGGTAATGACATTTAGCACGGAGTCCTCTCACGAGTGCTTAAAAAGTAAAAGATAAAACCAATGTTTTTTCACTCTTGACATTTCATTTGGCATTCTGTAACACCAAACAGAAAACATTTGCACAAGATTTTCTTACGCTTGTATTATCTGCTCTTTTAACCGGCTGTTCTAGTGTTTTAATATCGAACAGAATTGAAGTAGTTACCATGAGACAGATGATGTGACTTCAACTAGTTAACATTATTCACTTAATATGTGCGCTGTGTGTCCATGCAATTTTATAGGGAATCTGATGGCAAAGTAATATTTTCTATTATTGTCTAACAGAAGCGATCTTTTATAAAGCAGACCACCGTGGCAGGTCAGCAAACACAGCCTGTTATTAGCCAAACGACAACATTACATTGTTTTGCTTCTTTTTACTAATTTATTCTGCAGCACAAAATTATAACTTCGACCTGAAACCGTACCAAGGAGTACCCGTCAAACATCAAAGATATCCATGCAGATGTTCTGTTAGTTTTGTCAAGCTGAATATGCTGCACCCAACCCCAATCATGCTCCAAATGCATACACGGAAATAATCAGGTCAAAGTTGAGACAGTTAATTACGGCACTCAACGATATCAGCAACAACTAGCAATGATGGTATCAACACAATATAACTTTCACATTGTACAATGTTGCCAAAATGGCTGAATCAATGCTCTGTAAAATAAATTAAATTATAGGCATAGCTCATTTATATATTAGTATGCATACCAGGATATGGATAGCTTATCCTTTTGTCGTAGAAGTGTATATACAGAACACTTGATAGAGCTATTGCGGAATATGCATTATATCTTCGAAATCACGAGAATATGCTACAATAATTAAATCGTTTAGAAAATATTCATGCCAATACATGCTAAAGCAGCTTCTGGATATACGGTTTATGCATTAAACGGACCGGCCAGTAAGTTCAGCAAAATATTTTAGGCCCAACAGTCTTTGTATTACCGAGCAAGGGCAACCACGGCATTAGGCAACGAGCAGCAATAAGCAGCAGGTTGCCAAAATACTTTTGTGCCTGAGTTTGTGTGTTTGCGTTTGCTTATTTGTGCATATAACACATGCCCACAAGGTTTATTTTATGTCATGTTTGGTGTAAGTAACCTTTAGCCTTTTATAATCAACATGCATCCAGTGTCACGAATCATGTTTGGCCTTATATCTACAGCATTGAAAGGGCTAATTAGTCCTTTTATGTATTTGTTCCGATACTTATTATTGACTGAAAGCGCACAAATAGAACAAATAACATTAGTCACTCGTCCCTTTTAGATCAAAGATGGTATCATTGGCCTTGCCATTGTGTAAGCGGTCTTGTACAAACCATGGGTTGACATATTGGCTGGGAAACATTTACCTTCGAATAATTATCTTCGAGCTGGACAGAATCAAGAGCCACGCGGTCAGTAATGCAACGCTGAAGAGGTGCTCATGTTTCGTGAATCACGTTGATTACAGAACAAAAAAACGGATATGTGCTCATTCAACGAGCTTAGAATTGAGTCTTGTTCATATTGTTAGGTAGAGCTGTCCGTGACAAGGCAGCAGTTTCATTTCGCATACTCTATCATAACAGAAAAGATAAATCATAGACGCCAATAGATTGTCTTTCAAAATCAATTCCTATATATTGACTAATTATTACTCCATAAAGTGTGCACACACGCTCCCATGATTTATATCTGTGTAGTTAATCCGCGGGATTAAAATCATAACTCCTCGCCGGTCAATAACTGTATATATATATATATATATATATATATATATATAGATATATATATATATATATATATATATATATATAGAGATAGATATATATATAGATATATATAGAGATATATATCTATAGATATATATATATATATATATATATATATCTATAGATATCTATAGAGATATATCTATATATATATATATATATATATATATCTATATATATATATATATATATATATATATATCTATATCTATATATCTATATATATATATATCTCTATCTCTATATATATCTATATCTCTATATATATATATATATATATATATATCTATATATATTTATATATATATATAAGTTCTCTGGTCGGTTACTTCACAAATAAATATCTCATGATGAGTTCTGCCCAAAATGTAACTTCTATATCCGCTAAATACTAATCCGTTGTTTAAATTTATACTTTGCAGTAGTAGTTGATCCAGGCAGGTATCTAACCGGGTAGGACGCCCTGCAGATGATAGTGCCTTGTAGTAGGCAACGCGTGATTGATGCGCATATAACTGGCGATAGGCTCACGAGATTTATGGATTAAAGATGAACGGGACGCGTCCTTAAACAGACTCTGACATCTCAATAATGGGCAATGAACATCAAAGCAATGTTCCACCCCTATAGTTTGTCCCCATAAGCTGCACGCACATCATTTACTATTTTTGTCAAAAGCATCTCCGTTATTAGCATGTACCATTGTGATGTGGAGGGCTATTTTGTTCACTGCTCTCGTGGGTTGATGGTTGTCGTATAGATTGAAATAAGCTTATGACGCCAGTAAGCTTCGCAAAAAATTTTATTTGCATCCGTTTTCGGGAAATTGT
>CM067352.1:8982276-9047276 GCA_034190875.2 Urechis unicinctus | reverse complement strand
TTTGAGCTTTAATTATAGTGACTTTAGCACGATTCCGCCGCGTGTAAGGCAAAACGAAACGGATCCATATATGGTTGATTTATTGTTATTATACATTAGTGATATACGAAACGTGACATATGTTATATATCAATAATATCAACGTAAATGACCGTCAAAGTAAGTGTTTATATTGTGTTTTGTTTCAGGTCCCAGGCTGAACGCCCTACACCACTGGACTTTCTAATCGGCGATATCACTTGTTGTGTTAAATACATAGCCATGTACTGATATAATTACACAACCATATTTACAGCAATGATAAACCTGGCGGCAGAGATTGATCATGGGCACGAAGATAACGTGGTTTGTTTTGGGTTAAATAGACTAGATTAATGGTCGGTTCAACTAATCATTAGCAAACAGAAGTTTTAGTCCGTTAATATCACGAGCTGGTATTATTTTCTTTACTCTATAGTTTATTAAATACAATAATACCACCGGGAATATGTTTTAAAGTCTCGGTTGTTTCAAAACCACTAACATCATATTGTATTAGACAACCCAATATCAATATATCCTTAATGTTAATCTCCGGTGAGGACCGCAGGATGATTCTGTCAGTGGTTTACTTCCGCGTATCTTTAATATTTGCCGTTAATAAGGCTACAGCGTCACTGCTTTTTAAATTGACACCTGCCAGCAAGATGCATATGATTTTGTTGCATATCACCATGCGTACTGTAATGTCGCGACACACAATCAACATATACCGACCTCTGCTTAAAAATGTGTTTCATATTGTGTTCAAATAAGAATAACAATTGTATAAGCTCAACAATGATATCTCGAAGTATGCGTTTGTGAATGGGTACATCCTCACAATGCTGGTATTTACGTATGTAGCAGCTACTGCAGGGAATATGGAACAATCTTAACCCGCCTGCTGCTGCCCTTGACATTCATTAATGAAATCATAATGATGCTTGTGTACGCTGGAAATCAGTTTTCGTTCCTCATCGATGTGTATATGCGCTTTGTATGTGTTTTGATCAGTTTCCATAGTTTGTAGCAATTGTTTTCAAACACAAGTTCTATTTAATCGCGATAAAAACATCATTGACTGAATATTAAACGCTTTTTTGATACATGTATCCACGGTCCGTCAGCACAAATATTCTCCTCATCTAATATTACACTCTTAACCCAATCTAGTCAAAATGACTAGCTAACCTGGTCACCCAGCTATCGAAGTTAGTCAAACTCTGTAACGACTAATCACATGGTCAAATCGACTTAGCAACATAGTCACAATGACTAGCAAGGCTGGTCAGGTGTTATTTGACTAGTTACCTAGTCAATTTGACCACCCTGAGAGCGTTATCTTCTCTTTGTTGGGAGACCGCGATGCGCGGATCACACGGGTTGGTTATATAACCACTGATGCGCGCCGCGGCATACCGGAAGCTTGATCTTTGCGGCGGTTCTTTAACCAGTTGCTGCAGGAAATTGGAAATCTTAAGTTGAAATTTTCTGACAATCGCCTCCATACTATTAGGTGAGAATATTAAATAGTTTTCTGTATTTTTGTATGTATTGTCGTGTACCATTGCTGGTATCAGTACTAATTAGTGCTTAGCTTCAACCATAAGTCTACTATGTGTTTTAGAATGTCGCAACGCAGGACGACACCAGTAATAACATCTGTTGGAGAAGCTGTTGATGTAACAGAGGTCATGGCCATGGGCATGCTGATGGCTGCCATTTATGTGTTTATGTGCCTTACCATCTATCGACCAAAAAGACGTTTCGTTATGTACAGAAGGTGATGCTGGTCGTTGATGATTAGGCTAAAGACCCAGTTGATGCGAAGCTTCTTTGTGTCAGGGCTAGTATTAACAAGGGCATGCATGTAAGTGTTTATATACAATGAAGTCTACTTGTTTTGCATTTTATGTTGTCTGATTTGTTTTTACACTGGTTCTTACACTGGTTCGACCTTTAATCATAGTCAAACTGACCTTCATTCATAGTCAAACTGACCAAATCTTCTAGTCGGTCTGACTAAGTACAATAGTCATTACTACTTACGCTATAGTCAATGTGACTAATGAGATAGTCATAGTGACTAATAGATTAGTCATATTGACCACTCTTTACTTGACAAGGTAGATTAGTTATTTTGACTAATCAATATTTGACTAACTGCATTAGTCAAATTGACTAACACATTAGTCGTTTGGTGGACAGTCAATATGACTAGCCAAGTTAGTCAAGTTGACTAGATTACATTAGGAGTGTATCCGGCATGATTCAACGCACAACGGCAAAGGCCTGAGCCATATATTTTACACCAGTGCGTTCGTAAGCATATAAAGCAATACTAAAATATCCAGATGTGAAGGTCATCACCAGAAACCTTGCCGGGCATTCGTCCATTTGGAACGGCTCAGTCACAATGTGTCTAACATGAAAACGGCGTTTCGGAATATTTGCAATATGTCGCAAACAGAATGTGTAGAGGCTTCAGGCCAATTTGTTTGACTTTGTGAACCTCGCATTCCGCATCAGTGCACCGAACATTAGGCAGGAATCTGACATTGGCTAGATCAAAGTGTTTGGTATTGTCCTATACGAGTCAGGCGTTGAAAACTTTCTGTTAGTAAAACTGATGAAATATCTTGCTTTCGGCCAAATATGCTACTGTTTTGCATTGTGTGGGAAATCAACTGATAAGTATCAAACTGAGTCTATCGTTACATTATGTAAAAGACTTTATAGCACTATAATTGTTAAGGTTATAATTCACAGTCCCTGCCCTATATCGTAATATGTATTCAATGATGCTCTCCTAAATAAAACTATCGGTTGCAGTCCTGTTTACATGTGTACTCGTCCGGAGAATAATAATGATGGCTACATACAAATAACCAAAATTTTCAGTTAGATGCATAATTTATAATATTCATCGTAGTACTAATGAAAAGTCTGAACCAAGCGTTCCATTTCCCTAGTGACTGATTGTCAACAAAGCCTTTGTGCAATTAAATTGCTTATCAACCCTCCCTACTTTGAGCTATGTAGAGCCCATTAATGAAAAATCTAGACGCAGAACAGAGCACGTTTGTGTAAAATATGTTGAGGCCCAGGTTAGGGCCCCGAGAAAATAACAGCCAATTATCCGAAAATTAATGATAATTGTTTGAAAATATGCAATGTTTTGAATTCAAAATATTTTTAAGAACGATTGTTAGCCTTATACTCAGTCAGCGCCCTAACGTCTGGGCAATGTACCTTTTATTATTCTATACAATACAGAGATGAATGACATATTATATAACGATATTTCCTATTAGACCAACTAGTAAGTAACTTATAACTGTGATATGGGCATTACTTGCTTTTGCTCTTGGCTCTCAATTTCAGGATTTTCCATAGTTCATCCTGTGACACACTACGTAGATGATTGCGCATTGAAATTACGCGAACATATACCCTACTATGTCAGATTACGTATAAGTAAATATAACGGACATGTTCACAGCTGATATACCTCAAAGGTATTTTTGGGGAATAGCATTTTTCAAAGGATACGTACTAGGTGTGGGGATCGGCACAATGGAATGCATTGCACAATGGAAAGTGTTTCAATGTATCTTAAGTAATTTTGACTTTAATTCAAGACATCAAGGACTTTATATTTCCACAGGTGATGCTGATGACGGTTTGCATCGTAATTGGATCAATCACTACCGGAAATAAGTGATATTATCTTCACTGCAGCCTTATTACGATTGCAGCCGGGCCAAGACACTAATCAAAGCAAAAGCAATAACATAATTGTGCTGCTATCTGCATGCAAGATATAGGCACTTGCAGGAAGATTATTAATAACAACAAAAGAAATTGCCTTCTTCTTAAAAACGCTCATGCGCTATTGTGACGTCACAAGACCAGGTTTCATGCGTAACCTCTTGTTTTTCTAATTTGAAACTGATCAACTTATGCTGTGTGAACTATTGAACGATATATCTAATGATGTCATCCAACAATAAGCATTACGGAATTAATTATTAATAAGCAACCAAACCCACTAGCACACCATTGCAATAAGCTTGTAACCAAACTATTAACTGACAAGCACTCATTCATGGCCTACTAAACGATGGTTTAAATATGCGGGGAATTTAATTATATTCATATATAATAAGCAACCACACGCGTTTTGTCACTAGCACAATAATTGCAATAAGCTTCAAAACCATGTCATTTAGTTTTCTCCGGTAATTACGACCATGTGAAAACCCTAGTCCCGACGACCATTACTTTTTGTTGTGCATTCAAATATATATAATCTCTCTCTATCTCTCTATATCTCTCATTTATCTATATCTCTTTTTTTTTCTCTATCTCTCTTCCTCTCTCTATATGATAATAACAACTCTCTCATGCGCTACTCTCTCTCTTCTCTTTGTATCTATAGCCCTACAAGGCCAATTTTCTCTGTCTCTGGTGAGAAGCCGAAGCTGGTTACGAAATGTAAGGATATTGTAATAATACTTCTGCGACCTTATCAGCTGGGTATCATGTTGAAAACTGTATTATGCACGCCTAATTATTGAGCATGATAAATGAGCACGAAGGTATCGTTTTTTGTCCACCTCACAACGTGTACGATTATCATTAAAGTACTGTATAAACTATCGACAATGTTCTAAATGACAAAATGTATAACTCAGTTATAAATGTATCGGTGCGATTGTAGAGCGACTCTTCATCGAATAGTGCAGATTCAGTCATAATCCTTTTCGGATGATTTTTGGCTAGCAATCAGCCAATTGGGTACTCCTCATCGAAGGCAAAGTTCTATTATCTAATCTATTGTTGACAGAGTTCACTGCGACATCTCTGTACATTTGGTGAACCTCAGAGTTGGTTTTAGGCCGCACCTTTAAACAACAGGTTGCAGAAAGTTTGGTTTCCATATTCGTTGCAGCTGACTTCATTTAATACAGGCCACTGCTGATAGTTCAGTTAGATCCTGCTTTAAGAGAGAGATTTCTGCGATTAATAGAATAGAGAGAGATTTGGTGAGAGAGAGAGAGAGAGGGAGAGAGAGAATAAAGTATATCAGATATATATATATATTAGCTGAGAGATAAACCAAAGTAGGACCAACAAAACTACAACAGGGCGCTTCAGGTTTAAGGAATCCTGCGACGACCATGAATAATGTTATAGGCCACTGCGGATAAACCATACTTAGTTACAAAAAGAAGCACGCATCCGAGGCAAACAGAGAGAGAAGACTAGAGAGTTTGGGAGAAATATGTAGGCATATAAAGATAGGTGAGAGCGCACCTATATTGTTTATGTTGTCATTATTATGTCTATGAAACTCAAATGGATTATGACGGATTTGTTTAAAATATATAAACGCTGTCTATATAGAGGGACGTGCGGCTATAGATATGTTCAATATATAAATAATTATATTAAATATATTTCATATGCTGCAATACAAGGCCAATTTATTTATATTGATACCTAATCGTAGTGATGAATCGAAAGATAGGCATTAATAAGCGTGTCAAAATATGGTTATACATTGTGAATACCTTACAGTAGCATTGATAACTATATTTGGGCGATCGGCTATCTACATAGCCTGAAAAATTATGGTTCGGAAGTCTGATAAGTCTTTAACATTATGTTTGATTAATTGCCCGCTCCAATCGACGATAAACTATCGTCAACATGTTATGAAAATAAATAGCCTGTACTTAGATATTTACCCTACCATCTGTACAATAATAATAGCAGAAATGCCGGTGGAGTAGATTGTTCTTGGGGCAATAGACAACCTGGTTTGGGGAGGGATTAAAAGAGTAAATCTAGGTAACCATACGGACTACGTCAGTGCTAATAGCAAGGATGATTTGGCGCAGATCATGTGGAATTCATTGCGTTTAGTGTTGGTTGAAATGTATGAAGAAAATATGATGGAGAGAGGTATAGGTAAAGAGATAGAGAGAGAGAAAGGGGAGCGATAGAGAGATGTAGAGAGAGGGAAGCGAGAAATAGAGATAGAGAGAGAGACAATCACAGAAATAAAAGACAAAGATACATAAACAGAGAAAAAGAGGGATGGAGAGAAAGAGAAAGAGAACGAGATAGAGAGGAGGCAGAGATAGAAACCGAGATAAATAGAGACAAAGAGAGATTAAGAGAGGGAGAGGGTTAGAGAGAGTGAGTTAGAGAGATAGAGAGAAGGTAGAGATAGAAAGAGAGGGAGATAAATAGAGAGCAAGAGAGAGAAAGAGAGAGAGTGAGTCAGAGAGAGAGAGAGAGTGAGTGAGAGAGAGAGAGTGAGTCAGAGAGACAGAGAGTTGCGTTGGTGCGTATATGTTTATACATGTAACACACGCGCGCATTGCGGACTTGCATGTCATAAGCGGCTTAGGTGTAAGTAACTATAAGTTTCGTCGGGCCTCAATAATTATCACGCACCCAGTTCCACGAATATGGTTTGGCGAGGCATTGAGTCATTGGGCCAATTAGTCTTTAGATATATTTGTTCCGATTCACCGATATTAACTAAAGGCGCCGGGTGCATTAATTGAATAAATAAAAGCGGTCATTTGTCTGTTGTTTCGTTGGCACTGCCATTAACTTCGCAATATTGTACAAATCATTTGTTGACAAATCGGCTAAGAAAACATTTACATTAGCATAATTTTCTTCGGAGTAGACAGAATCAAGTGTTATTGTGGTCAATTAAGTAACGTTGAAGAGTTGCTTATATTGCGCGAGTCACGTTGATTACCACAAAAAGCGGGAGAGTTCTCGTTCATCACGCTTAGAATTGGATCACGTCATATAAGAGATAGCGGATTTTTTTCCTTACTATCAGACGCAGCCCTCCTTAACAAGGCAGCAACGTCATTGGCAGTTGTTGGACTACATTATTGATTACATTAATATCAATGTCGTCACTTTGACTTCAGATTATGTACACATACGCTTCAATGAAATATATCTCTATAGTTTTATCTTTTTCCAAAAGTGATATTTCTTTCATGATATCGTTGATCAGACCTGGGAAAGGTATCATGAACACATACACTGCGGCCTACATAATGTGACAATGATAATTTCACTATGTATTTCAATCATGAAGCTGCAAGATGTAAACATAATCGAGCCCCTTGCTAAGTGAACCGTCGTATATATGTTTAAATGTATATAACCCTGAACGGGATATAAATGCATCAGGCTGCAAGTCCTACAAACATGAACGTAACGCTGAAAATTCGATGCATTGCAATGGCTGTAGGGCAAAAATGGGTTAATTATCGTCGCTACTTGTCAGTTGTATATCATAATTCACAATTAGGGCATACTATATCATTAAGGACAAGTGATGAAATGCAGTGATAAAAGACGGTAGCTCTACTAACTCAAATTCATCTCTTTAATACCTCAGCATTGGATATTTATGTCAAACGTAATCGCGTATTGTCACTGTCACTAATCATTTGCTCAGGTAAAGTCACAAAAAAGAATTGCCACAAAAAAGTAACAAATGAGCTATTAAAGCCTTTTTTTACAAAATGATTTTTAGATCATACAAGTTAATCATATATCCATCATCAAGGCACTATATACTCATATTGACCGTTCTATAATTTGAACAATTATGTAAAGCAAAAGCCAACGTAACCGTAATCACTAAAATATTACCCATAGGCAGGTTCAAGCCAACTGAAGATCTATTTTATTTACATACACCGACAGATAGCTTTAACGCATGCTGGCTGCGCTAATCAATGTCAATGTTACCGCACAAAAAAAGTTTGTCCAGTGGAAGTTAACTTGGTCAAGAGAAATATGATATTTCGTTTTCAAATATAACAGCTCATCTCCAAATAGTAGCTGCGACATGCGCAATACAAGGCCTTTTCATACAACTATGATGAGTAGTCGAAAATGGTAAGAGATTCATCAGAAGCGTTCGTTGATTAGCAGCAATGTTTAGACCAAGCGAAAGCGAACGTAATATGTTCCGAAATAAGGGAACGCGTTGGTAAATATAGAAGTTACGATCGCCGCCATCATTATGATGTGTTCCATGTTGTGCTTAAAGGCTATTAGTCAACAGCATATCATGATAATCACTGCAGTTTCATCCTGTACAAGGCATACGACGAAAGTATCAATACTGATATGATTAGCTGAACCAGTAATGAAACCTTCGCCATATTTTGTCGTTGATCTCGCTGTCAACAAGGGCTAATTCCTTTCGATGGGCTTTATAAGCTTGGTTGCATGTGTGCTACTGCATTATGCACGCACCAATTATCAGTCCTTTTAACGGTCCCTGACAAACCTAACGGCTATACATCGTGCACAATACATGAACACGAATATGTCTTATTACAATCTTGTAATGTTTACGATTATCTTTAAAACACTCTATATATTATCGACAGTGTTCAAAATGATAAAATTAAGACTTCAGTTTTTGTATTTACCGGCAGTAATTGTAGTGAGTATAGCAAGCAATAAGCAAATTTGTATTATTTCAGTGAAGGCAAATTTCTCTTATCTTACCCATTGTGAATTGTAATCACTAAGTTCATTATAGCGTCTCAGTCTTTGATTATGTTCCGTGCATTTAATGCTGCATCTATATATGGGAAACATATTGATGGATTCCTGCCTCAGATATGACCTTTATCGGTGATCCACTGAACGGGGAATTATGAATAAGCTAACTACAATATTTAAACGTGTTTTTGGTACACCATACTTAATTTCAAAAATAGCGCATATTCGAGGCGAACGTCAATGCCGTTTTCTAGCCTTTGGCATAAAAAGATAAGCATTCGGTGTTCAGAAATAGTTACCGCTTCTGTATCAAATGTCAATCTAAATATGTAGGCATTAAATGAAAGATTCATGCCAGCATTCATATTGTTTATGTAATCGATGCTAACGCTTGGAAACTCATTAGTAATATGCATTGGGGCTAATACACCAGAACCTTCGATCATGTTAATTATTCAAAGCTAACTACCTTGTTATTTGTTCTGCAAAGTTAATGTATAGGTAAAACAGAGTATATAGTCTTAGCTAATTTTATACACAAGTCAGAAGTAACATAAACATGCAGTCGATATTGCATAAATATATATAATAAATCCAACTACTGCTAAAATGATTGTCATTTCGTTTTCGCGTCAGGGCAATTACATCATGTTGCATCAACATCACATGTCATGGAAGTGCCAGTAGTAATATACGAAAAGGTAAAGTAACTATGTTGCATTTCAGGGAGGAAATATTTAGCAGATGCTCTCGTTGTGATATATCAATATCCAATCCTTATTACCCATATAATTGTGATCGTGTATATTTACACCGATCACATGTGTAGCAATGATGTTGAAGGTTTGCAAGGCACTTGTTTTTTGCATTTGTTTTCGCCGGTTATCAACTGTTTGAAAATTATTTTGCCAGGGGTTGACAATGCAAATGACAAAAGACACTTTCTATTGTCTCGATTCCATAAAGTCAAGAGGACGTTGCATGAATCAACATTTCTTATTCGTCCTTTCGTGCAAAAGGATATGAGTGCATTTTTTCGGTTAGGCATCAATATATACGTAGCCATATTCTTGTTCCATCTTTATGCCAATCCGTCAATATCTATCGACTAATATAGCAGTGACTCACTCTCCGTCGTGTTTATTATGCTGTCTACTTTTGATGGTGTAGCCTCTTCGAAGTCGGTTTGGGCATTACGCTGTCCAATGAAATACAAAACTATAGTAGTACAAGCTATGTCAAGACCACAACAACCCACATCATCAACACCTCGTTATCTGCACAAAGACACAAAGGACAGAGCATGTCGTTGACATTTATATGTTGACATTTTGCATGTAGTCCTTTCATGAGTGCTACAACATCAAGAGATACAAAACATGATTTATTTCACTTTTGACATTTCAATTGACATTGTGGTACATCGCGCTGTGTATAAGTGCACTAGGTTTTTATGAGGGGTTCTTTTTGCCGGCATTTCCAATGTTTGAAAAAGATACAAGATACGAGAGGCAAACAATGTGATTCAGATATTAAAAGTACGAAATATATGGGCTGAGAATTGATGCGGAATTTTACTGACCCTGTTGTCGGAGTAATCCGTTCTGTTATCCTCGACCGTGGAAATAAAACGTGTGGTTGATGTATATGCAGTGAGAAATGAGCGATAAGGATGTTGACACTGGTTGGTCGTAGCATTCTTGACAACCACATTTAATTACAAACTACACTACCGTGAAGACGACAATGATAATAGTTACTGCAATGTTCCTGGTGACACAAGTGACATTCATAATAAATCATGTTGGGAAATTGGAGGACTCTGCCTAAATGTGTCGTCCTTGTTCGTTTATTCGCATTGCATATTGATTTAGGTATCTATCCAACTCGTTTTAATTTAGGGTATGGCAATGCTTATGAACGAATTCCGACTCTTCCGTGTAATTCGTGTACTTCCTTGGCATCGTATCTCCGGTGTGCAATTATCATTGAATTCACTACTAATGTGTTCGAATATTGTACATTTACACACGGCTAAGTGACCTAATACATTTATTAAGGACAGTAATTACAGTGCAAAAGTTGAACTAGATCATCTCGGTGTTTCAGCATAATGGCTCGTCAAAAACGAGGTTATCAATTCGTCGTGGCGCTGTTGTTATACTCCAGTTAGATTCGAGGGAGCGTTGCTCATCAAAAGTAAGATAACAATCATTGATAAATAACAATGGCACTATGTGTTGAGTCGTATCAATCGCACAGTTTGAGAAAAATAAATGACGCATTGCAAAGCTTTTTGGGTCAAATGACGTAGCCATGTCAAAATTCAATGATGGTGCCCGGATGACGATGAAGACACGCCCCTGTACTCGTATCGCTGTTTACGCATAAAAGCAGCATTGATTAAATGTAGATTATCTCAGCCATTTCTGAGAAGCCTATCCGTATTTGTAACGGATATCCGAAGTTCCAATTAGAGTTTTTTGCTGACAGCAATCTCACATTAGTTGTGAAGAATACGCAAACGTTCTTTAAGAAAAGGTGCAACAGCAGGTTATTAATCATAAAATTATAAGTAGATAACGCCCTGTGATTACAGCTTGAAGTAGCGCTAATATCAAAGCTGCTCCTCATAGTTAATTTGTCGCAGCTGAAATATGTATAAATGATGCAATCGGCTTGATTAAGCTTCCGTTATATTGCTAAAGCGGAAAAATTGGTTGCTGGGTTAATCAGGGTAGTGTCAACCATGACATAGTGGTGATGCACATGAAAAATGAAAACCTTAATAACATGCGCTTAAACTGCTAGTTTGTTAACACAACATCAACCCGCATTGATCAGCCATAAAATATATCGCAATAATGTTGGCTATATCCGAACTCGATGTCAATGCCACGTTACATATGGTGGTATGTAAAAAAAGCGAATTTGAATCAATCGTTATGTGTCCGCCTTCATAAACCCATATATATATATATATATATATAGATATATATATATAGATATATATATATATATATATATAGATATATATATATATAGATATATATATATATCTATCTATATATAGATATATATATATATATATATATATATATATCTATATATATATCTCTCTCTATCTATATCTCTATATATATCTCTATATATATATCTATTCATATATATAGCTCTATATATATATATATATATATATATATATATTTATGAATTACTGGCTAACCTTTTGTGGAGTGTATATGGAGGCAGTTGATATGTCACTCGGGTGGCAATTGCCTTTGATAAACAGAACCAAGCATTCCTTATCAGCGAGCTATATATTTAGTATCGATGCTTAGGATATTTGCTTGCATACCGTATAGCAATCTATGATTGTCGTTCTGAGGTCTACAAACATAAATAATATCGTGACCCGCTCGAGTTAGATCAGCAGCTAAAACGACACGGCATTACCTCTACCACCATAGATAGTAATATCAGCGTCTGTGTTTTCCCTAATGATTTATTATGATCGCGGATTGCGCTTAAATGTGCAAGCTGTCGAGTTGTCAAATGGTTGAAGCATCTAACCACCACTCAGCAGTTTAGTGCACGATTGAATTATAATCTGGTTTTCTCTAGGCCGGCACATAGCGGGCTTCTCAAAATGTTACCGGAAAGACATTGCCAAACGGATTGAAACCAATACTAGAGATGTGAAATATACGTATAATAATACGTAGATTTGATTGTGCAAAGATATATTATGCATTACTTTTAATGGGTATTGAGATACTAGATACTAAATCATTGCGTTACAATGAATAGCGCCTGATTAAATTCTACGGATCGATTTGCAAATAGTATGTGCCAATAAAAACTATCATAAAAGATGCATAATTGTACTGTGTAGATACATAATCAGATTCTTTTTAAAAAGGAGGTGTTTTATCCACATAAACATGTCGACTGCGTCGTAAATTCGTCAACTTAGCTTCAGTTTATTGCAAATACTTAAATTACCTCTGTATTTGGTATATGGTTGCTACTAGTCAATACGAAGCGTAGCACCAGCTTTGAATGACAGTATCAACACCTTAACCAGCCAACCACAGGCCGATATTGCAATAATAATTTGAAAAGTTTCATCATAATTAAGACCCAAGGAACCTGTCAGCCTTTTACGCGGCCACATTTTTGATGTCAATACATCATTGTACCTTCAATGTAAGCTGGAAATATCTCATGGACACGTAAGTCGATTAAAAATGAAATCTAATGCAAAACATCGCGCACGTTTGCTTATGTATATCAGCTTATTTGCAACCCTCGAAAAGTTAAACACATCATTAGCTGTTAGCTTTTTCTTTATGTGCATATGTTTAAGAGATCTAGAGTCGTTGGAATTTGGCGATATCAAAACGTCGCGCTATGTATTGCGTATATGACTGCAAGGCCTCATGATGGTTGTGGTCGATACGCTGCCATATAGTCATGTGAATAATGGGTCTCTTCTTGTTAGCTGATAAATTAGTCGGTGGTTCTTCTTGTCGATATTATATCTGTGTTCATAATTCTTGTAGAAATCATCGAACTCTTATCTTAAAATTTATGACACTACTAGATGTGATATAATTTGTTTTAAAAATGTCGAAAACAATATGTTGAATATGCAAGGATGTCAACATTAGTAGTTCAATGTCGCAGAATAAGATTGAGCAAACTTCTTGGTACAAATAAATTATGAGCTTCCGCCCCGGATATTGTAATTGGACGTTAATGCCAGCGTCGAACGCAACCTCCCTACATCCGGCTTATTGGCCAAAAACGGTACTGCATTTGCAGCAGTGATTCGGACACACAACGAGGCACTAAGACGAATTATAGGACTGGCAGCGATGCCAGTACCCACATTAAGTTCTCTACACAGCTCAACATCTACGGCGCTGAACACAAGACAAACATTTATTAATATTATTGCTACCAGTTAAATATTTGAGATGGATGAATGTTTGTCCTGCAATGATTCCGTTGTTAACGCACAACCAAAGTGTGTATATCTTG
Organism: Urechis unicinctus; assembly: GCA_034190875.2. Classification (NCBI taxonomy): domain Eukaryota; kingdom Metazoa; phylum Annelida; class Polychaeta; order Xenopneusta; family Urechidae; genus Urechis; species Urechis unicinctus. The sequence continues at coordinate 9,033,641 of CM067352.1, read as the reverse complement.
CATTCAAACTTCAACGCAATAAGCAATCAGTTACGTTTTTTTCACGCAAAACATTACTGGTCAAACATTCATCTATTGCCTTATTAACAAAGGTCCAAGCATACACAATAAATGGGAGGAGAATATTATACAGCAATCACATGCGTCTTGTCACCAGCAAAATATTGCAATTACGACTATGTGAAAAACACTTTTTGTGGCGCCCTCGCCTGAATAGAAGAGCAACTAAGTATGCTAGGCATCAGGCGTTGTTTGAATGCTATAAACCTAGGGGTCGGCAACAAGCAACGACTTACATTTACATAACCTTTTATTTAAAAAGGTATTATGTTCATGACACTACAAAGTGTGACATAAACTGGCAAAACAAGTATATGTTATAGCAATGAGTCAGTTGGCTTACTATATTGCCCCAGTTGTGTAATAAAGCATCCACGTGCCGCCCTATGGCTTACTGACTACGCCTCGGTCGTTGTTGGCATGCAGTTGTTATTCCTTCAGATTGATGATACGTTGTTCCTGAACTAAACACGACGATATTGCTTAGTGCTATAAGTATGATGCTACATGTGCCTTAAAAACATGCGACATCGTATCACACGTCATCGATTCCAGCTTTATGTACACAATAGGCAATTAAATGAATTTGTGCTAATTACAATTAAATGATCGTCATTACCTGCAGTTGATCGACAATTGTTCAGTGCATACACCATGTTATGGTAAGTATATATGGGCATTCCATTTATATTAACCTCTTTATATCATAGCAAAGATGGTGTATTATGAAGTTTTTCAAGCCGTCGTGTCTTAGCGACATTGCGTGTACCAGAAAACCACGCCCACATCACCCGCTGCATATAACAATAGATCGATAAGTCTTATATACACTGGTAAGTTTTGCTAATGCTAAACACTCTTTTATAGCATTTCTGGAAGATACTTGACGCTCGCAAACACTCTGAAACAATATCCGAATTAGCGTAAATATAATACTCTTAAACGTGACTGCTTGGCAATAACACTAGTACCGTTGTCGAGCAATGAGCTGGTGCGAGTAGCCTATGTCTGCGAATTAGAGGTCAAACCTCTAAATTATCAGGGAGTGTTTAGTTGTTTAGTAGTTTAGTGATGGATTTGCGTAATAATCGGTCGGATTTTGCAATACTAATGATGATGCGGTGATATCACTTGCTCTGGTGATGATGCTACTTAATAGCATACCTCATGTGTGAAGTATTAAGGTAGCAAAATTTGCCTCAAGTGAGGCGCTACAATATCATGTGGGAAACTTTAGCGTAGATCGCTACGTCCTACAACGCAGAGAGTATGACACATGAGTTTTAATGTATTTTTAGTATATATTGAACTGTACAAGTCATCTAGGCTTTTGTTATTTAACAAGAGTAATTATTCTTCCTCCGTAAAAGAATAATAAGGATCTCGTACAAGTGCAATATCAGGGAAGCCATGATAAAAAGTGTAGATTACACAAGGTGAGTGCCAGGACAATCTGTTCGTTTTCATTTAATATTACCTCCGTTTAAAGCAAATAACGTAAAACGATGTCCGTCTCACTTTCTTGTTACCAAGCATGTCAATGCCATTGTGTTGCACGATTTTTACCCATTCAAAGTAGTGCAATTAATTGCTTTTTATCATGAATAGATTGACTGCTAAGAATAAATAATACCAGCATTGTGCAGATCTAACGTTAGTGATGTGGCTATGTAATTAATTATTGTACGTTGTACTCATATGTAATGACAAGTGTGTGATTATTTCTTGTTTGGCGATAGCAGAGGAGAAAGCAATCAATTATTGATAGTGAATGCATTATTTGAAAGTGCGAGTTCTTCGCTTATTGATTGAGCAGTCCTGCATGCAGAATCTGCTGTTGCATATATGCCATGCAGGATATAACACTAAGAACGTCTATTTATGACACGATATTTCATGCCAGCGACTTGTAACAGGGCCGTGTGACTCCGCATGCATAATTATATTTACTTTTTTTCGCTATAAATCAAATACCTACCATATGCAGTCTATTTATTGAGGTATGCAGCACGCGGGATAAAATAAACTTAGGTCACTGGTCGGGATCACGCACTTCAATATGTTCCATTTATAACGCGCCTATGCTGCTGGACCCTCATGCCTTGTAACCTTTTGGAAATTAACAAATTGTTGACTTCCTGAGCATTGCTATTCATATCAGCGGATCGTACTTTATTTTGTTCGCTTTGAATGTGGTTAAGACCTACTGTGTCTTGCACAAGTAGCCGAGTAGTCATGCTGAATTGTTTATACGCCTATAACCATGATCTAATCTGCAGAGTTTAAATATTACGGCTAGCTACTCTCGAGATCTGAGCTCATTAATATTCAGCAGTTTGAAAATGTTACCATGACAGCTAACTACACATAAATTACATATAGCGCTGCTATGCAAACACTACATGCAATAAACATGGGCACAAGACAGTGTATGATGTTAAAGACAAAATACATACAAGGTTCCCTCTATGATGAGCACGACAAATAGTCGGGTCAATATATGGAAAAAAAGGGGTCAACCGCCAAAAAATTGCAAGAAAACGTTTCTTGGTTGTTTTTGGTTCCTGAACTTCTGTAGATTAACATACTAAAAGTTTACCAAACTCGGATGACCGGAAAGTGGGTTAATTAGGCAATTTCCAAGATGGCCGCCAAAATTGTTGAAATGCTTGAATATTTTTGGCTGTCCATAACTCAGCCATTTTTCACCCAAAACTGATTATGTAAGTATGTTTTCTAATGTTTTTGAGGTCAACCTTTCACCTGAACCTGGTTTCTTTCATGTGTGACATCCCGATAGGGGGGAAATAGGAGCACCCCTACCCCAAAACTGGTATTTTGGGTACATATTAGGGAAACCTTATATTTCCAAATTAATTAAGCAAGAGCTATATTTTCTTGGTTTTTCATTGTTCTTTAATGTCTGAACATTAGGTTCCCTAAAATTGGAGGGTAATTCTTGGTCAATTTCAGGATTTTTACCCCTGTTTGGTATTTGTTTGAAATGGCTCCTTGGTTCATGATTTGTTATTTCTCACATGAAAACGCTGTTGTAAGCATGCTTTTGGAGTTTTTTTCATTTCAGCTCAGTGTCATTGAGACAGAGTTCTGATGAAGGTGCCCTGTTCGTTAGGGGAAATCCTGGCTGACCCCCATCTCCTGGTTGACAGGTGTCTCAATCAGATCATTCTAGGTGGGCTCATCCAGGATAACCCAGAATTTCGCTCTACGATTGAAAGGATAGAGACTGTTTATTCTTCAATTGTGTCTGGTGAAATGTCCTACGAGTCGTTAAAATCATTAAAAGGAATCAAGCACATTGAACAGAAAATCCAGTCAGCAAAGGTTAGCATGGCAGCTTCATCCAAAACCAGTCAACTTTGGATCGGATATCAGGAGATGTTGGAAATAGCACGTGCACTGATCAGAGCTGATCGCTCAGGCGACTGGAGAATGCAATTCAGTGCAGTGTCTGTTTGCATTCCGATATTCGCAGCTGCTGGACATTTCAATTATGTTAAGTCTGCATACCTCTACCTACAGTGCATGAATGAACTAGGTCACAAACATCCAGACATTGTTACAAAATTTGAAAACGGCCTACATGTTATTAGGAAGACAGACCAGTTCTGGGCAGGATTGGGATCGGATCTAACTATTGAACAGACTCTCATGCGTTCCCTCAAAAGTAGCGGTGGTTTAACCAGAGGAAGTGGCATGAGAGAGGAACTAAGGACCATCTGGACACTGTCATCATCCGTGTCATCTGCGTACAACCTTGCGATGCAAGAGTTCTCTAAACAATCATTTACCTCAAGTGAACAGCACAAAGACGCCACAGTGCCAAGGATGCAACGTGATCATGTAGACAGTACTAAACTGATGCAAGAATTAGTTGACTGCAATCCATTTGCTGAGGATTCTTCATTAAGAAATGTTGTGACTGGTGTGGTGGCCAACGCAGGTGTAAATGTACATGAATATGGAGCTGTCGGCAAGGCCATAGTACAAACAATGGTTGGGGGCAGCCAATATTCACTTATTCCTTTAAACGAAAGGACAAAGCCAAGACTCTTGGTGTCAGTGAAAGTGAATACCGAACAAATGATAAATTCTGAACTCCTGTTCCAGAGATTTCTTGTAGTTTCCCAAGCTGGCGACTTGACACTGCAAGATATCATGGACTACGAACTTAGTCCATATCCTCCTCCCCTATTCGCGGCAAAACATGTGTTCCAGAAGGCTGACAAGCCACGTTGGCTGATGCTCTACGGAATTACGCAAATGAATCCTCCAGCTCCAACAAGGCCGTTCTAACAGATTCGACGCCAGATTCCGAACATTTTGTGCTTGACGAAGGCTCCTTACTTCACCGTCTGTCTTGGAAAAAAGGGATGACCTACGGGGAAATTGCCGAGGAGTATGCCAATCTCACCCTTTCCAAGTATGGACAAGCCACAGTAGTTTTTGACGGATACAGTGAAGAGCCTGGCATCAAGGACAATGAACATCAAAGACGACAAACGAAATCACACCCGCTTATGTCTTTTGAAATGAATACCGTCTTTTCCTCTGGCAGAATGGAGGATTTCTTATCAAGGGACTCTAATAAACAGAAACTAATCCTCCTCATCAGTGACAAACTGAAACAGAGGGGTTGCGAAGTCATCAATGCGCATGGAGATGCAGATGTTCATATTGTGAAGGCAGCAACAACATCTGCAAAAGTTCGAGACACAACTTTGATTGGGGAAGACACGGACATTCTGATTCTGCTTCTACATTACACTGAGAGGGACAGCAAGAAACTCTACTTTCGTTCGGACAAAAAGAAAGCAAAACATGTATATGATATTGTCCGTCTGAAGGAACTCTTGGGAAATGACATATCTTCACAGCTGCTGTTTGTACATGCTTTTACAGGTTGTGATTGCACTTCCAGGATTTATGGTATTGGCAAGAAATCCCTTTTCCAAAAAGTGATGAAAAATGATTCTCAGATTAAAGCTTGTGCAAAGACCTTTACTACAGCTGGTCAGGATATGGCAACAATAGTTGATTCAGGATGCAAAGTCTTTGTTTCTTTCTTTAGAGGAAAAGCTGGCACATCTCTGGTAAACCTTAGAAATACATTGCTTGCTAAAAAGGTTTCATCTGCTAAATCATTTGTGAAGCCCGAGAAATTGCCCCCAACGGAATCTTCGGCAAAGTTCCACTCTCAACGTTCATTTTATCAGATCATGGTGTGGATGGGAAAGGATGAAAACATGGGCCCAAAGGACTGGGGTTGGAAGTGTGAAGACAACATTTTGTTACCTGTTATGACTGACCAGAAAGCGGCTCCAGAAAGGCTTCTCAAGGTTATCCATTGTAACTGTACAACAAGTTGTAGTAATACTCGATGTAGTTGCAGGAAGTCCGGTCTTCCATGTACTTCTGCTTGTGGACCCGGCCAAGCTGAGTCATGTTACAATCTGCATGATAGTGATTCTACCATAGACGGTTCCGTGGACGAAGATTGTGATGATAATAACCATGCTGTGTTTTGAACAATTATATTGTGTAAATGACACTTGAACTTGATAAGAAAATTCAGGTGTGTACTATGTGAATTATTTGGGACATTTTGGTAATTTATGATGTGTGACGTATGGCGTATGACCATGACGTAGATGGTTCAATAGCCCTTCCAAGTTGTGGTTCCTTGTGTATGTACATCTGATTGATTATCAAGAGCCGAAATGTTGGTTTTCAACCAGTTCTAGCGGTCTTGATCTATTCAGCAACCCACTACGTCATGATGATGCAATACTACGTCATAGGGACATCCAGGTGAATTCATCATGACCTTATTTGAATCTAAGGTATCACATTTATATATGTTTGTAATACATTTATGGGGTCTAAAACCAACCATTAAAAAGTTTGCTGTACATTCATAATTCAATGGCGGCAATATTGATTATTATGTATTTTCACCACTTTCCGGTGGCTCAAATTTGGTAAACTTTTAGGATGCGCTTACGTACAGCTAATTGAACACAAAAAGACAAAAAAAGCTTTTCTTGCATTTTTTTGGGGGTCAAACCTTACTTTGACTCGCCTAAAAAGGCATTTGACATTTGATATGGGTGGCAAGTTCCTTTGCAGCCTGCTGAAGTTCGAACGACTATATTTTAGGTGCAGTAGCTAAGTAAAAGTAAGAGTACTGCTCGTTGTCGTTAGGGAAACACATTGCAAACCTATTGCACCGTGGTTGATGAAAAAACAATAGTTAGATCTGGCATTGCCGAAAAGGTTGAGTTAGGGTTGTAAGGCTTGAATTATGAAGCTATCACGCATACGGCTGCTGTCGAGGAAGCGTCGTTAAATATTGCGTTAGGCGTGAGGGTCAATTCGTTCTACTCGTTGTTCAGCGCTTCGGGGTTGCTTTTGATCCTATCGTACTTTACATGGCATTTTGTGCATAAGAAAGACGTGCTGTGGTGAATGTTTACACTATCCGTGTGAGCACGCATTGAAACGATATTAGTTACTGACAGGCAGTAATATCAATTATCGTTACGATATATACAAAAAGCGAATAACTAGTATGTGCTAATTCATCTTAGTACTTATAGGAGGCAAGAGGAAAGTACAATGTTTACGGAATTCTACTATACAATCAGAACAATTTGTATAAACATATTGCTCTGGCATTCAAAAACACATTATGCCAGTAACGCGCGCGATGACCACAATCATGATGCTATACCCTGCAGTAGATGAGAGGATAATTGGCAGTTCCAATACACAAAGGATAGAAACCGCCTTTTATCTACTTATTTCTAGTTTACACATGTTTACCTATGCACTGGGAAATCAAAGTGACAGCTAACTGTTCAAATAGTTGTAGGCCCATCACATTAGCGTCGATAGCTGATAAACCAAATAACTTCGGCGCTTGGTATTCACCCGGAATGATACTGATAATAGTGCAGTATTAGTTCTATGTTCTCATTGGCATATGATCGCGTGAGATTGTTATCAGACACAGCCGAAATGAACAACATTCAAGCAATGCCAGCCGATCAATTAGGGTTTATTGACATCCACACTGCCATTGACATATGGATTCTACTCGTGACGAAATTATTCAATTGTTGTCCATACAACGCGGATCAACCTGTAACCTATATTGGCTACTCATATAAATGCATACAATACTGGCTAACCACAGAATTTTCACAAAGCTTTTTTCTTCATGCACACGCAACGTGCGTATTCCCTGCATTCAGTGACCAATGAACTTACTTGTCAGGTTGTAATTATCAACCGCAATAAAAAAGACCAGAAAATCTGGGTTCGTTTGAGTGCCTTCACTCAAGACCTTCCATTTTATCTCAAATACTCCCGCGGTAATGCGCAGACGGACTCCGGATCGAGTTGCTCTATGACAACCGGTCATTGATATTGTTACTTTGTTAAAGCAACCACCTCTCCTTTTCACGTCCCGTGCGACTCACTTGGTCTATTTAACGTGTCATGTGTCAGAAAATAGAGTATCTGAAGCGGAATATCTGCACAAAGGCTCTTGACAATCACCATTGTATCTGGTGATATCGCATGATATTATATGTTGCTTTACGCGGGTTAGCACTGTCGCAAATGGTCGTTTGATTGCTTTTTGTCACATTCCAACATAATGTTTTCTCTTTTGGTTTATCTGAATATATGCTAATGAATGGTCGAAAGCAAATTATTGTCAATCACTTACTACACCTGTCGGCTGAAGGGTTGGCCTAAAGAATGCAACAAAACAAGGCTGAGTATATTGTATATTGTTTTGATCCCATAATGCTTACTCATTCCAAATATATTATGTGAATTTGCATGAATGAAAGACAATCAACCAGAATGTTATTACATCAAGCGAACAATCAAAACATGTAAACAGCTAGTATGCCTTTGCATAACTAAACAATCTACAAATAATCCACGATAATCTAAGGAAGCTAGCTCGTTGATGGTATCATTGCTACCAAGGGTAAGACGACCATACGCAAAGGCGTTCACTTGATTACTGATTAAGACCGATGTCGAAAACCATGCAATCATATCAAGGTTTATTTAACGACTTATGTTAATGCTCCCTGTATTTTTCTGATGCAGTCCTTTGGTCCAAACTTCGTGTAGATTCCAGTCTTAAGACAAATGTCGAATGATCTGACAATCGTTTTTTGCGAGGTAATCGATCTCTCAAGCAAAACTTAATTAATGGTTTACATTAAGAAAACATTGAACAACGTAACATTTTCAACGATGTGAATGGACTGCAGTGTTATCTGTCATCAATTAATGCCCAATGAACACTTTCACTGTAGCTTTCTTACTTCACTGCTTACATTGAAACATTTGAAACATAGCCGGAGTAGCTATATTAAGTTCTATGTAAACCAAAAAATTGGATTGCATTCAAAGCAATAGAGTTCCACGGATTATGTGGGGGGAAGCTTACGTGTTTCGTCTTCGTAGAACAAGTGTAGGGGTTCCTTGTGTTTGTCAAATTTATTAAGATAATTAATCATATAAACACACGTGCTTGGCTGAATGCTCTTTTTATGGTTTTCTCAGTAATCCTTATTATCTCCAATGCATGTACGGGAGGTGTAAGTTGGGATTATATATTACACTGCGCATATGTTGTTCTTAATATGGATGTTGCTACCAGTCTGAAAGCAGCGCCTTACCGACGTATCCACGTTCAATTTTGATTTATGCACAGTTTACTTGCAACCCCGGTATTCTGTATAGTTTTACCTTAATAATGTCCGACAGAAAGAAGGTGTTATCGTTTGCACTATTGATTGAGCTTGCCAAGCGCGCCTGACAATGCATGCTGCTCTGTGTCAAATGGTGAGCAGCAGTCGGTCTAATTGTACCCGTCACACATCATAGTGTCGGATGACCGACATGGCATCGCATTACACATATTCTTACAAATCCAATCTTGAACACTGTATTGTAATTAGCAGTAGTGTATTGTTAATTGTAGTATTGCAGTAATATTATTGTAGTTGTCCCATAATTCGTTTATCAATAATGGTTGGTGAATCAACGGTTGTGGTATTCAGGACAAACTCACAAAAAGAAGAATAATCTTAACCAAATAATGACAAATTGTTGTCGCCTAATGTGCCATAGCTCTTAAAATCATCAACTACAAGAGAATATTTTGGCATTTATGTCTTTGTATCGAACTTCCCATTAAGTAATGGCGCAAACCTTATTAAATGCCATCTGACCGAATCTATGAATTATTCAGATAAAAACGTGCATCAAACCGTGCATATGATTGAGTTGGCGTAAATTTATTACTGCCTAAGCAACCGCCCGGTATGTTTTTGAGGCATAAACGTTTAACTTAGAGTGACGCATACTATCTGCAATCACCTGGAAGAGAAACACGTTTAAAAAGTTTACATCAAACATGGTACTCTTTGTGAAGCCCACAAATCGTTATAACAATTGTCTTGCACTCAGCCTCCTTACTGAACCCACACGTATTCGTAAGGCGATGCCAAGTACATTGTCCTGGTCATTGCAATGATGTATATCTTAAAATGTCCTCACGTTTGTCAGGCAATTGTCGAAAGGATTGGACGTTTTAATCCATGTCACTGCAGTAATTCAAGGTCAAGGTTAATTATGCTGTAATAGATTTGTAGATTCACGTTGACCTTAACCTTTTTCAGAGATATACTGCAAATTGTATCACAGTTTGATTGCAGCCAACTTCCAGGTGGCTTGCAGATCAATTGATGTATTAAACGCAAACTATATTTAACAATAGTTTAAAGCACAAACAGATGACTTACCACTGAGTCACAATCAATGACCCGGAAATGCTACAATGAGATAAGGGTCATAGCCGAAAATGGATCAGATACACTTTATTTAATTATCGTAATTTAATAAAATATCGTGCGCATATAATAATTATTAATACTGAGCAAAAATTGATTTTATCATTTTTACATTTGTCAATTATATTAATTGTTCAGAGGAATATGACAAATGCGATATTTTCCGTTCAACTCAATGAAGATTTTCTCTTTCAAAGCAATAGGCTGAATACGAATCTGATTGCAAACGTATATACGTATCCTGGCAACTAAATAGTCAAATGTTCGTAGTCGGGGCCGACATTGTGCAATAACGAATGTGTTTGTCTCCATCATAATACACTTCAATGATTGACACCGCAAAGGCTTAAAAAAGGTATTTAATTGGCTGCACGTGAATCCACTGTTGATCAACTAATAGAAAATCCAGTAACCAAAACCTACATTTGTTACCTACAAACATAACATCAATGTTACATCAAACATTGCGCTCTTGGTGAGATCCGCAAATTGTTATAATATCTCTTAAGTCCTACGCTATGCCTTTCAACTCAAGTAACGCGGCATTTTGTTGTCGTCCTGCGCTACTGTTATAATTGATCAAGTACATTGTCCATGTCATGGCAATGATGAATATAGCATGATACGTTAACAAGTCACGCTTGGGTGAACTTCTATTTCTTTTGTATTAATATATATGTCGCAATTCGAGCAGTTAGATAGATAGGAAGACTAGTGTATAATTGTGTCGTGTGTTGTCTGGCACCAGGGGATTGATGTGCATATTACCTAAGATATGTGACGGGGATTCATTTCGAAACGGATTAGTGATACAAAAGATTGTAGCGTACAATATCGCTCGTGTAGTCACTGTACTAGTTACTTTCGCCTGTAATCACCATATCACGTTGCTTTTTATCGAAAATGAAATTGAGAAATACACAGGTAAAGCAAGTGGGTTGTTTGCTGCTGGAAAACATAGCAATAATGTGCCTAATCGTGTCTCAGCTGGAATTTGTGACATCCTATGACATTATCAGCAATATATTATAATGTGATGAATGATTATCAAGTCCAAAATCAGTCATGCTCTATGAACTCGATATCTCACCATCTACTGTGTTGCATGATAAATATATCATATTAACATGCCACCTGTATGTAAGTGATTTTGTACTTCGAGTAATGTAACCATAACTTGTACCATAATATTCCGACAAAGGTTTGTGCATGATTACAGGCGAAGGCATATTGTGTTTAAATACTATTGTGCATCCAATATAAAATGTTAAATCATTTGCAAATAAACGAACAATTGACTGCAAACTTCGAGGCTGGCACCTTGAGTAAACCCGATAATGTAAATTACTCTAAATGGATTACTCTGTCAATTTATGCACCAAGTTGAGGACGATATATATCAGATTATGTAGTCTGAGCCGATTTCATGGGCGAGCCAAAAGAATAATAAATGTCGATGCGATATGGCGTAAATCTGCTTGTTTGATAAAACTACTGTCAAAATTGAATGACATTTCGCATTAATGGACGGAATCACGGAAGATACGAATCATGTAACATGACCTTGCCATGTCATGAGATTGACAGAAGTAATGTAAGAAAAAATGAGGTTATGCATTTAAGACTGCATCAATTTTGATGGGCGTTTTTTCAGCTGCAACGAGAATGGGTTGTGATAGGCTTTTCGACACATACATACATACATACATACATGTCATTAAGTTGTGACAGGGTGGTCCAAATGGTTGATCTTTAAAGACCGAGACTGTTCGTTTATTGCTCTACGACCTTGTCATCCGAGTATATGACTATGCTAGCTCTTTTAAACCAAGTGAAGCTAGCGCTCCCTCAAGGTAGTACTCGATCGACTGTTGGTCTGTTAGGCTAGACTATGAGTCTACCACATGCGCTAGGCTCCTATAGAAATGCTTCCCGAATGCCGATGTCAATATAGACCCAGCCGCTGGGAAGCTAGAGCTATTGAACCGAACGTCTGTGCATCACTGCCGTTCTCTTAATTCGTATTCGCACCTATTAGTGACACTCACCTGGATATGTTGTGTACTTACGTATCTATGTATGTCGATAATTGAAGTGAATATCTTTTGATCGACACTAATTTGTTATCCACTGTCTCGTGATTAATTAGCAATTGTCCCATGAACTTTTAGAATCACAACTTTCGTTCACGGCAACCCCCGTTTTGGACATATGACGTCACATAAAGCAGTTCCAGCTTCAATACCCATGTGTCTGTAGTTCCCAGTGGTGAGTGGGGGGGGGGGGACTTAAGTATATAGAGGTAGTATACACGTGCCGGTGTATGTTTGTTCGGCCCCCGGCGGGTTTTGTTGGGCCTCATATTTGTAGGACGGGGTGTGCTTTTACCATTTTCACTTTGTATGACTGGTACGGGTTTTTGAGATCCCAGGGCACACCCCAACTCAGGACAAGGCCAAGTGCCCCTCCAGGCTGCGGGAATCCATATGTGTTATCTTTTGTTTTAATTGTCAATATGATATCGTTGAATACATATCCTCCCTCTAAGGTAGGTATTGCCAAAAGATAATCATTGACAAAATGACAAATACATAAATAATAAAATTCGGAAAGCAAAAGTTCGCTTGCGATGAACATTGTTTGCACGTGCGCGCAGCAACCGATCTTGTCATTCAAAATAAACATGAACTTTTCAAAATGTATCTGGGCGGATTAAATCGCCTTTGACGAAATCTCACAGGTAAAGTAACTCAACTTGTAAATAAACATTCATTTATGTGAAAAAATATTCTTCATGTTGACATATGTTTAATTATCGTGTATAATTGGAACTCATGTATTGTTCACGCTGCATTCGGTTACGATCATCGCACGACGTCAATAATACGTCGTGCACGGCTAAGTGAGTACGAGCATTTGGTCACAATTCGTGACCACTATACGCACGGAACAGTCATTCCAACCACCTGAATTCCTACAACCCGGCGATTTCCCTTCAACTTAACTCTTCTGTACGCATGCAATAGATCCTGATATAATATACCTGATAATGCTGCCAGAAGAGTTTTGCTAAACACAATCAATGGATTTTACAGTAATTTTGTCAACTATTGGATTCATAGAATCACTCACTGCTCAGTTTCATTTGAAAATCACCTCAGATTTTCAGCCCTTCCTCAGTCAAATGGTCTGTCAGAATCGGCAGCGTTGCCAAGGTGTGTCTAATCTAACATCACAGTTGCCATGATAGCGTGTGTATAGTCTTTCCATACGATCAGGTCTCGGTCTTGCGAGATCGTTACCTACAAAGTTTATTTCAGTTTTTATGCGGAAACTGCTCAGATAACCCGTAAAATGATCACAAACATGCCGGCATACAATTGCCTATGTTATATTCTGAATTATATTCCGCATAAAAAGCTGGTTCACTGTATAGCTAATAGATTATTGATAGTGTGTAATTAGCCCCTGTCCCACTCTCACTCTATCTATATTTCTCTCCATTACTCCCTTTCTCTCAAGCTCTAATTCCCTCTCATTCACTTTTTCTCTTTCTCTCTTTCTTATTCATTCTCTCTCTCTCTTTCTCTCGCTCTCTTTCTCTGTCAATCGCTCCCTCCTTTTATATCTCTTCTTCACCCTATCTCTCTCTTTTACTCCCCGCTGCAAAATTGCGCTCCACTAACTAAATAATTAATATTTATAGCACCCAATAACTCTCTTTATATCGATCTTTCTTTCACATTCTCTCTCTCTTTTGCTCTCTCTGTTTCACTCTCTTTCTCTCTTTCTCACTCTATCAAACTCTTTCGTTCCCTCTCTTTTTCTCTCACTCTCTCTCTCTCTCTGCCGCAAAATTCCAATCCACTAACTCAATAATTGATATTTATAGCGCTCAATAACGACTTCTTTGCTCTCTTTCTCTATCTATCTCTCCCTCTCTCTCACTTTCTCTCCATACCTATCTCTCTTTCTATCTATCATTTTCTCACATTCTCTCTTTTTCGCTCTCTCTCTCTCTTTCTCTCTCTCTCTCTGTCGCCAAATTACCCGTCACTACCTCGGTTCATTTACTTGCTGTACTATGATTTGCATCCAAGTACTTATCAACTTCACAGGGTCTAAACAAATTTTGCTGGGTTCAGTATATCTCCTCAAAAAACCGCTTCAGCTAGAAAGAAGGGGATTACATTCAAAATAGTACAAAGAAGAACATGCCATTGTCGCTTGCCACAATATTGTTTAGATAGACATATTCAACTAAACAGGGATGATTATTATAAATCTTTGTAGACCATAGAATAGTTGAAGAATTAAGCAGCTTTCCATTTTTCGCAGATACATTCATATGTGTCGTAGCCCGTTGCATCGGAGCCTTATGTCATATCCCATATAAATACAGAGACACACCCACGCACATACGCACGCACGCACGCACACACACACACCACTGTGCGCTAGATACGTTGGTGGTCCGGGGTTTGGGGCGATGGTAGTGTCACATTGAGCTAATATTGGTCAGATATGCACTATATAAGATTAACACATGGACACTTAACAATGGAATCGTGGCTGGATGCAAAGTGACAATTATACCCTGTGCAACGACATGATGGACTGATTGAGAAGGCTCTTTATTTTTAGTAGTTTGTTGATACTTAACATATCTATTGAAGTTCCGCACAATATTCAAATGTCATGCTGCTATATTGAATTAAGTTCCATTCAGCAAATGATCTTGTACTATATGATAGCGAACTCGCGCCGTGCGCGTTGTGAAAGTTATAAACAGCGCCCTCTGTGATTCACTGTGGTAGAGAATATCAGCGGCACTGTCAACAAAGAAAATACTGACTCCCTAACATTGGCTTTCGTCAGGAGGAAACCAAAGAATTCTCCCAGGACTTACATTCTATAACTTCCTCACACAATATCTCAGGTAAGCCCATATTGTACTCGAAGCTATACGCATATATCTGAACGCATGACATTATCATAATTGTCCTGACCATCAGTCTAATGATGATCCTATGCATGCGTGTAAAGAGCTGCATTATCATGGGTTTATGGTACTCATAAAGAAGTTCAATAATGCAACCTTGCGTTTACAACTACTCGCCTCCTTTGACTTGCAGGTTAATAATTTTATGGCCATTAACGACCCTCAGTAGACCCTTACAGTCACACTGTTTGTTCAGGGCGCTAATTTAATAAGCGCGTGACCACCAGACTGTTTGTATCAGCTTTCTTTTGTTGCTGCTTGTTAAGTCTTTTTGCCACCCATTTCCATTCAGGCGTGGACAAATGTACTGTATATTTGATGTTTATGGACTTGGCTGGCATTTCTGCATAGCTCATCCGTGTCAGATTCACTTACAATCCGATCAACACTACTCTGAGAATACGAATTAACTTGTTGATCGTGGCCTTCATGGTCATGGATACTGGTATTGCTACATTATGTGGAAAGTGTGGCAACTTCGCTATCAACAGCAAACTGTGGAAGCTGTCTGAAAACTGTCGCCGGCTACACGTGTTTTCTGTTTACATTTTTCAGTAATGATTCCGTTTCAACTTTTGCGACGCCCCCACCCCAACCCGGTAAAAAAATGTCACATTAGAGATTCGAACCATGAACATTGGTTTACTGACCTACTGAGACCGTTGTTATAACACAAAAGACACTTTCGGATATATAGTTTAAGGGCATGTTCCGATCATGTCACTTCTACTGCGACTCTAAAATTCACCATAAGGCTCATTTGTCATGTGTAGAGGGTATTTGTATTTGTACACCTCTCTCCCGCCAATACCAGCGACGCATTAGTGACTCGCCGTGTTGTCCATCTCAGCGGGAGCTTGGTCTGGTTAAAACCAGCCGGTAACGAAATCCCGCACCCCGCAGTGCATGGGCCAGGTAGATATTTCTGTTTAATCAAACAATATGTAGGCCAGCATCACATAACAAAGCCCACCACTGTATCCTATATTGAACGGCCCATGTCAACACCTAATCCAACCCAGCCCCTCCACGCTCAGCATCTAGACTGCCTGTTATACGATATTTAACATGGAGCTTGTGCATCATTATTGCATTTCAGTTAAAGGGTCATGAAATCATTGTTTGCCGATAGCACTGGTAGATTCAATTAAATCAACATGATGAAACAATTTATCGTGATTTTATGAAGCAACTCAGCAGAAGTATGACTTTGAGAAGATAGCTTGATAGTTCGGTCGTCCTTATGCGGATGTTTTAATACAAAATGCAGCGGTCGTCCTAAGCTTGTAGATATACAACAGCAACCAGCGGTCGTCGTATGCTTGGATATTTGCGAGGTTGGTTTTAGGGCGACCGACCAAAAGTCGTTTATCTCCCAATATTTCACATGAACAACTAATATTCGCCATAGGGGTTATATAACGTCAAGTAATGCATTTGTGGATTGTTTTTTTAAAAAAAACATTGGTAATTAAGAGATACATCACCAGTCGCCCTAATGCGGACGCCCTAAAACGAGAAAATATATATATATATACAGAGAGATAGATATATATAGATAGAGAGAGAGAGAGAGAGAGAGAGAGAGAGAGAGAGAGAGAGAGAGAGAGAGAGAGATAGAGATAGAGAGAGAGAGAGAGAGAGAGAGAGAGAGAGAGAGATCTAGAGAGAGAGAGATAGATATAGAGAGAGAGAGAGAGAGAGAGAGAGATATAGAGGGAGATAGAGATAGAGAGATATATATATATAGATATATATATACTATATATATATATATATATATCTATATATGAGATATATATATATATAGATATATAGATATATAGATCTATATATATATATATCTCTATATATATATATATATATATATATATATATATATATAATATATATATATTTTTCATATATATTAAATGTATATGTTATCGACGACATTGTGATATCGACGATATATATATATATATATATATATATATATATATATATATATATATATATATATATATATATATATATATATATATATATATATATATATATATATATATATATATATATATATATATATATATATATATATATATATATATATCAGAATGTCGTCGATAACATTTACATTACAATATATGGAAAATAAAACTGCTGACCGATGAAATGCGTTTTAATGCTGAAAACAATGTCAACGCTTTCCTTACGATAAAGGTCACACAATAAGCTGGCTACAAATGTCGCCAATAAACACTAGTTTGTTGCTAGCCATTTGGCGATGACATTACATCCAGCGCAAGTCCATGCGAGTTTGAATGAAAACTTATTCTTTGGGTTTAGCATTTCACATTTGCTATACATTTACCTGACTTAGGAAGAAAAGGAAAGCTTTGACATTTTAATCACATAGGTGTAGCATCAGTTGACAGGTACGGGTTAAATATTGCATTTCAGATCTCAGAAGTCACGTCTAGCCATACATTTGATAGGAACATGGTTTGGAGCCTTCATTTGTCTAATGAAGGCTATTGTTTTTTAATAATCACAATATCACTGTTTTTGGGTTGTGGCTTGATACGGAACCACTGTGTTGCCGGATTCACTTATTCATATTACGCCACAATTATGAGAACAATATGTATAACCAGATAATGGATATGGCCCGTTGTCCCGGCAAGCGCCTCTTCTTCCAATACATCATTTCCTGACATACCAAACAAGACGATATTAGGGGCTATTTATCGAGAGCGAGTTTATATTTTGACGGTTTCTCAATGTGCATTTAGTCAAGAGGAAAAAAAGTGCGAACAAAGAGCATTGCAATATTTCATTTGCAAATTTTTTAATATCTTAATATCATTGCGAGCAAGGCCCTGGTGTCTAAATGGACGCCAAGTTATGCTGCTTATCTATGCGATCGATTGTACACATCTCACAAATGCATCAAGTCCCAGTCGCCGTTTGTTATAGCTATAAACTGCAGCATAATGGGACAGTCCTGCTACAATACAAGCATCATATGCAATAAAGGAATAATGAAGTTATATCTCGAATGCGGTAAATAACCAATGATTGTACATTAGCATTTTACTAAATTTGAATCGCATGTTGACATTTAATGTGCAGTAATAATACAAATATAAACTCATGAGAATACCGCAACGATTGGAGGTTTTCTATCATAATAATATTGCTCATTACTGATGCATGCAAATCCAACTGCAGCAATAAACGTTTACTCTAAACATTTTAGAAAGCATGAAGTGAATGGCAATTTCTGCTGGGAAAAGGCCAGGCTATCTGAGGCCTGGCATATTGCTTGAAAAAACAAGGTTATCAACGGACGCAAAAAGACTGCCAACACTGCAAAACAAATTATTCTGCTGAACGTTCAAAGCACTTAGTAGAAAGTGTTAGCTAAAGAATGTTTTCAGTTTGTTTCTATATAATTTCCCAGACATGCCGTGTATCCAAAGATTACCGAGTCAAACATTTTTTTTGCAAATCCAATTTTATCAAATTACAATGTGAACCATATTCTAGGGTGGTCCACTGGTATAGGAACGTGATTTAGCCAGATTCCAACGATCAGGAATGGTGTTACCCATAAGCTGTTTGTAAAAGCCTGCTTTATTTTTCTATGTAACTCTCTATCAGCTTTCTTGCTGGCTACTGTTGCTATTGCAGCTTCTTGGTGGACAGTTTATGCATTAATCGGACCAACAAGTATTTGCAGTAAAATATATCAGGTCCAAAAGCCTGTGTATTACAAAGCACATTGCCTTAGGCAGCGAGCAACTATAAGCGGCAGGTTGCCAATATACTTGTGTGCGCGGGTTGGTGTGTTGGTGTTTGTTTGCTTGTACGTATACCATATGCTCTCGCTGCTTATCTTTTACTTCATAAGTGGGTTTTGTGTATGTAACTGGAAATTATCGTTATAATTACAATGCTCTCAGCGTCACGAATCTTGTTTGGCCCATATATGCACAATATTCAAAGGGCTAAATAAGTTATTTGTTCCGATGCAATATTATTTACTAAAAGCGGCATATCATTTCGAGTTAGACAGAATCAAATTTTTTTTCGGGTAAATGATGTGACGCTGAAAAGGTGCTTATACATGGATGAATCACATTGATTTCAGAAACATGCATGTACGTATGCATTCAACGAGCCTAGAATTGGATCATGGCTAACAAGAGATATTAGAGTATTGCTACGTTTATTAGACAGAACCGCCCGCGACCAGGCAGCAGGTTCATTTCGAACAGTGTCTCAGATCAAAAACGATGAATCATAGACGCCAATCAAGTTTTTTCTATCAAA
Organism: Urechis unicinctus; assembly: GCA_034190875.2. Lineage (NCBI taxonomy): Eukaryota > Metazoa > Annelida > Polychaeta > Xenopneusta > Urechidae > Urechis > Urechis unicinctus. Next base: position 9,014,357 of record CM067352.1, on the reverse strand, counting down.
ATAAATAATATTCTTTCATTACGTTACTGGTAACATTTTTATTTGTTTCGCTAATGGGACTAAACTCTAACACACAGCCCGTGACATTTTCTTTTTAGGTGATATTGCTTGCATGATATCATTAATTAGCAGTGTAATATGAAAAAAAGGTTACATCAGCAGATGCATTTTAGCCGCCATAATGTGACAAATATACTTTCAGGATAGCTATTATTCAAAAAATTGCAAGAAGTATAATATCTAGCCCCCCATGTTACCCATATGTTAGACTGTATATTCCCTTGCACTTGCCTAGTCCCATTTATCGCCGTATCAGTCGTAGTTAGTAATGCATATTTGATTGGTATTTATGCAATGCAATAACCTTTCGCGCCCAAACTCATATATATATAGAGATCAAACTCGTAAAAATATAGACCACAACTACTTTCAAACTCTCGGGAAATGACCATTTATCGTATATGTCAAACGGGACATAGACATACCGTTCTGAAACTGTGAAATTGTACATATGTATGCTTGTTTAACATATCTAATGTATGTTTACCAAGGTAAGCTCTCCGGTAAACCACGATATTTTGATTGTATCTATTTACTATGCCTGCATTGTCTGTAACAGTTAATTTCTGCCTGAAGGAGAATATGTTACCATATTATGCGATATAGACACTGTAACAGTAATGATACAAAGACACAAAGCGCTGAGCCTGTCGCTGACATTTTGAGAAAGATATTTAGCATGGAATTCTTTTCCGAGTTTGAACAAAGTAAAAGAAGCCCGTTTTATTTTAGCGCAACGTGGCAGGCTAGTATACACAGCCTGATAATAAGCCAAACGACAAACATGACATCTCATTGTATTTCTGTTCATTACCGCATACAATTAATTTTGCAGTAGCAAATTGTTACTTCGACCTGACACAGTGCCAAAGAGAACCCGTTTATCACCAAAGATATTCATGCAGATGTTCTCTTAGTATTGCCTGGCGAATATACTTGATTCGACCCCTAATGGAATTATGCCTAACACACATACACAACAGTAATCAGCGCCAAAGTCGGTCTAGACAATGTAATTTAATTATATCCTGTCAAAACAACTATTGTGATTATTCATTTTTGCTCTCAAAGTTTAAAGCCAAACAATTTAAGGAAAATGATGGTTTTTAAAACAATATAAATTCTACATCCGTAGTATATTATATAGCCAGAGAGATTGAAACAATGTCTACATTCAGTCATTTATCTTACGAAGAGGGAGAAACAATAACGCCTTACTCCATTTATTTAGAGCCTCTTGGTGTTTTGGTTGGCATGCGTCGACCTTGATGGTTGATGAAGGCGCAATGCAAATTGGTGAGTCAAATTATAACTGCAATCAAAAGACCCGTTAGTTGATTATCAAAGCGGATACTGGCTCCCGGTGGCAAACGACAGTAAACATTTGTAGAAATGTTACCGCCAAAAGGATGGAGCACAAACAGCGTAAGATTTGGAAACGACCCATCGAAGCCAGTTCCTCGAATCATTATCTTGAGTTTATGACAAACTAGCTAAAAGAGCGGCACGAAAATACCTCCAGCGACAGATCAATACTGTAATCAAAATACCTGGAAGTAGGTTATTAGGGAGAATTTCGGCGGCAAATGCGAATACACTTTCGCGGTTATGCATATCTATCTGCTGTTACGGCATAGGGAACGTATATGAGGATTTGTAGTTACGTTAACGTATCAAAGCAGTTCATAAATGGATCAGTAGCATTGTGTCATGCGAATATAAGTAAAGCACTCATGCTTTCGTACATTGGTCCAGGCATCAATAGTGGAAGACTAAAGCTACTAAAGCTAAAATGGATCATAAGTAAACGTATCCTGCGAGCTGCCAAATTAGTTAACAAATCACCAGCATGGCGAGAACATCGTGATTTATTGTTCAAGTCAAGCAATCGAGTATATGAATATGCGCAAAGACTTAGTTATGCGACCGTTGGTTGTAGAATTATGAAGAATTATCCAAACCGTCTTGTCAGGTTCATGAGCAGCAAAAGCTGACTTTTAGGTCTTTTTTTAAATGCCTATCTTGGTATAAATATGAGCGGGTTAGATATACAAATAAATATTGAACACCATATATTGTAGAACCATTGATGATTATTTGACCAATACTCGAACACATTGTAAAATGGTGAGCATTTGCAGGTTTTTCGCGATGATATTGTGTACGTAGGCAAATTATTCCCTGATTGTCAACGTAGCTGTTGCCTGGGCTATATACCTTTTGAATTTCTAGTCGATACTATGATCAAGAATAAGTATTATAGTACGATATTGCTTTATAGGGGAATCATTTTTGCATTCTATACCTTTGATATGGACATTATTTGCTTATCCTAACTTATTTTTTCTACAACATGTATGTCATGGGACCTTCCTTTGAAATGTTCATCATGTCATGTTTAGGATTTATAGTGATAGCCATATTGTGGATAACCTGAATCCCTGGTGCTGATTCGTACGATCCACAAATTGTTTTCAGAAGTGGTACTATATCTGGCGAACGACTAGAATTCGCAGGATGCATTTGCCAGCAGCAGTTACAATGAATTTGGAAAAGTTTGTCGTATGCGCAATGAAGCGGAGGTAGCTAACATCGTTTGATCGGGCCTACTGTCCGCGCCATCAATCAACATTTGTCCACTGATGCGTGCTTCTATTATTGCGAAGATGAAAGATTTGAATGATCGTCACTCACTATTAGACAAATAATTCATCAAATAACCGGAATTTAGCATGTGAAATATCTGCATAGGTGACATATCGTTCTCTACTCACTGTTGAAATATTGCAACACTAAAGCTTTTACTTATCCGTCAATTATACGCTCCAAAGGTAATACATTATATAGAACCATTTCTGAATACCTGAAGCAGCAGTGTGATCAAAATTAACTAGCAAGCTACGTAAAAGGACAAGTAATAAGCTGGGGAAACGCATTCATCATTACTTTGCGCTTAATCAGCAAGTAATTACGTTGTTAACACTTCTAATTTATCCACACTGGCTGATTAACATTAATAAATATTGTCTACTGATGCGTGATTTATAATTTGAAAAAAAACAGTCACTGCTTGACTATTTGGTTTCATAAAAACCACAACTTAATCACTTAATAGCGCATTTTACAGTATGTGACAGCAGATTCACTCCCTGTAGAATGTTATCGGAAATGATGTCTCCATAATCGTGCAATGCATAGGTATGTTGTTGCAAGCAAAGGGAATACCACCATATGCCAACACATCCACTCGTCGATGTTCTCATCAATGACACAAAGTGCTGAGCATGTCGCTGACAGTCTGAAAATGACCTTTAGCATAAAGTCCGTTCACTTGTGTTTAACAAACCCGCATGGTTTATTTCACTCTTGATATCTCATGTGACATTCCGGAATATCGAATTATATATCACTGCACACGATTTTCTTATGATTGTATTATGAGCTCTATAAACCTGTAGTTCCAGTGGTTTGATATGAAACAGAATTTGAGTAGCCACCATAAAGCAACTAATATAACTTCAACTGGTGAATGATATTAATTATCTTCATTTAACACATGCGCTGTATTTCCGTGCCTTGTGACCAAACAGGTAACTAAGATAATCTAATTGCCAATAGATGTATCTGTGCAGTGTAATTGTGCAATCACTGTACCATTTATTATTGCATCAATCGAAACACGACGTGGAAGTTCAACGTGTTATATGTACCATGAAAGCATCGTGTTGTCGCAGTTATACAGGTCTGTAGACCGGATCATAGCAAAATACACCTATTTTGTGTAATCGACAATCGGTTATCGCGGGATATACAATTATTAGTTATTCGCACATCATCAGATATATTAATTTTCTAGCATGCGACTTGCTTCGTGAAGCCAAATATAACAACGTATGACATGGCTTCTATGAGCAATAAGGGCTATTGACGAACAAGAAGCCACGACTCAATCCGTCGGGCTTCTACCTTGTAGCGTATAAAACCCTGGCTCGTATACAAATCGATCAATCCTGTCGACCAAAACCCATTCCTATTTTGAATAACACAATATATCCCAAGCAGAGCAGACAAAGTATCGTCAGCAGATAATGTCAACGTTCTTAGAGTTCACAAGGCTATCAACACACATATGCGAAGAAGTGGTAGAGATCCATTGAGAACTAAATATAATAGATTATATGTTCCCCATAACACAGAGTGAATGTATTGTCGTTCGCAGTGACTATTATCGCTGCTGTTGTTGCATTGTGCTGTAATAGTATCCGGCTGTCAGTTAATGGGCTGATATGGGAAAATCCCATTAGAACACAAACTATTAAACACATCGGACCAAAGATGTAAAGCTATTGTTCAGAAACTAAGTCATAATGTAATGGTTTTTGATTCAAGTAAAATGTTGCAAGACAGATGCGCTTATTATAGTATATCGCTGGTGCTCGAATTGCATCTAATTTATGATTGGATGACACCGTCAAGTAGCTTCCATTTTCGATGTTTGACACCCTTTTAACACACCAATAGAAAAAATAATAACAGCCTGACTGTCTAAAAAGTCTCGTTGTACGCTGCCCTCATTATATCAGTATAGCATATTGAACGTTAAGGGGAATAATACATACCGTATGCAAACTATACTGAGCTAGCTACTTTCACACTTACATTGCCATGATAATTTAGTTATTTCTTCAACACTAGATCTTATTGCAGTATCAATTATCAATGTCTGGATATGCATATAGCTTTGATTGGAAATTTGGCGAATATACTAAACATAAATGTAATACCAGCCGATGATTTGTCAAGATAAAGTGGTTAAGAAAAGATCGTTCCGAGATAACGCTAATGAAATACACTTTGATTATTCCCTACAAAGCTATATACCAAGCAACTAATAAGGGAAGATGAGTTCCACAATTGGGTATTGTTGAATAGTGAATTATATTGCCAGTGAGGCTGAAACTATGCTCGAAAAATAGCAAAACAATGCCATTATATGCACTGACCCTATGGATATGAGTGTGCTGAGCTTATTGTCTCAAGTACCTAAACATTGATAAATGTGAGGGTTTTTATTACTCAATCCAAATTGTCGCTCATGAGGCAACCTACAGTCTTGCAGTGTGTCATAAAATATCAGACATATATTATTCCCATATTCTCCTGCCTGACATTCCTCTTGCCTTTGCTCACGGTTGCTACCAGCTTCACAGCCTCACTGCTCCCCGAGCGACTGTTAAATCAATATTTGAGACAAATTAATACTGCTATCCAAAAGACCTGAAAGTAGATTATTAGGGCGGATATTGGCTCTCAGCGGCAAATTACTGTAAATATTTGAGGCAATGTTACCGGAATAAGGATAGCGGAAGACTGGGGACCGACCAATTTGAATTTGTTATATACGAGACATGCACCAATGGTCTATATCATTACTATTCACATGCAATTAGTGTAGGTAAGTGTAATTTGTTTGTTAAAACCATTGATTAGCATATACAGAGGGTAAGAGTGAACAAATATACTCCTATAAACGCATCTCCTAAAATCAGGACGACAGCATGATATTGTGGTTTCGTCATAAATGATGAAGTTGTTTCATTCTAAACGGAGAGCTCGAGCTGATTTTGTATTGGAAATCTGCTGATTGCGCATGTTGCATCCTGACATCACACCTGTTACAATTCACACGAAAAAAACAGTTGATAGGCTTCTTGTCGAATATTTATTATGAGTGTAATTTTAGCATAATATACGGAAATCTCAAATGCAAATATCCAGCAATGTTTAAAAGTTTGGATGATATTCATGCTAATTTCTTGCTTTCAGTGTTGCTGCTTCGTTCATACAAAATGTGTTCCGGATATATATATATGCCTTAGATGCTGGGTTGTACGCTCGATGTTGTATTGCATTTGCATGTCGGTCTTATTCAAAATCAAATAATTGGTATCATTAACCTTTATTCTGACTTTTAGATTGCATATGTTATCCAATTCTTGGCGGTAACAGCTACAGAACCCAGTTCAACGTGATAAAACAGTAGCGCTTAAGAATTAGTCAGTCAATGTCACCCGGCGGCGTCTTTGTTGGCGCTGAAATCACAAACAGAATCGGAAAAATTGGAAGTGTGTTACATCAATAACTCAACAGATAAAGCAATACTCAGAAACGTTCACTCTCGCTGAAGATTGAAAAGGACTCCATTAGTCATAATAATGATAAAGCGTATTCATATTTTATACTGCTGTGTTTTTACAAGTGGTATCGGAGATGAGAGGGGTTTTGTTTGATTTCTGAATATTTGTAGGCAATTCACGTGCAATCACACATTCTGTCATGTGTCCTTATTAGGCAAGCGAGTAACGATATTTACAATCACAACAGTGGCATGTCTCCAGCTCTTATGGTGCTACTTAATTTCGAAAAGGATTTGTACGTGAAAGAAGCGAAATATATATTTTCATGTAAAAAAAACCGTAGAGCAAAATGATGAAATCTATCATTTATTTAGCCTACGTTAAATATCAACTACATCGTTGTATTATGCCTAGAAAATGACGATCCTAGCATAATATGTTCGATGGTTAATTTGTAGAGCCCCGTTTTTAAACGTATAAGCATTAAACAAATGAGGTACAGTTGGCAGTGATAAACAATGTGCCGGTAGTTTTTCCTACTACCGCAATGGTGGCACTACACATGCATTGCGACACCCCATTTTTTATCTACTCATGCATTTCCACGCACTGCTTCTCTAAAATAACCTAATAGGTAGCCTAGAGTTGCAAATAGTCAAATCAATGGTCAGGCTATTAAGCTAGGTTGCAATAGTTCAGTCCCGCATGTTGATGAAATTCTAAACGTGAGGAAACATAACGTTTCGCTTTCATTATAGCGATGCAATGACAATCTGTTTTAAATCTCAAGGATGTATCAAGGTTAATAATGATTTTTGCCATAATTTATAGACCGAGCGATTAAGGTAAGGCAAGACATTGCATAAATTGATCCGTGTGATGGGGCAAACTTTTAATATCTATCAACTTCGGATTCATAAATTGTCATCAGCAGATAGCGTTCATGTATTGCCTATCGTATGCTAACAAGTTATATGACATCCTTAGAAGTGCTCGTGACGCTTTGATTCATTAACATCAAGCGTTATACTAAATGGATAAACAAGGCGTTAACCGTGAAGTGTCAGTTAAATGACTTGGATATGTCAAATGATGAAGTGTTCGATAGATGCATAGTGGAACCGTCTTTTATTATCAAGTGTTATTTACGTCCCTGCATTAAAAGGCACAGGTTACAATCTTACTACGATTAAAAGGTCACTTGCGTTGGACGTGACAGTAACAATGATTTAGCTTAACAAACCTTCTAAGGAGTCAGGTATTCTATCGAGCGACCAATCCTGTGCCGTTTCTTCAACACTTCGCTGCCAAATATTGCTGATATGGCCAGCCGTTGGTATCAATTTTAGACTTAAGCTTCATTGCAACAGTAGCCTTAGCAATACCATCGTGTAGTTAAGAGCTAAAAAAGAAGAAATATTGAATAACTAAGAAATGTTATACAAATATGAGGCTGCAGGTCTCTTTTTTCTGGCTAAGATGAAATTGGGGCCCTTTTACAGCTGCGACCGATGCAACAACATACTCTTTTAACGCATTAATACAAAAGTACAGAACATGTTACTGAATAAAGACATTAGATGAAACTACAATTGTCCCATTACGTTGAGAACTAAACAAAATAACCAAGTAACAACTGATCGTAGTCTATTGTGTGACCTGTAAGTTGAACTCTCCTGAAAAAAACCATTGTCTTGTTTCTACCACCGAGATTGCGAAGTACAAATGCTTACAATAAAAATAATCGAACAAAAGCAAACACTGTGCCATATACTTATCCAAATATAATTATGTCATGCAATAGATTTGCTATCCATGTAATTTTCCTCCCACAACCGTATCACTCAAGAGAATATATCCTTTCTTTAGTTGCACCTTCACGTTTCGGGGGGAAGTTGTCTCATAAATTCTGATCACTGCGAGTCTTTAAACCGATATCTTTATGTCGAATGAAAGATCTAGCATGCGCTGACTCCTGAAATACGAATATGTACATTTCATATTCTATAGAGCCAGAAACGTCTTTGACCGCTTTCCACGGGAGAACAGTTTGGATAGCAAACATTCGGTACATCACCACGGGTTGCACCACAAACATGAGTAATGAAGGAAAGAGGGAGAGAACGACTTTCGCTTGCCTTATTGTTAGTTTATCGTCTGTTTTAGGGCCTCGATAGAGGAAATACTGCAAACTCACACCAAGCATTATCAGTTTAAAGTTCAACAAGTAATCCAGTCGAAATACAGAGAGGATGGATTATTTGACGGATATGAGCTGTCATCAACAATGTATATTTGAGAGCGGTAATGTTGACATATAATGGGTATACGACCAATCGAAATGTCAGCGTCCAAGGGTAAAGTGACAAACCTGAGGAAGGATTTCGCCAAACATAGAAAATTGCCTCCCACAAGCAATTGTCATAAAATAAACATTCCTCATGTATAAGAAATTGGGGCTGATCCAAGTCTTTGTACAACCACATCTTACATTAAGATAAACGAATGTTTATATCAAGCTCGTGAATAGCCTGCATTTTAATTAAAAAAATATGGAAATATAATACGTTTTGTGTCATGCGCCGTTTCGTTTTAAGTCAACTTCCATTCACTTGGTCCCCTATTTCAAGCGCTATGCTGTTTCAGTTAACGGTAAATGTGCCATAATAAGAGAGGTTTAAAATAATGACGTCTTACTTATGTCTTATGGGATAAGTTCGTGGCTACACACAAGTATACACATTAATTGATCACTCCATCAGCTAACAAAGGAAATCACAACAGACGCGTGCTATGGATTAATTAATTCGATATTGCACTGTATACGCGTCATAGCTGCATTACCGAGACAATAGCATGGCTAATAATGACTTTTTTGTAATGCCATGTGCCCACGCTGCCACAAAGGCTTCTATAAACCATTGTTTCATTGACAATATCTCAGTGGTTGCATGATGTACACACATTTGTTGTCTGCCTTATTACAAAGCCATGATACGCAGACTGGCGAAGGTATTGATTGATTATCACATTTCTTCTTGGCAAATGATTTACTGTCATCAGCTCGTAATGTTGTTTTAAATCGCCACACCTGGTAATGACGCTCTGTCATTGCACTAAGTATTACCAAACACATACCGCGATGAGCTGTAGATCTCCCCTGAAAAAGGCAGAGCACAACTGTTTTGTTCAAAATTTGTTAGCTAACTTGCTGTCATCAATGGATCCTTGCTGCGTTTTGTTGCTGCATTTATCATTTAAACGCCTATAATACTTACAATACTCTTATATGATCACTAACCCCGGTGAATAATGGCACATAAGCATTCAGAGTCGACACACAGAGTATATATCTACATACGTAGGTATTTAAACTGCACCAGAAGGAGCACATATCTTATGCACACGTATTTTGCTTAATGTTTCCTATTTGAAAGATAGCATTTTCATGACATAATCTATTGCGCGCTTTGACCTATTTGTTGTATTAAAAATATTATCGATTGGCTAGGGTGACAGATATATTGGAACATTTGCTTACAATAGCATATTTTCCCATATCTATTTCGCTTGGGCAAAATAATTCATCTGCGCATGCATGCGAAGCATACAAAGCAGTACGTTTATTCAATGGGATTTCTTTTTACCCAGACAGCATCAGCACAATGGTTTGATCGTTTTCTTTACGTTATGACGAAGCCGTAGCTATTATTGAATTAGGCAAAAATTTGGCGAGCATGATGATAAATATAACCATAGAGCAAGCGTGTTTTGATTTTTTTGTGTTTGTTTTTGTTGTCATCTATTGTAAACCACAATACTGAGCCTTTGCGCATCAGTTAAAGAATCGTCGGCGAGAAGATCGTGATTATCGAGCAAACGAAAAGATGGACATGCGTTGGGGTTCATATACTGTGTCTAGTTGTGTCGCAACCGTTGGCTTGTTGAATCATGAAGAATTATCCCGAACGCATTGATAGCTAATTTATAAACCTACCAATGCATGTATTTAAGTGAGTATAAAAAACAAATGCTGTTACTTGTATGGGCTGTTGATGGATCAGCAGCCACTTCTGCACCTGGGATCGTCCGCAATTGATTACAAGCAATAGTAATGAGATCACGTGTCTCAAAGGGCGAAATATGAGTGAGAGTATGCATAAACAATAGCGGCGTGCATTTGAACTAAGCAATATGCATACATTATCTATCAATCGTTTAAAGCATAATTTGTATATGCTGAATATGCTAATGTGTGAAGGCGATCATATTACACTCTATTACATCAGTTACTAGAAATTGAATTTATATCTGATCAATTAGCTAAATATTCATTGTTTCCCACCAGACATGGTTCGGTATCTCTAAGCCACTCAGCAGTGCCGTGTACAGAAACCAATGCATCACAAATAAGCCGATAAATGCTATGATGATAATTAACTGTCAAATTTCTTTGCTCATTCACTATTTGAAATTTTGACTGGATCACAGGATAACCTAAAGCAAGTGTGAAATTCCGGCGGAATGGGACATTAAGATCACTGTTGTCACCGTCCAGTCTGCAGATTCTTGTGGTAATATGCCGGACGTAAAATGCAGTCCGTCGAATAGAGTCGCCAACATCACTGGTGTGTTAATGGTATGGTTACATCAGTGCTCTCATGCTTACATGGTAAAGTAACGCAGGACAAATATTTATGTCAGGAATTGACATCTCTTTCTTTTATTCCCAAAAAAATACGATGACATCATAATATGATTAAAACCCACCCCGTTTCCAACACGTTATCTGCTGATTAAGTGGTTATGAATCCTTTCTTATTCTATGTATAATATAAGTGATTTACCAATGTTGGGCATACTGCAAGATGCTCTTTGCTGGGCATAATGTTCTTTTTTAAATGGTTATATGGATAATCCCCCTCACAGCTTCTTGACTGTTAGGCAGACGTTACGTTTTCCGTTGATCAGTTAAACAATTATCACACGTTAACAAGGGTAGTTTTATTGTGTCATCCCAATTTAAGTAACATGCACAAATTCCATTATGTCCATACACGCATCAGCAATATATTGATTCATAACTATTTACTGCATACGTCTTTTACCTGTGCGCCTGAATAAATCAGGATTCCTTTCGAGGATCCATTAGGGTTCGGTTTCGGACAATAGCCCTACATCTCTGAACGGAAGTGAACATAAACTTTGTTATAAAGGGTAAAATAATAGTTTTTTTCAATTAGAGCCCATTGACAGACAAGACTTCTATGGCAGTAATGAATACAGTAATTTACATGGCAATTATTCTATTATCATTCTTACTAAAATTTATTTATCAATTGTTATACTCACATTGTTACAAGCCATTGTATTTGCCCCAATGGGTTGCGTCCACTGTTGCACTGATCTCAGGGAAGGGTCTTTAATGGCGGATTGGCATATACAACAGTAGCACATAATATCGAAATACATCATCAGACTGTGGAATAATTCCTTGTACCTAAACAGGATTAATAGTTCAAAATTACCAAATGATTTGCTTAAGAAGCAACAGCCGATATACTAAGTTTCCGTAAATACTTAAACGCCCATTAAAAATCTTTCTCCACTAGGCTCGATAATTGCAAATTGACCCATATAGCCCGTAGTCGGGTTTTTTTATAAGTGACAATATATTAACTTGGGCTATTTAACATGTTTTTCCATCTGTAACGATGAACTGTTGTTTTCTTAATCTAAACAGGTCAATAACTATGATACCGGGTATAAACCAAGGGAGGTTTAGCAGATGTTTGTTTTCGATACGAGAATATCCAATAAGTAACACTAAGTTCTCAGCATAAAACCAGCTATGACTATCTAATCAGATACATATATTAGGAAAGGTCATGAAATGTTACATGCTTGCAACAAATCCGACGCTACGGGGGTCGTGTCACTGATAACCAGGTTGCTAGCTAATGTGTGCTTTATGGTTCTCTGTAATTCACCATCCTCTGTTATTCTTACTGGCTACAGTTGCTGATGGAGCCTCTTGGTGGACATTTTATGCATTAATAGGACCAGCCAGTTAGTGCAGCGAAATCTATCTAACACCTTGTCTTATAAAGCCCGGCAAACAAGGCCTTATGCAGCGAGCAACTATAAGCACGAGGCTGCTAATATACTAGTGTGCGTTGGTTCGTGCGTTGGTGTTTGTTCGTTTGTACGTTTAACATATGATCACAGTGCGTTTTGTCATAAGTAAGTTTGGTGTAAGTAACCGCAGAAACTACTATAATAAACATGCAAACAATGCCACGAATCGTATTTTGCAAATATATGTTCGGCTTTTAAAGGGCTAATTAGGCCAAACATTTATTTGTTCCGATGAAATACTATTTACTGAAAGCGCCGGATGCATTAATTGAATAAGCAACAGCAGTCATTTGTCAGTTTTGTATCAACGATGGTATCGTTGGCATTCCCATTGTGTTTGCGGTAGAGTATCAATCATGCAATGCAGATGTATACTATTGCAACGAATTGGACGACCACCAAATAAATCATACTCTTTCGTCTTTTTCTCTGCACAAAGTGCCGAACGTGTGGCTGACATTTCGGTAATGACATTTGGCACAGAGTCAGCAAACACAGCCTAGTTATTAGCCAAACGACAACATTACATTGTTTTGCTTCTTTTTACTAATTTATTCTGCAGCACAAAATTATAACTTCGACCTGAAACCGTACCAAGGAGTACCCGTCAAACATCCAAGATATCCATGCAGATGTTCTGTTAGTTTTGTCAAGCTGAATATGCTGCACTCAAACCCAATCATGCTCCAAATGCATACACGGAAATAATCTGCGTCAAAATTGGGACAGTTAATTACGGCTTTCAAAGATATAAGCAGCAACAAATAGCAATGTTGGTATCAACACAATATAACTTTCACATTCGGAAAAACTTACTAAGTGTACAATGTTGCCGGAATGGCTGAAACTATACTCGGTAAAAACTTAATAAATTCAATTATATGCATAGCCCATTTGTATAAAAGTTTGCATACCAGGATATGGACAGCTTATCATTTTGTCGTAGAAGTGTACATAAAGAACACTTGATAGAGCTATTGCGGAATATGCATTATATCTTCGAACGCACAAAAATATGATAAAGCAGCTTCTGGATATACGGTTTATGCATTAAACGGACCGGCCAGTAAGTTCAGCAAAATATTTTAGGCCCAACAGCCTTTGTATTACCGAGCAAGGGCAACCACGGCATTAGGCAACGAGCAGCAATAAGCATCAGGTTGCCGAAATACTTTTGTGCTTTAGTTTGTGTGTTTGTGTTTGCTTATTTGTGCGTATAACACATGCCCACAGTGTTTATTTCATGTCATGTTTTGTGTAAGTAACCTTTAGCCTTTAAAATCAACATGCACCCAGTGTCACGAAACATGTTTGACCTAAAATATACAGCATTGAAAGGGCTAATTAGTCCTTTTATGTATTTGTTCCGATACGTTATTATTGACTGAAAGAGCATAAATTGAACAAATAACATTAGTCACTCGTCACTTTTACATCAAAGATGTTACTATTGGCCTTGCCATTGTCTAAGCAATCTTGTACTAACCATGGGTTGACATATTGGGTAGGAAACATTTATCTTCGAATAATTATCTTCGAGCTGGGCACAATCAAGTGCCATTGCGGTCAGTTATACAACGCTGAGGAGATGCTCATATTTTGTGAATCACGCTGATTACAGAAAAAAACGAATATGAGTTCATTCAAAAGGGTTAGAATTGAGGTTAGAAGGCAGCAGTTTCATTTCGTTTAGTGGTTCATAACAGAAACGATTAATCATAGACGACAATAGATTGTCTTTCAAAATAAATCCCTATATTTTGACTAATTATTGCTAACAATATTATTAAGTGCATCACTGGGATTCTCGTTATTTATATCTGTGTAGTTTTCTCTAAAATGTTATGATAAAATCCGCCGAAAATGCAGCTCACGACATTTCCATATAAGTGATATTGCCTTCATGATATCGTTTATCAGCAGTGCTATACCAAGGTAAGGCGCAATCACTAGATGCACTTCAGCCAGCATAACGCGACAATCATATTTTTACTATTCATCTCAATCAAGAAACTGCAAAAGACCCACATACTATAAACCGCATTAACTGCCATGCACAACTACAAACCTAACGCACCTAACATAAACGTGCATTTATTAAATCAATTATCACAAAGAAGGTTTTGAATGTAAGCCACATTGTTTTGGCATTATCTTGTTTTTCAGCGTTTAGTCGCTAGATCAATATCAGCCATGCTACTAATAATAAAATATGGCACAGCCTTTCTATACAGCAGTGCATGATGTACGAGTAACATTCTGTGAATAGACAGGTGTTGCGTTTGTTATGCACATTTATTATGTTGCTTAAGCTGATCGTATAACTGCACAACAAAAGACCGCGATCCTTCACTTTGAAAAGCCTTTAGTCAGGCGGATTGAAAAGGGGCGGGATTCAAATAATAACGATAAACACACACATATATATATATATATATATATATATATATATATAATTATATATATATATATATTTATACAAGTCCGACCATGTTGGTACAATTCACCGACTATTTTGGCCCATACTTACATTTTGGTCGACGATAATGGGGCCAAAATAGTCAGCGTCATCTCATAGGCTTACGCAACTGCGCTTCCCCACCAAATTGTAACTTTGTTTGCTACTGCTCCGCCTAAGGTTGGAATCATATTATTCGGGGTAACTATCCACTCTTTCTTGGCGTTAAATGCCTTTGCCTGAATTTACATTTTGGCCTCAACGACCATTTTGGCCATGTTGAATAATCGGTCATTATTTGTCTTTGTTCGATGTATATTTGCTTCAAACTTAGATTCATGATTTGTGTGACTTTTAATTTCAATGAACATTTCTTTGTTTTAAATTATCGCTTGAAATGAAGAACATACAAATTTTGAATGAATACATAAATCAGCAGTTTATCGATTAACGGGCGGCACACACTCAAATATCTTTACGGTCGGATATAAAAAAAATGGCGATTTTACTGGGAAAGCCGGGGTTGTAAGTCTTTGTCAACTCATTTTTGGTGTTTTTTCTCAATATATATCCGTCTGATAGTGTTTAATTTAGGTAAATGAGAACAAATGTAGCACTTAAGCTGGGATTTCGAGACGCAGATAAGCATTCAAAACGTTTGAAGAATCTCACTGAATTGAGATACCGGTTTTCTCGATCTATGATGTGTAAAGTTTCAAATAATAAATGAAAACATATCATATCATCGGACTGTTTTTAACAAGGGAATAATTAGCCAGATTGTTTTGTGTTATCAGTTTGCTCATGTCGTAAAATCTAACTTTCCCCACGAACGCATCCGCGGGCTCAAGCAGAAGGTTTATTTTGGGATTGTAACAATTCCAGCTTGCCATACAGCGTGGAATTTCCGGTACACGAGCGAATATAAACAAAGCCTTTCAAAGGCGATCGGTCAGCCATGACCATTTTACACGCTATGTTTCCATGTGATTCCCGCTCGGTCAGTATGATTCCAACGTTTATAGATTGAATATCATTCATGTGACAATGTACGTTATTGTTGCGGGAATAAATCTCATGTACGACAAATTATGAAATACCCGTAGTTTACAGTGGTTAGCGAGCGTCACCGGGCTGTTCCGCACCTGGGCTCTACGGTTCACACTCACACTTACCGATCACTAACACTAATCCAACGGCGAACAATACCCAGATACCACGTTAATGTTACTAGATGCAGCTTGGTTAGACAGATCTACCGATTACCATTGATTTTTAAAAAAAATGTATTTCCTAACGTTCATTTAACCGTATTGGCTGTTGTCCATTGGCCATTTTAGCGAACGGCTTTTGCGCCATCTGTCAGATGTAAACATTGCCTGATAATGACAGCGAACATTCGCTCCGGTATGACAATAACCCAAACGCTCATCGATCCCACTCGTCTTCAGACATTATGCCCTGTAACTAACAATGTTGTATGTGGACACTAGCCACCACTAGCCACTAAGATAACTTGTGTCATAGTACACTATATAACAAATCTGGTGTTACTGCGTTAGTGGGGGTGGGGTTACATCAGTAATGTTACCCTTAACCTTCCTTTTAAAGTACTTTTATTGGACATGGAAATATTATGTATCATTGTAATACACTAAAACATGAGTTCTTTATTACATTCCTATAAGTTTGATTATATGTTACATGATAGTTCAGTCGTGTCAAACTTCTGCCATCAATAAGTCAGGAAAGTGATCCTTTTAATTTCCATAGAAGCTTTCAAAAAAAAATGTTCAATGCTTGTAATCCAATTCTTTAATATAACAATCACCTCATTTGAATCTATCAGATGTAGGCTATTAATGCCATGATCATTGATAAGTTAGTCTTAAAATCTGTGCATCTGGTCTAGTTTTGATGGTTGTATTAAGCATATTTGAAACCCCAAATCACATGTGGCCTTTTCAGGACAGTGCAGTTCCCAAGATGTAACAAATTGACTGGTTATGCATGACTTGGATGGTCCCTTTGATTAGTTTCCATCCCGGACATGTTGCATGCCCCTTATAAGGTAATATTTATGGACCATTAGGCAGGAATCATTAATAGTTATGCTCATCAACACAGTTTTGCCCTGTCAATCTGTCTGCTTGTAAACTTTTGGTATCACATTTGTTTTAATAATACAAGCCACTGTTATATTGATTGTCACTTACAAACAAAATATCAGCCCTTTGTGACCTTATTATTGAAAAATAATCTCTTAGCTATGTTAACCAAATAGGGAATACCAGTCTTAAATTAATCATGAACCACTCTTATATTGACCATTACTTACAAAGTAAATATCAGCTCTGCATGTCCTGAGAGATTTACATAATTGGGAATAATACTTGATGGCACATTTTCTTATAATACAAGCCAGCAACTCCTCATTGACCAAATCTTCCTGCATAACCTTTGACCCCTGGATTATTATTGAATAATATCCTGTGCCTATAAACCCAATGGGGTATTAAAAGTTTTGATGTCACAAATTGTTATGAATTAAGCTAGTGATCTCAAATCCTACAAAAGGCCTTCTCATGTCAGTATCTCTTAGCTAACTAGAAATCAGATCTGTATGGTCCTTGACCTCAGCCAAAATGTTAGGATTATTATCAATAATACTGGTCAAGTGAAAAATGGGGTTTATCATGTCTTTATATCCTGGCAAACTTTAACTTATAGCTTTATGGCTTTTGACCTCTGACGTGCTAAATTAAAGCAAATTAAAATTTCTTGTTCCAGGAAAAATGTTATTAATAGCTCATGGGTGTTTGGGTTAATCATTTCTAAAAAACTTAAATTATTTGGCTTAAATGCTAAAACTATTTGCAAAACTACTTGGCGATGGACTATTGATGCCAGGCAAGTGGGTTTGGGGGTTATTGTTCAGCCCTGGTGTATCATTGAATACAATGTTATGCTATAAAAGCTATGATTAAATGCTGTCATAACTTGTTAATACAAATCGTGCCAAAAGAAGCAGAGTTCAATAGCCATGGCCTTCTGTCTTTATTGTAAGGCAGTTAGATTGACTAAGTGTTTGCGATGACATTTTGCCTAGCAGCACTCATGATATGGTATAAACTGCTTTACCTACTGTTCTGGGTTTAATATTATGGACCCAGCGTCTCAATTGATCATATTGGAGATTCATATCCGCTGTGGTGGTTTATCAGCCCTATTTAGGAAATTTATTTGTTCAAGATGGGCAACTATCAACTGTCCAAACATCACAATTATGCTCATCTATCTCTGCAAGATACCTCCTCATATCAAAGGGACCAGTGTTTTGCTTTAGGGCTACTAGGCTCTTGCTTAGTGAAAAGAAATATTCTTTAGTCTTATCATTTCATGACATTTGGTGATTTGAGATAAATGTATAGTTAAACATAAAAATAGTGAGGAGGTCATGTGGCTTCATCTACATTACTGTCAGTAATGTAGATGAAGCTACATGACCTCCTCACTATTCTACATAAAGAGTTACATTTGAAATATTAAGGTCCATGTGCTAAACCAACATGAAAATTTATTTTCTTCTGCATGCATGTATATGGTACAACTTCGTCAATATTGTGGCTTCACCAGTTTTAGAGGCTTTACCAATATTTTGGCTTCACCAATACTGTGGTTTCACCAATATTGTGGCTTCATCAATAGTGTGGCTTCACCAATAACATAGCTTCACCCATACTGTGGCTTCACCAATATTTTGCTTCACCAATGTTGTGGCTTCATCAATGTTATCCCTTCATCAATATTTTGGCTTCATCAATGTTGTGGCTTCACCAGTGTTGTAGCTTAACCAATATTTTGGCTTTAACAATGTTGTGGCTTCATCAGTGTTGTGGCTTTACCTATATTGTGGTTTCACCACAACTGTGGCTTCACCAATACTGTGGCTTCATCAATATTGTGGCTTCACCAATATTGTGGCTTAAACAATATTGTGGCTTCACCAATATTGTGGCCTCACTAATACTGTGGTTTGATCAATATTTTGTCTTCACCAATGTTGTGGCTTTACCAGTGTTGTGACTTCACCAATATTGTGGCTTCACCAATATTGAAACTTCATCAATATTGTTGCTTCACCAACATTGTGGCTTCACCAATATTGCGGCTTCTACAATACTGTGGCTTCACCAATATTGTGGCTTCACCAATTTTATGACTTCGTCAATGTTGTGGCTTCATCAATGTTTTGGCTTCATCAATGTTTTGGCTTCTCTTGTTTATCATATTTCGTTGAGATATATCAATCACTGGGGCTTGATAATTTTTGTTAAAACCATCAGAATGACCAAAATGACCGAAACAATGAGTATTATCTGTATTTGTTGTGTGTGAGTATGGCTTCAACAGTCTGTTTAAGTAGAAGTTTTTTATCAGAAGTTCTGTTTACCCAGTATGACTGTTAGGCTCCACCTAGTCCTGATTGATGGTCTTGCCGTTTTGATGCATGCACTTGTGTATAGTGTCTCATTGTTGTGCACTTAATCTGCTCTGTATTTATCTGCAATTCATATCACCTCCTCATCACCAGCCCAGCATGACACAGACCTGGGGTTCTTTTTATTACCAGCCAGTCGTTACACTGACCTGGGGTTCTTGTCACCAGCCCAGTATGTCACTGACCTGGGGTTCTCCTAATATGGCATCTTTTTTGTTTGCAGGGGTAGAATTTCTTGAGGCCAGTTAACATCTAAAATGGCCACCCGTCACCAGGACAGGTCAGGATGGGTGGCCATTTTAGTTAACTTCCAGCCCTGTTACTGATGACTGAACTAAGCTCCCTGGGCTGTAGACTTATTCTGAACATCTGGCTTTGTCACATAATCATCTCCAGATGAACATCAGATATGTATGTCTTCATCCTCACTATATACTGATTTTCAGATGTGCACAATTGTAAATGTGACCTCAGGTTAAGGGTAAAGAGAGCTGGCTTATGTGGATGAGACACCATTTTATCAGTGGTTAAGTGACAGATGGAAGTGCACCATAGCCAACCCAGGGGAGCAGTCAAGCATTGAATTCTGGTATATTTATCAATGATAAGCTCCATAGCAACCTTCCTGGTGGTAACTAGTGAATGCCTGTTATCTCGATACCCAGAAAGAGAATGTTAAAGATGCCATCAGTGGTCAATGAATGAAGGTAACATTAATTATTGATGGGTGGGCGGTTTGTTATTGGTTATATAATTGCAGTTTAAGTGCATATTGATAAGATCAGGCTTACAATGTGTTTTACCAATATTCTATTAGTTTATATTCAAATGTAGATTCAGTTTCTGCCACATGAGAGAGATTAGTTTTTACTTCCTTTACTTAATAACAAGAGATTGATTCATGTGACATGTTGTATTGATGATCAACCTTATCAGGTTGGTAAGAATTAATGTTGTGTAATGTTTTACACTGACTTCCTTTAGTTATTTTAGTTAACTTTGTGTGTGTAACAAAATGTGCAACTATAGCTGGGGCACAGCAGGAGAATCATCTTTTGCTGAATCATGTGGACAAGCTGTTGTATGGATTCACTAATTGTGTCCTAATGGAAACCCACCAAGACTGGATCTCTTGAAAGTTTATTACTGATAGTGCAACATAAGGCGCTGTTGTCGAAGTTCCTGCTGATCATGTTCAAATTTATCTGTAGATATGCATTGCTTGATAATGATATCCTGATAATTGATTTCCTTATATTGTTAACCCTTATGAGGTCAATACATTCAGTCCATTAAGTCAATTTATTTAGCTGAATCAACTCTGAATGCCTATATTGTGGATACATTTTTTGGTAGAATTTAAGTGACCCTAGATAGGCAAGTGAACAGCAATCAAAGTTTAATAATCAACAAAACAAATTCATCTTCTGCCTAGTCCTGACCTTAACAAATCCTTGAGCACATTGCCTGCAGATGCTGCTGGTTTTTTTAAAATTTTGTAACTACATGTTATTATGTGGCAAACTGAATAAAGGTGATATATTTAAGACTTAACGATTGTTTAATCCATGTTTTAATCATGATGTCCTGAGGGGATTTATATCATTCACACTGAAAGATTCAGTTTAATTCTCAAAATAAATCTAATGTAAGGCAAGACAATGATGCTCTTTTGTGAACAGATAAAACCTGTAATAAAGAATGCACAATTAATCAATTGGCGGTCAGTTTGACATTTGATGAAGCAAATTGAGAATAGATACATGAATTTATGCAGTTGGACACATCATTATATGACATGCACATACTTTGGTTAGTGCCCTGTTGCCTAAACTTCTCGGCTGGTTTGCATGATTGCAGTTAACATTTAACAATACGAAAATAAATTATTGAACCATATAATATAAGAGCGAGGACCGGGTTCATAACGCTATGTGATGCTGCCTCCACTGCCCCGTGTCATTCAGTATATAGCTAGCTAGCTGCTCAAGAACTTCACAGAAGCCTGTCAACCCGACCGATTTGGGCGACACCCAAATAGCTTCAGTCGAAAGTTATTTGCTCTCATATTACCATATCTTATTTGCCTTTCATTTACTATATATAAACACTTCTTCTTTCATTTAATTGGAACGGATTTAAGATTATCACCTTGTTGTTGTTTTTGCACCAAATTTAAGCGGATTTTGCAACTTTGGCCATGTGCGACAAGACTGTCGCAATGTCGAACGGAGATAAATAGTGACAGCTGTTTGGACTCTCCCGATTCAAGGGACGAGAGATGTTGTCCAACATCGTTGAAAGACAGATAACATTGTTCAGAGTGGTTAAATAACATTAATCCGCCCAAGGCAATCGATATGTATTATAGTTACAGCAATAACTTCAATGATAGCAGTTTAATTATCCATGAATCAGAATATAAATAGGTTAAAATATATGACCTACTTGCATTTTTGACTTGGAATCGTCCATGCTCCAATATTAGAGACGACAATCTTCAGAATGTTAAGTATCACTAATTCTTGCTAAAACTCGCAGTACCTCGCAGAATAAACTTGTATCCAAATTAATAACGGATACGTTGAAGAACTCCCTTCCTTAAAATAGGTGACTTTAATGCATATTTACTCCGTTCTCCACCTGCCGCTCGGCAAGGTTCGGAACTTTTCGGAACAAGACATTGCGTAAGCATTTCGTATAATCGCGCCGATAATTTAACTTCACTTTTTTCTCTATGTCTCGTTGAATATTGTGAGTGTACAGTTCGAATTATGTATAAACGATGAGAAATGGAAAAAAGTTTCTTACGGTTCCCGAAAGATCTAAAAACGCGCAATACTTCGTGTAAGCTTGTTTGTAGGAATTTAATTTAAGTCGTTTATGGTTTCATAGACCTTCTAAGCTTTGTAACCCAAGGTTGTATAAACGATGGTCTGTCAGTAGTAGGTTGGTTGGGATAATAATGGTTGGTAATATCGGAAGGCAAAAAGGGCTGGTCGGCTCATTTGTTTATTTTAATCACCAATATGGTTGGATATATAAAATGGCCATAATGGTTGGTTATATAAAATAGCCAAAATGGTTGGTTTTATAGAAAAGTTCCAAAATGGTTGTTTTTTTGCATGACAAAACTATCGCGACTATTTTGGTACAACCATTTTGGCCTATAATTTTCATAATCTTCTAAAATAAGTTTTGAATGAAGATATTAACTGAAAGCTGCACAAGGCAGATGTATAATATTTTGCATCCGCGATATCACATAATTTGAGCTCCAAAAAGCGAAATAATCGAATGAACCAAAATGGTCGGTTTTGTCGATATTGTACAAAATGGTTGCAATTATAAGTATATATATATATATATATATATATATATATATATATATATATATATATATATATATATATATATATATATATATACATAGATATGTATATACATATATATTTATATGTATAGGTATATATCTATACATATATATTGTATATATATCTATATATATATATATAAATGTATATTTTATATATATATATGTATATCTATGTATATATATATATATATATATATATATATATATATATATATATATATATATATATATATATATATATATATATATATCTATATATATATATATATATCTATATATCTATCTATATATATATATATATTATATATATATATATATATATATATATATCTATATATATAATATATATGTATATAGAACAGAAGTTTTAGTCCGCTAATATCACGAGCTGGTATAATGTCTTTACTGTCGAATATATTAAATAATACCGCCCGGAATATGTTCTGGTCGGCTCATTTGTTTATTTTAATCACCAATATGGTTGGATATATAAAATGGCCATAATGGTTGGTTATATAAAATAGCCAAAATGGTTGGTTTTATAGAAAAGTTCCAAAATGGTTGTTTTTTTGCATGACAAAACTATCGCGACTATTTTGGTACAACCATTTTGGCCTATAATTTTCATAATCTTCTAAAATAAGTTTTGAATGAAGATATTAACTGAAAGCTGCACAAGGCAGATGTATAATATTTTGCATCCGCGATATCACATAATTTGAGCTCCAAAAAGCGAAATAATCGAATGAACCAAAATGGTCGGTTTTGTCGATATTGTACAAAATGGTTGCAATTATAAGTATATATATATATATATATATATATATATATATATATATATATATATATATATATATATATATATATATATATATATATATATATATATATATATATATATATATATATATATATATATATATATACATAGATATGTATATACATATATATTTATATGTATAGGTATATATCTATACATATATATTTGTATATATCTATATATATATATATATAAATGTATATTTAAATATATATATGTATATCTATGTATATGCATATATATATATATATATATATATATATATATATGTATATATATATATATGTATATATCTACATATATATATATATATATATATATATATATATATATATATATATATATATATATATATCTATATATATAATATATATGTATATAGAACAGAAGTTTTAGTCCGCTAATATCACGAGCTGGTATAATGTCTTTACTGTCGAATATATTAAATAATACCACCCGGAATATGTTTTTTAAGTCTCATTTGTTGCAAACCCACTAACGTCGTATTGTATTAGACAACCCCATTTTCAATATATCCTTAATGTTAAGCAACCGTGAGGGCCGCTGGATGAGTCTATAAACGGTTTACTTCCCTGTCCATGATGTATTACCCACGCAAATGTCATATCGCGTATCTTTAATATTTGCGTTAATAAGGCTACAGGGTCACTGCTTCTTAGATTGACACCTGCCAGCAAGATGCATATGATTTTGTTGCATATCACCAGGCAGCGTACTGTAATATCGGTATCGTGACACACAATCAGCATATTCTGACCTTTGTTTAAAAATGTGTTTCATATTGTGCTCAAATACGAATAAAAATTGTATAAGCTCAACCATAATATCTCAAAGTATGCGTTTGTGAATGGGTACAGGGGGCCGGTCTAGAGATAGTGAGTTAATAAGAAGCCTCACAATGCTGATATTTACTTATGTAGCAGCTACTGCAGGGATTATGAAACAATCTTAACCCACCTGTTGCTGCCCTTGACGTTTATTAATGAAATCATAATGATGCTTGTGTACGCTGGAAATCAGTTTTGGTTCCTCATCGATGTGTATATGCGCTTTGTATGTGTTTTGATCAGTTTCCATAGTTTGTAGTAGTTGTTTTCCAGCACAAGTTGTATTTAATCGCGATAAAAACATCATTGACTGAATATTAAACCCTTTGTTGATACATGTGTCCATGGTCCGTCTAACATGAAAACGGCGTTTTGGAATATGTCGCAAACAGAAAGTGTAGAGGCTTGAGGCCAATTTGTTTGACTTTGGGAACCTCGTATTCCGCATCAGTGCGTCGAACATTAGGCAGGAAACAGACATTGGCTAGATCATAGTGTTTGGCATTGTCCTAAACGAGTCACACGTTGAACTCTTGCTCTTAGTATAACTGATGAAATATCTTGCTTTCGGCCAAATATGCTACTGTTTTGCATTGTGTGGGAAATCAACTGATAAGTATCAAACCGAGTCTATCGTTACATTATGTAAAAGACTTTATAGCATTATAATTGTTAAGGTTATAATTCACAGTCCCTGCCCTATATCGTAATATGTATTCAATTATGCTCTCCTAAATAAAACTATCAGTTGCAGTCCTGTTTACACGTGTACTCATCTAGAAGAATTATAATGATAGCTACATAAATATTCTATGCAACAGACTTAAGATAACCCAAGCTTTCAGCTAGATGCATAATTTACCGGTGTATTATTTATTTTCCTGAAGCTTCTGTAAGCTGGTTGTCATTCGCTTCAGAATGTTGTGAACGTTATAATACACATCGTAATACTAATGAAATGTCTGAACCAAGCATTACATTTCCCTAGTGACTGATTGTCAACAAAACCTTTTAGCACTTACATTAGTTATCAACCATCCCTACTTTGAGCTATGTAGAGCCCATTAATGAAAAATCTAGACGCAGGATAGAGCACGTTAGTGTCAAATAAGTTGAGCCTCAGGTTCGGGACCAGAGAAAATGACTACCAATTATCCGACAATTAACGATAATCGTTGGAAAATGTCCAGTGTATTGAATTCAAATTATTTTCAAGAACGATTGTTAGCCTTATACTCAGTCAGCGCCCTAACATCTGGGCAATGTACCTTTTATTATTCTAGACAATACAGAGACACATATTATATCACGATATGTCCTATTAGACCAACTTTTTAGTAATTTATAACTGTGATATGGGCATTACTTGCTTTTGTTATTGGCTCTCAATTTCAGGATACTTTATAGTGCATACCTTGCCAATGTACATCCTGTCACTTAAACCAGAGAGACACGTTTGGTTTAAAGTGATAGCCTTATTATGGTTTTCCTGAATCCTCTGTGTTTAATCGAGCGCAAGCTCTTTTTCTCCTACAGTGGTGCTTTGGCTTGCAATCAACTAAAATGCTTAGTATGCATTTTCAAGCAACTAAATTAAAAAAATCATCGTAAGTGATCAGAGAAAATGCGTAGCTAATTGCTTATTGAAATTACTCGAATATATACTTTGTGAAAACCCTAGTCCCGTTTTTGTTGTGCATTCACCTTTGTCGAAGAGTAATTATGTAATGGGCTAAGCGCTACACAGAGCGCTGTAAGAACGCTATTTACCGACGTGAATGCAACAAACAAAGAATTTTATATATATTAAGGTGATCTATTAACTGTCAAAACAAGTTTTGTTGTGTATTGGCAGTTTATGCATGTGCAGCCCACAATTGCCCACAAATGAGCATCAAGTAATGTGACATAGATTGCTTAGCCGTGTTTTATAGAATGTAACAAACTAGTGACTACAGATAAACCAAAACCAGAGTCTAACCCAATGTAAAAAAATAGATGTTTATTTGCTCGGTCATCGCACGACGTCATGCGGATTGATGAACCGTTTATTGTGTGTAGCGCTATACGTTTCGTGATACAAGTGCATTCAGAACATGCGACATCTTTTCATACGTAAATGTTATTTGGTCGTCGTCAGGCGCTACTTATATCATGATATCGGCATTGTCCGTTCAATGCATAGATAAATATTTCATGATAAGTGCTTCGAAATGTCACGCAGCTTTATCCGGCTAAATACTAATCCGTTGTATGAATATATACGTCACACTACTTCGTGATCCAGGCAGTTTCATTTACAGGTACTATGACGCCAGTCCGCTTCGCACAAGTATTTGTAAAAATTGTAAAAGCTCAGCCATGATAACTCGAAGTATGCGTTTGTGAATGGGTACAGGGAGTCGGTCTAGAGATAGTGAGTTAATAAGCATCCTCACAATGCTGATATTTACGTATGTAGCAGCTACTGCAGGGATTATGGAACAATCTTAACCCACCTGTTGCTGCCCCTGACGTTTATTAATGAAATCATAATGATGCTTGTGTACGCTGGAAATCAGTTTTCGTTCCTCATCGATGTGTAAAATCGCTTTGTATGTGTTTTGATCAGTTTCCATAGTTTGTAGTAATTGTTTTCCAGCACAAGTTCTATTTAGTCGCGATAAAAACATCATTGACTGAATATTAATCGCTTTTTTGATACATGTGTCCACGGTCCGTCAGCACCTTCAAACAAATGCAATTATGACTGCTAAGATGGCCGATGAGGTATAAATATCCCATTACTTTCGAAATGTTATCTTCATCTATTTTTATCCGGCATGATTCAACGCACAAAGGCAAAGGCATGTGTCATATATACCAGTGCGTTCGTAAGCATATAGCACAATACTAAAATATCCAGATGTGAACATCATCACCAGACACCTTGCCAGGCATCCGTCCATTTCGAATGGCTCAGTCACAATGTGTCTAACATGAAAACGGCGTTTTGGAATATGTCGCAAACAGAAAGTGTAGAGGCTTGAGGCCAATTTGTTTGACTTTGGGAACCTCGTATTCCGCATCAGTGCATCGAATATTAGGCAGGAAACTGACATTGGCTAGATCATAGTGTTTGGTATTGTCCTAAACGAGTCAGGCGTTGAACTCTTGCTCTTAGTATAACTGATGAAATATCTTGCTTTCGGCCAAATATGCTACTGTTTTGCATTGTGTGGGATATCAACTGACAAGTATCAAACTGAAACTATCGTTACATTATGTAAAAGACTTTATAGCATTATAATTGTTAAGGTTATAATTCACAGTCCCTGCCCTTTATCGTAATATGTATTCAATTATGCTCTCCTAAATAAAACTATCAGTTGCAGTCCTGTTTACACGTGTACTCATCTAGAAGAATTATAATGATAGCTACATAAATATTCTATGCAATAGACTTAAAACAACCCAAACATTCAGTTAGATGCATAATTTACCCGTGTATTATTTCTTTTCCTGAAGCTTCTGTAAGCTGGTTGTCATTCGCTTCAGAATTTTGTGAACGTTATAATATACATCGTAATAATAATAAAATGTCTGAACCAAGCATTACATTTCCCTAGTGACTGATTGTCAACAAAACCTTTTAGCACTTACATTGGTTGTCAACCATCCCTACTTTGAGCTATGTAGAGCCCATTAATGAAAAATCTAGACGCAGGATAGAGCACGTTAGTGTCAAATAAGTTGAGCCTCAGGTTCGGGACCAGAGAAAATGACTACCAATTATCCGACAATTAACGATAATCGTTGGAAAATGTCCAGTGTATTGAATTCAAATTATTTTCAAGAACGATTGTTAGCCTTATACTCAGTCAGCGCCCTAACATCTGGGCAATGTACCTTTTATTATTCGAGAAAATACAGAGACACATATTATATCACGATATGTCCTATTAGACCAACTATTTAGTAACTTATAACTGTGATATGGGCATTACTTGCTTTTGTTATTGGCTCTCAATTCCAGGATATTTCATAGTGCATACCTTGCCAATGTTCATCCTGTCACTTAAACCAGAGAGACACGTTTGGTTTAAAGTGATAGCCTTATTATGGTTTTCCTGAATCCTCTGTGTTTAATCGAGCAAAAGCTCTTTTTCTCCTACAGTGGTGCTTTGGCTTGCAATCAACTAAAATGCTAAGTATACATTTGCAAGCAACTAAATTAAAAAAATCATCGTAAGTGATCAGAGAAAATGCGTAGCTAATTGCTTATTGAAATCACTCGAATATATACGACTTTGTTAAAACCCTAATCCCTTTTTGTTGTGCATTCACCTTTGTCGAAGAGTAATTATGTAATGGGCTAAGCGCTACACGGAGCGCTGTAAGAACGCTATTTACCGACGTGAATGCAACAAACAAAGAATTTTACTTACTTACTTGCATTTATGTAACTTTTTAAAATCAGGGTTATATATTAAGGTGATCTATTAACTGTCAAAACAAGTTTTGTTGTGTATTGGCAGTTTATGCATGTGCAGCCCACGATTGACCACAAATGAGCATCAAGTAATGTGACATAGAATGCTTGGTCGTGTTTTATAGAATGTAACAAACTAGTAACTACAGATGAACCAAGACCAGAGTCTAACCCAATGTAAAAAACTAGATGTTTATTTGCGCAGTCATTGCACGACGTCATGCGGATTGATGAACCGTTTATTGTGTGCAGCGCTATACGTTTCGTGATACAAGTGCATTCAGAAAATGCGACATCTTTTCATACGTACATGTTATTTGGTCGTCGTCAGGCGCTACTTATATCATGATATCGGCATTGTCCGTTCAATACATAGATAAATATTTCATGATAAGTGCTTCAAAATGTCACGTTGCTTTATCCGGCAAAATAATAATCCGTTGTATAAATATATACGTCACACTACTTCGTGATCCAGGCAGTTTCATTTACAGGTACTATGCCCCACTGTAAATGCACCGTGTACTATTTACGACGTGATACCCACAGGTTAATAGTTGTCACATTGTTGGACACACTAATGACGCCAGTCCGCTTCGCACAAGTATTTCTAACATTTGTTTTCGGGTAACGGTATTAATATGAATCATCGGACTTCATCTTAGTTTTATAAGCGAGCGTCAAATATACGTTTGCATTGATTTTCTTTGATTTATTGAATCGATTTTGATAATCAAACTGCACATCATGCATCAGATA
Source organism: Urechis unicinctus (assembly GCA_034190875.2). Classification (NCBI taxonomy): domain Eukaryota; kingdom Metazoa; phylum Annelida; class Polychaeta; order Xenopneusta; family Urechidae; genus Urechis; species Urechis unicinctus. The sequence goes on along the minus strand of CM067352.1, from coordinate 8,984,789 downwards.
TAAATCCGTTAGATATGCTCGTCTTTCAGTCACTGGGTGCTAGTAAAGCACTTATTCGTCATTTACACATGGCTTGGTATATAATGTCCAACCCGATATTTTTTTAATACTCACAATAGCGACGAATGACAAGTATTCATGGCAAGATACAACAGGCAGTAGATGCTGCTCAACGTAATACGCCACATCAATGCTAAATATATCCTTCGGACAACGCTATTAGGCTTTGTGTGTTAACCAAACACATCCCGAGCTTCCTGCTGAATGCACACCTAGCCGCTTCAACGCTTCCGTTTCTTACGCTTATATCGAATGATTATCAACCTTCCAGAAAAGAAATGAAGCAGTATTTGCTTCAAAACTGACGCTAGGCACTTACTGCTGATGAATTGTGACCGTACATAATGTCGTATAAGTTGGATATTTACAAAATGATAAAGACATTAAAACAGTTGAATGGGTCCGTGTAGATAAGGCAGTATTTGTTTTACAGTTTGTAGCTAAATAACGTCCCACAAGTATGAAGGAAATGCTAAACTGGCACACATGAAGATGACTGTAGGATTGATGAATAATGTCTGCTGCTGATCAATTAGGCTCCATCAATACAATGCACTAGCTGTACAAGTAACATTCATCTTGGATATTCATGTAAAGGATAATTGCTTATCATTACTGTCAGTACCTATTCACCTGTTCCTGCAAAGTTAAATATGAAAACGTACTACACAAAGGTTACAAAAGAGCTATCACGAGGTTTTTGTCAACATGATTTTACAATAAAAGAGACCTATCCTAAATCTATTATCAAAGCAAATTATACTCACGATCTGCTGTCCTATAATTTGAAATATTTTGTAAAGCAAAGGGTCACGTAACATTAACCAATAAAACATGGAGCATTGCCACTTGCCATTAGAGCTAATTGAATATGTATTTAACTTCCATACGCCCACGGATACCTGCCGCGCTATTCAAATGCATTTATATATATATATATATATATATATATATATATATATATATATATATATATATATATATATATATATATATATATATATATATATATTTATATTTATGTGTATCCAAAAGCACACTGCAATACAAAGCCAATTTATAAGTATATTGTGAGAAGCTGGAGCTAGATAGAAATTTGTTAATGCGTCAGAAACGGTTCAAGATATACAATGAAAGTATCCATTATATTGTTGTTATCTAACAAAAATACGGAAATCATCAGCTGGGTTGCATGTTGATAACTGCATTATGCACGCAACAATTATTGCGCATAATAAATGAGCACGATTGCATTATTTGTGTACCTCATAACGTGTACGATTATCTTTAAAGTACAGTAACTATCGACAATTTTCTAAATGACAACAATTATAACACAGTTATGAATGTACCGACGTGATTGTAGGGGGATCATTGAACAAATAGTGCAGATTCAGTCGGAATCCTTTTCGGATGATTTGGTTAGCAATCAACAAATTGGTACTCTTCATCGAAAGCAAAGTTCTATTGTCTAATCTATTGTTAACTGAATAAAGAATTATAAATAAACAAACCACAATACCGTTTTCTAAATATGTAGGCAAATAATGATAGGTGAGTGCGCGTATATATTGTTTATTTTGTCGATATTATGGCTAGGAAACTCAAAAGGATTATATCGGATTTGCTTCACAAAACGCTGTCACATAGACGAACGTACGGTTAAGTATGTTTAACGCAAAATATTTTTTTTTAATAATCAATCCCGACACAAAGACACTTATATTGAAACGTGGTCGTATTGAGAGGCGAAAGTAGGCATTTATAAGCACTGAATTCCAACATCAGACACATATACATGATATTTATATTTATATTCTAGCACGTGTCAAATATGGTTATTAATGTGATTAAACACAGATTGATAACTATATTTGTCTTCATTGCCTAAAAATGTGGTTTTGACGTCTGATAATTATTTAACACCGCCCCCGCAACAGACTTACAACACGCCCTTTTTTGCCATTAGGGACTACTAATAATATAATTCACAACTTTATGCATGTAAGTGCGAAAATGTTTATGTTATCAACAAATCCTTTTACTAGCTGGTATGAATGATATGATATAACATAGTCCCTAATTGCAACCGTGATTATGCATATAAATGATCCTTTGTTTCAAACCTATATTAGTCTCATAATCTATCAGACAACCTAATAAATTATATTGTACAGCCGACGCATTTTGAAAAACGTTGGCAAATAAACGAACAGCAAATTGAGAACATTGTGGCCAGTACCTAGAGAAATCATTAGAATTGATGAAGGCTGATGCATATATGAACCAAAGTACATGGTCTTAGCTTAGGTCATGGGTGAGCCAGAACATAAAATGTGGAGCCGATACTGCGTAAATATTAGAAAGTAAATTTTGTTCGATGCACATTATCGGGGCCGTAATCACGATGCATGGCCTTGATATGACATGGGAGGGACATAAGTATTGTAAGA
>CM067352.1:8827276-8977276 GCA_034190875.2 Urechis unicinctus | reverse complement strand
TACTGCTATAGTTCACAAGATAAGCAGTTGGTATACAACAAAGACAAACAAACAGGGTTACGTGTAAAACTTCGTCTTGTGAAGTCACAATAGAGCGTGAACATTTTGTTAAAGTGGGCAAATGATTCCGTTGTTAACGAGCAACTTTCTGCTATGGCTTCCGCATTGTCATAGCCGAAGTGCATATATCTTACATTCATCTAGTGCATTATTAACAAAGGTCCAAGCATACAATATATATGAGAGGAGAATATTATAAAGCAATCACATATGTCTTGTCACCAGCAAAATATTGCAATTACGACTATGTGAAAAAATCCTTTATTGTGGTGCCCTCACCTGAATAGAAGAGCAACAAATAAGTTTACTAAGCATCGGGCATTGTTTAAATGCTATAAACCTAGGGAACGGCAACAAGCACAGACTTTCACCTACTAACATTTACATACACCTTTTATCTATAAGGGTATTATGTTCAAGACACTAAAATGTGTAACATAAACTGCCTAAACAAGTTTATGATATAGCTGTAAGTCAGGTGGCTTAGTATTTTACTCCAGTTGTGTAATAAAGTGTACATGTGCCACCTTACGGCTTGCTGACGACGCATCGGTGGTTGTTGCTTTGCATGTGGTTGTCGATATTAATGTCATACGATTAGAACGTACATTGTAAGCAAATATATTCACATCAATTAATTAGGCGTGGATTACTTAGCCTCATTGACGGATAATAACGCACTAATTACAACAGATGAGCCATAACCGACTTTGAACCAATAAACACGCACATTTAAAAAAACCACAGCTACATTGTATGCTATGTAAACTAAGGGTTCGTCGTATTACACACCTAGAGTTGTTATTCCTTCAGATTGATGATACGTTGTTCCTGAACTAAACACGACGATATTGCTTAGTGCTATAAGTATGATGCTACATGTGCCTTAAAAACATGCGACATTGTATCTCACGTCGTCGATTCCAGCTTTATGTACACAATAGGCAATTAAATGGATTTGTGCTAATTACAATTAAATGATCGTCATTACCTGCAGTTAATCGACAATTGTTCAGTGCATACACCATGTTATGGTAAGTATATATGGGCATTCCATTTATATTAACCTCTTTATATCATAGCAAAGATGGCGTATTATGAAGTATTTCAAGTCGTCGTGTCTTGGCGACATTGCGTGTAACAGAAAACCACGCCCACATCACCCGCTGCATATAACAATAGATCGATAAGTCTTCTGCACACTGGTAAGTTTTGCAAACGCTAGCTTAATTCAGCCTAACACCCTTTTATAGCATTTCTGGAAGATACTTGACGCTCACAAACACTCTGAAACAGTATCCAAATTTGCGTCATTGTAATACTCTTAAACGTGACTGCTTGGCAATAACACTAGTACCGTTGTCTAGCAATGAGCTGGTGCTAGTAGCCTATGTCTGCGAATTAGAGGTCAAACCTCAAAATTATCAGGGAGTGTTTAGTTGTTTAGTAGTTTAGTGATGGATTTGCGTAATAATCGGTCGGATTTTGCAATACTAATGATGATGCGGTGATATCACTTGCTCTGGTGATGATGCTACTTAATAGCATACCTCATGTGTGAAGTATTAAGGTAGCAAAATTTGCCTCAAGTGAGGCGCTACAATATCATGTGGGAAACTTTAGCGTAGATCGCTACGTCCTACAACGCAGAGAGTATGACACATGAGTTTTAATGTATTTTTGGTATATATTGAACTGTACAAGTCATCTAGGCTTTAGTTATTTAACAAGAGTAATTATTCTTCCTCCGTAAAAGAATAATAAGGATCTCTTACAAGTGCAATATCAGGGAAGCCATAATAAAAAGTGTAGATTACACAAGGTGAGTGCCAGGACAATCTGTTTGTTTTCATTTAATATTACCTCCGTTTAAAGCAAATCACGTAAAACGATGTCCGTCTCACTTTCTTGTTACCGAGCATGTCAATGCAATTGTGTTGCACGATTTTGACCCATTCAAAGTAGTGCAATTAAATGTTTTTTATCATCAATAGATTGACTGCTAAGTATAAATAATACCAGCATTGTGCAGATCTAATGTTAGTGATGTGGCTATGTAATTAATTATTGTACGTTGTACTCATATGTAATGACACGTGCGTGATTATTTCTTGTTTGGCGATAGCAGAGGAAGAGCAAACAATTATTGATAGTGAATGCATTATTTGAAAATGCGAGTTCTTTGCTTATTGATTGAGCAGTCCTGCATGCAGTATCTGCTGTTGCATATATGCCATGCAGGATATAACACTAAGAACGTCTATTTATGACACGATATTTCATGCCAGCGACTTGTAACAGGGCCGTGTGACTACGCATGCATCATTATATTTACTTTTTTTCGCTATAAATCAAATACCTACCATATGCGGTCTATTTATTGAGGTATGCAGCACGCGGGATAAAATAAACTTAGGTCACTGGTCGGGATCACGCACTTCAATATGTTCCATTTATAACGCGCCTATGCTGCTGGACCCTCATGCCTTGTAACCTTTTGGAAATTTAACAAATTGTTGACTTCCTTAGCATTGCTATTCATATCAGCGGATCGGACTTTGGGTTTTATTTTGTTCGCTTTTAATGTGGTTAAGACCTACTGTGTCTTGCGCAAGTAGCCGAGTGGTCATGCTGAATTGTTTATACGCCTATAACCAGGATCTAATCTGCCGTGTTTAAATATTACGGCGAGCTACTCTCGAGATCTGAGCTCATTAATATTCAGCAGTTTGAAAATGTTACCATGACAGCCAACTACACATGAATTATATATTGCGCTGCTATGCAAACACTACATGCAATAAACATGGGCACAAGACAGTGTATGATGTTAAAGACAAAATACATACAAGGTTCCCTGTATGACGAGCACGACAAACGGCATTTGACATTTGATATGGGTGGCAAGTTCCTTTGCAGCCTGCAGAAGTTCGAACGACTATATTTTAGGTGCAGTAGCTAAGTAAATGTAAGAGTACGGCTTGTTGTCGTTAGGGAAACACATTGCAAACCTATTGCACCGTGGTTGATGAACAAACAATGGTTAGATCTGCCGAAAAGGTTGTAAAGCTTGAACTATGAAGCTATCACGCATATGACTGCTGTCGAGGAAGCGTCGTTAAATATTAAGTTAGGCGTGAGGGTCAATTCGTTTTACTTGTTGTTCAGCGCTTCGGGGTTGCTTTTGATCCTATCGTACTTTACATGGCATTTTGTGCATAAGAAGGGCGTGCTGTGGTGAATGTTTACACTATCCGAGTGAGCACGCATTGAAACGCTATTAGTTACTGACAGGCAGTAATATCAATTATCGTTACGATATATACAAAAAGCGAATAACTAGTATGGGCTAATTCATCTTAGTACTTAACGGAGGCAAGAGCACAGTACAATGTTGACGGAATTCTTCTTTACAATCAGAAGATTTTGTTTAAACATATTGCTCTGGCATTCAAAAGCTCATTATGCCAGTAACGCGCGCGCTGACCACAATCATGATGCTATACCCTGCAGTAGATGAGAGGATAATTGGCAGTTCCAATACACAAAGGATAGAAACCGCCTCATATACTACTTATCTCTAGTTTACACATGGTTACCGATGAACTGGGAAATAAAAGTGACAGCTAACTGTGCAAATAGTTGTAGGCTCATCACATTAGCGTCGATAGCTGATAAAACAAATAACTTCGGCGCTTGGTATTCACCCGGAATGGTATTGATAATAGTGCAGTATTAGTTCTATGTTCTCATTGGCATATGATCGCGTGAGATTGTTATCAGACAGAGCCGAAATGAACCGCATTCAAGCAATGCCAGCCGATCAATTAGGGTTTATTGACATCCACACTGCCAATGACATATGGATTCTACTCGTGACGAAATTATTCAATTGTTGTCCATACAACGCGGATCAACCTGTAACCTATTATGGCTGCTCATATAAATGCATACAATACTGGCTAGCCACAGAATTTTCGCAAAGCTTTTTTCTTCATGCACACGCAACGTGCGTATTCCCTCCATTCAGTGACCAATGAACTTACTTGTCAGGTTGTAATTATCAACCGCAATTAAATAGACCAGAAAATCTGGCTTCGTTTGAGTGCCTTCACTTAAGACCATCCATTGTATCTCAAATACTCTCGCGGTAATGCGCAGATGGACTCCGGATCGAGTTGCTCTATGACAACCGGTCATTGATATTGTTACTTTGTTAAAGCAACCATCTCTGCTTTTCACGTCCCGTGCGACTCACTTGGTCTATTTAACGTGTCATGTGTCAGAAAATAGAGTATCTCAAGCGGAATGTCTACACAAAGGCTCTTGACAATCGCCATTGTATCTGGTGATGTCGCATGATATCATATGTTGCTTTAGGCGGGTTAGCACTGTCGCAAATGGACGTTTGATTGCTTTTTGTCACATTCCATCATAATGTTTTCTCTTTTGGTTTATCTGAATATATGCAAATTATTGTCAATCAGTTACTACACCTGTTGGCTGAAGGGTTGGCCTAAAGAATGCAACAAAACAAGGCTGAGTATATTGTATATTGTTTTGATCCCATAATGCTTACTCATTCCAAATATATTATGTGAATTTGCATGAACGAAAGACAATCAATCACAATGTTATTACATCAAGCGAACAATCAGAACCTGTAAACAGCTAGTATGCCTTTGCATAACTAAACAATCTACAAATAATCCACGATAATCTAAGGAAGCTAGCTCGTTGATGGTATCATTGCTACCAAGGGTAAGACGACCATATGCAAAGGCGTTCACTTGATTACTGATTAAGACCGATGTCGAAAACCATGCAATCAATTCAAGGTTTATTCAACGACTTATGTTAATGCTCCCTGTATTTTTCTGATGCAGTCCTTTGGTCCAAACTTCGTGTAGATTCCAGTCTCAAGAAAAATGTCGAATGATCTGACAATCTTTTTTTGCGAGGAAATCGATCTCTCAAGCAAAACTTATTTAATGGTTTACATTATGAAAACATTGAACAACGTAACATTTTCAAGGATGTGAATGGACTGCAGTGTTATCTGTCATCAATTAATGCCCAATGAACACTTTCACTGTAGCTTTCTTACTTCACTGCTTACATTGAAACATTTGAAACATAGCCGGAGTAGCTATATTAAGTTCTATGTGAACCAAAAAATTGGATTGCATTCAGAGCAATAGAGATCCACGGATTATATGGGGAGAAGCTTACGTGTTTCGTCTTCGTCGAACAAGTGAAGGGGTTCCTTGTGTTTGTCAAATTTATTAAGATAATTAATCATATAAACACACGTGCTTGGCTGTATGCTCTTTTTATGGTTTTCTCGGTTATCCTTATTATCACAAATGCATGTACGGGAGGTGTAAGTTGGAATTATATATTAAACTGTGCATATGTTGTTCTTAATATGGATGTTGCTACCAGTCTGAAAGCAGCGCCTTACCGACGTATCCACGTTCAGTTTTGATTTATGCACAGTTTACTTGCAACCCCGGTATTCTGTATAGTTTTACCTTAATAATGTCCGACAGAAAGAAGGTGTTATCGTTTGCACTATTGATTGAGCTTGCCAAGCGCGCCTGAAAATGCATGCTGCTGTGTGTCAAATGGTGAGCAGCAGTCGGTCTAATTGTACCCTTCACACATCATAGTGTCGGATGACCGACATGGCATCGCATTACACATAATCTTACAAATCCAATCTAGAACACTGTATTGTTATTATAAGTAGTGTATTGTTAATTGCAGTATTGCAGTAATATTATTGTAGTTGTCCCGTAAATCGTTTATCAATAAAGCTTGGTGAATCATCTGTTGTGGTATTCATGACAAACTCACAAAAAGAAGTATAATCTGAACCTAATAATGACAAATTGCTGTCGCCTAATGTGCCATAGCTCTTAAAATCATCAATTACAAGAGAATATCTTGGCATTTATGTCTTTGTATCAAACTTCCCAATGCGTAATGGCGCAAACCTTGCATAAGATTGAGTTGGCGTAAATTTATTACTGACCAAGCAACCGCCCGGTATGTTTTTGGGGCATAAACGTTTAAGTTAGAGTGACGCATACTATCTGCAATCACCTGGAAGAGAAACATGTTATAAACGTTTACATCAAACATGGTACTCTTCGAGTTCTTAAAACGTCTCAAAGATTGTTCAAGTGAAATGCAATGCCTTTGTATGACAATATACGTCGCAGTACTTGGTCAGACAGTTAGATTTACATATACGACGACAAGCTTTTAATTGTGCCTTGTTATGTGAGGCACAGGGTGGTCTATGCGCATGTAACTGGGGATATCATCTGGCTTTTTGCTTGATATGGATTGATGAAGTACTAGCCGTTTCAGAAGAGCGACTTTTACATCGCATTAATTGGCAATAAACGTAAACTTCTTACATAGTAGTTGCTTTTTGACTTAACCTACACGCACTTCACTAGACTTTTTTTATCGCTTGCATTATAATAAGTTATGCCCGTATTTACATGTTAGATTTTGATGCTAAAGTGTATTTGCAGATATGGTTTCAGCGATGAATTCAACATCAAACAATACTTGGAACATTTGCTTTATAGCAAAAACTGATTGGTTAACATACATGCAATGAAGCACTGTAAGACCGCGCATTTATCTATTCGGAGCTATGCAATCACTGATAGTGTTCCTACACTTTACTGCTTCTTGTACATATTCGCTTCATTCAAAATTGACCTACTAGCAGACTTCTTACCATTGTACACCCAGCCACAGATCTATTTCAGACACGGTTTTGTGTGGGAGCCCTGTGTTTGCAGAGCGTGATGAAGTAAACGGGTTGCCGTTATTTATGCCTCTTACATTATAATTAAGATAGTAGCCAGAATAGTTATTTTAGCAAAACTGGCTTCAATAGATTACATTTAATTTCGGTCAATAAACTTTGTGCTCATATATAGATCATTTGTGTAGAACAAAAATTATGTTTATCGCCGTACCATTTGTCAATGATTTTACTGAGGCTTGTTAATAGGCACGATTGAAAGTTTACTCTTGTCAATTTATCCGACGAACATCTACTCAACTACTAACAACTGATTTGCACATTTACATATTGTTTGGTCGGACCTGTGAATGTCTTAATTGACTGCGATGATATGCAAATAAATCGCCGAATATAAGTGGATTTTCTGTCGTGCATATACATCAGCATATATCGCTTGTATGTACATCAACATATCTGTTAACTGATAAGGCGAGTGTATTGAAGACGCTATGGCTGCAGTAACCGTTCTGCGTAAAACGCGACTTTTATATTTGTACACTTTATTGTATTCATATTTAAATTGTCGTCAATATTGCTAGCAATACTTAGCTACAGATTCTCTAATAACTCATTAAAGGTTTACGCACACATACTCCAATCTAAAATATTCTTAAATTGCACAAATAAATGCCGCATCATAAACCAATGTGTGCCTTTTTCTTTAATGAGTGAAAACATCAAAAACTGACGATCGTTGAGATATAACAACAGGTACACTGATGTAAAATTCATGATTCAGTTCCCCAGAACTAACGCACAATGCCTATATTGGAATCGTTGTCCACTCCAGTATGTAGTTTATAATTCAAACACCTCATATACGTGACTAGGAAATATGTGAGAAGTACGAATCAAGTGAGTCGCAGCATTGCTGAAATGAAAAACCATTACGTCTGTGTCATATCCTCTAATTGAATGAGGCGTCTTTGAAAGCAAGCCAATTATATTCGAAATGGGATGTTTTACTTCTCGTTGGAATGTAATTTTGCCTTTCAATCGGTTCCCCAATTAATATCTTGCATTATCGAATAACCTTTCTATATCACCAAAAAATGAATTATATATGTTTGATAGTAAAACAGTTGCAACAGATATTACGAATAACAGGAGCTTTTTGCTGAAATACGCTGTTTACCGCTAGATCATTCCCATAACTCCAACCATCAAGGGCACAGCATCATGCAACATTATAAATGCATCAAAGAATTGTCAGTCATTGGCGATGCAACAGAACCACGCCTGCCTTTGTAGTTTTTCAAAGCGTGTCACTCGCCGATGTTGCTGTCATCCTCTGTAAGCTCGCGATAAAAAAGCAACTCCGATGATTACGTGAGCGATTAATTGCGTTGGAACTCACGTAATGGGCGCCTCACTAATATATATATATATATATATATATATATATATATATATATATATATATATATATATATATATATATATATATATATATATATATATATATATATATATACCATATATCTATAGATAGATATATATATATATATACTTGACTATATGTAAATTGATGCCAACGACATATTCTGTTTATGTGTACAATGAATGCAGCGTCAAGTTTTACCCCTGATAAAGCGATGACATTTTTATACAAAGAGCGCATGCTTTGAACTGTACGAAAATGAACATGTCGCGTAACTGAACATCAGGGCTTGCCATTCTATAGCCAGCAGCAATTGTCTTCACACTCAGTATATATGATAATGTGTACTTGCAAATAGAAATTATGCAATCAGTTTCTTGCTAGGTTAGTAATGCGACTGACTGGGTCTTTTCGGATGACACATCATATTATGATAATTAAATAATTCATAAACCTATCCCATTTGCATTACATTTATAATATGATAACTTACAATTATCGGCGTTGTCAGTAGTTCACCAAATGTGTCTTGCATCATAAAAAGCATAATTTTATTGTATAGTGATAGTCTGTAATGCAAGGTTAAAGCATCTTTTGCGTACTCGTGCTGTCTTTATTCATCCTAATTAATGAACCAATGTTCTGACATCGATATTCGCTCAGCAAATCATTGAGTTATGGGTGAGGCAAGAATCTCAAAATATCAACGACGTGTACAATATCTTAGAGTTGTCCCATTCGATGATAATGTTTTGTCACGCTATAAATTCCGCAAAATTTGATGTATATTTACCACGATTTTTGCGTAGAGCAAATGCCCGGCTGTATGTTTTGCTCAACAAAATGATCCGTGTCTAAAAATTAGGGATCATCGGAATTTGATTTACAAAATACAAAGTGACATGCTATGGTCCTCACGTTTGTCAGGCAATTGTCGAAAGGATTGGACGTTTTTATCTATGTCACTGCAGTAATTGAAGGTCAAGGTTAATTATGCTGTAATAGATTTGTAGATTCACGTTGACCTTAACCTTTTTCAGAGGTATACTGCAAATTGTATCACAGTTTGATTGCAGCCAACTTTCAGGTGGCTTGCAGAGCAATTGATGTATTAAACGCAAACTATATTTAAAAATAGTTTAAAGCACAAACAGATGACTTACCATTGAGTCACAATCAATGACCCGGAAATGCTACAATGAGATAAGGGTCATAGCCGGAAATGGATCAGATACACTTTATTTAATTATCGAAATTTAATAAAATATCGTGCGCATATAATCATTATTAATACTGAGCAAAAATTGATTTGTCATTTTTACAAATGTCAATTATATTATTGCGGATTGTTTGGAGGAATATGACAAATGCGATATTTTCCGTTTAACACAATGAAGATTTTCTCTTTTAAAGCAATAGGTTGAAGACGAATATGATTGCAATCGTATATATCTATCCTGGCAACTAAATAGTCTAATGTTCGTAGTCGGGGCCGACATTGTGCAATAACGAATGGGTTTGTCTCCATCATAATACACTTCAATGATTGTCACCGCAAAAGATTGATAAAAGGTACTCGTCGCCTATAAAGCTATTTGATAAAATGTGGCTAACCCTTAGTCGAAATGGTGCGAAGAAGATAAAACTGTATCAACAAAATTACCATATTTGTACATTTAATGCCTTTTGAATACCTAGCAAAAATGTTTCCTTTACAGTCAAATACAAATAATTACTCATTTCTCATATAATTAACTACACCTACTTAAATATATTACGCAGCACAGAGGCTCTATTCTGTCCAATGTCTTATTCCAGAAAAGGAAATAAATGACATAATTTTCTAGATGTTGACTTATCGTATATTAAAGGACATATTAAAAGCTTTGCGATCATTCCTCATCTCTCTGAACTGACCAATATCGATGTTTAAATCGCATTATCTCAAACCAAAAAACGTCAAATATACCGAAACAATGTTTACAAGGGGATATGCAAACGATAATTCCTACGCCTTCGTAAAGGAATGATAGTTCATTGGTTTCATAAACATTGCGAGCAAAATGTTTTTGTCAAAGCTGGTTTGAAGCCAGTTATAGTCACCTTGTTTCAATAACGAACATCACCCCTTTCACCTGAATTTCGATTTATCTTAGCTTATGAACCAAATGTCCAGATCCGAAGGGTTTATCATCCTGTTCTGTCACTGATTAATTCCAACACTTCACACATGTGCTTTAACAGAATTGATTACATACAACCTATATTGATAAATTATCCCCTCGACAAACATTACTCTTCATTCATATAATGTGCAGGGACGTAACATGTCATTTGTTGTATGAAACAGCACTGCACAAATGTCATATCGGAGAATAGCTCGTGGCGCCATAACTTCCAGCTGAAAGATAACTTAATGTAGGCATACGATGTGAATTCACTTGAAACACTGCTTTACATGCGATAGTAATCATCAAGTTCATACAGTTTAAACATTATTGAGGTTTTATCTTGTTAACTTTGACCATCCTGGCGTTATCAGTGTAAGCCCAAGAACATTTACAATACAAATAACTTTCTTATATAAGTCTTAGTGTAAAGCCAGAGGTTTAAATCTTTCTAGCTAGCCCGTGGCTCGGAACTAGATTACATAGCCATTGTAGAACACGACAATTATATAAACAACGGTTAATAGTATAATTTTACAGCAGCCGATTGTTGCTATTATAAGATGTGCAATAAAAAGCATACAAACAAACATCATCTATATTTGAGAGGGACCCCGTTTGAGAACAATTGAAGCGGGCGCTTTGCAACTATATTGAGAGGGACGCCGTTTGAGAACAATTGAAGCGGGCGCTTTGCCACTATATTGATGATGATAAAATTAATTATGTAGCATACCATACTTCAGTTAATCATATGATTAAATGTTGAGACGAAGCATTTCATAGGAAATTCGTTTCCGTAATGTTTATGCTGCAACTATCATTTAGTTAATAATGAGTGAAAATATTAACAAAATGTTCAATTCCATGCGAGCAAGCACCAGAGGATGGCATTCAATAATTATCTTTTTTTTTGCTCGTAACAACGAAACGCTTGTATCAACATGTTTGATACTTTGCTTCGCCAAGTCATAATAGGTATATAGACCTCCTATGTGTCATAAATACAAGCGCAAGTTCATAAGTTCATTACCAGAGATTCTAGATCCTCCATGATGCGCTATCGATATACTAGAAACAATCAAACGTTCACCTTCTTTTAACCTGCCCGACACTATATATACCTGTATAAATCAATGTTTTCATCATCTTTTGTGTGTAATATGGCACGCTCGTAAGACAGCACTATTGGTTCAGACCCAATATTTCAACTATTAACATTGGGTCGTTCCTAATCATTAATATTCAAAATGGCGCCCGAACGAATTGAACTATTTAAACTATGATGCGCTCATCTTCGTTGACGAGATGCGTCTTTGATTATGTTATAATATGACAAAAGGGAATCTTTTTATGTCTCTCTTAACACAAACGCGGTGCCCCAGGTACTATAATACAATAAAAAGAGATGGAATGTATTTGCAGATGGAATGTATTTGAACGATGCATTCAGAATCAAAGCCAACCCTATAATATGGACAGCAAAGGTAAATAATTCATTGATATCGACTGCCATTGATTATTATCTTTCCACAAGTAGTGTCACTAATCGCCAGTCCCGGTTTATCGACAATATTGGTCACATAATTGTGCTATCCTTTAGATGTTAGTTAAGGCCTACTTGATATTATCGGTTAACTGCATTGTACTATACTTGATTGACAATCGACATACCAGCCAGTATTTGAAGACAGCTGCTAGCACAATTTGCAGTACTTTTTGATATCAGGTCATAGATAAGGTGATCTGAAATAATTGTTTTTTCCATTGAAACATCTTGTAGAAGTTGATTTCGTTTTCCATGTTTTGTTTAATAATTTGCAAATATGTGTCAAATTTGAACTTTCAGCAATCCGTCTGTCCCCACACCCACACCCCCAGTCTGTTTTGTCCAATATTGAAATAGAATGAAGCAAAGCTTATTCCACATGTAATTTTCGAGAAGAACTTGAGCTTGAATCTCAGGAACGGTTTGACCTTTCAACAGGCTGTCTGAAACAACAATGAGTAAATCGTTTGCCTATACAAACAAGTTTTTTATTTTCAGGAAGTACCATTATCAAACTTAAGTGTGTATCAGTAGCAAACCGCGACTATTCAACTTACCTTATGTCAGATATATAAAATTTAGAGTTACTCTAAAACAAGATAGGGTCAATTATTTACAGCATCAACCATACATCAGTTACGTTTTCCAAGTCTTATGTTATTCACTTGTGAGCGTATCTGTGCCAAACTTCGACCTTTCAACAATAGTTCTGCTCTCTGCAGATCTGATTTGTGCACACTGGTCCTTGTCTTCTGAATGTATCCCTGAAAGATGTCTTTAAGGATTGCTGTTTCCTTGTCAGTCCAGCGCCTCTTTTGTGTTCTGCTCCTTTCAAAAACTGTAAAAACATAAAATACCACTTATTACTGTACTACCCTCTAAACAGGTCAATGATAACAGTGGCATAATATGAAGAGTTAAAAGCTTTCCAATATTATAATTTGAAACTATATATATCTTTTACATATCTAATGCACACATAGCAAATTGCATTTATACCATATCGATGCCCAAGGTTATTGCAGTCATGCCTACCTGGCTCCGCTGTCTTGGTGCCAGAATCAATATCAATGACTTCCCTCATGCATGGTGACTCTGCCTCTATATACATTCACATTGCATACTACACATACATGGTAAAGCACAAGAATCAGTGATAAAGCTGCAAATTGTTATATGATGTGTCTGGTGTCTACTCATACAAGCATTACAAACTTACTCTCAGTAACAGAGGGTAGTTCATCCATATCACAACCTTCTGCATCTTCTTCTTCTATACTCGGAAGATCTGCATCAGCCAAGCAGTTGGTCAATAAATAGGCCTACATCAAGTCCTATATCTTTGTCAACACAATGTGAAAGGTTGTTCACTTCAGCAACACAAATTTGTCAATGTCATTTTATTCAAGGAGCATTTGTGACCTTCAACAGATATATCCTCCAGACGCATTCTTTTCCATTGATTCACCTTGCCATTCTCAACTGTAAGGAGGAGCTGTGAGACCTTAACACAAAACAGTTTTGCGTATGAAGTTAATTATAAATGTTAAATCAGGAGTAAATTAACAGCCAAAGGATTTGGTTAGGCTTGATGTATGCAAAACGGATTTATACTTATCACAGTGCAGTCATAAAAGAAACACAGAACATAGAAAACATGGATAAATTTTCTTTATACTGAGTATACAAAAGTACCTTTGATAACTCTAAAGTAGAATGTGAGAGTCGGTAATATTCCCGATGGGTCTTTGGATCATGGCCAAGATGTTTTGCCAGCATACCAAGCTCACTCTCACTCATGTCCAAAATCTGCACAAAATTGGGCATAGATAAGTGAAAAGAAGCCAATACCTCTGCTCTCTAGTGAACATCATCATTTACAAACTGTAAGTATTGATGTCCATGTCAACAAAACATTAATATCTCAGACATAAACAGATTATTTACTTGGGAGACTGTGGCAATGTACTTCCTCAATTGTGTAGATTTGATGCGCTCTGGGTGTAGCAATCCAGGGCAACTGCCTGCCACTTCTTGTAGCTCGGTGTTTCCACTCATTGGAGTGTCTGCATTTAAGCGCGCAAATAAGAAGGGGTTTGTTGCTGGGACACCAACATCTGCTCTTGTTTTTAAAAGCACTTCTATTGCCCTTTTACCATCTGGTGGAAGGATAACATAGGCATCATTGTTTTTTCTGCGTTTACCTGCAGCAATAATCATGTCCATTCGTTGCGCAAGCATCTTGTCTGTCGTGGATAATCCCATGCTCAGCTCCTGGCTAGGATCCTTTCTCCAGTCTGGTCTTGTTAGATATCCGTGCACAGTGAGATCCTTCACTTCAGCCCTCCTTCTTTTGTTGAAGAGAATAAGTCGACTCATTGTACATTTTGACAAATTTAACCAATCTGATGGCTTCGGATCATTCAACAATAATGTCATGGATTCTTGCATGCTTGTGGCTATGAAATCTCTCAGTTTGACCAAGTCCTCAGTAAGAGGAATCTGTACAACTTTGCTCCTGTTTGCTGCATTCTGCTTTTTGGTGGCAATTGAATTGATGCGGCAGGACCATTCTGCCTGAAAGACTTTTTGAAATTTTAGTGCTTCTTCATATTCCTCGGTGTTTTCCTTCCTTAGTCCCCATCCCATTTTTATGGCGATAATGTGCCCAATAAGGTTTCCGATCTTTTTTCCAAGACTGAGGGATGGAGCTTCTTTCTCAATAGAAATTGCCCTTGTTGCTTCCACAACAAGGTCAAAGTTGCCAACCCTAATCAAATCATTCATGTTAGCACATGGTTTCTTTCTTCTGACCTCCATGCCCCTTGGCTTACTCGATGTATGTCTGATATCTTGTGATCCTGGACATCCCCTAGTGATTCAACCCGCAATGATGCATATCTCATTATCAGCCGGTCTCCTCGAACAATATTCTTAATGTCCCCATCGTTCATTCTATCTAACATCAGCTGACCATTCGCCTCTCCATCTTCCATAATTGAACTGCTGAGTAGGTGTTTTCCCCTTCTTAGTGCATTTTTTAGCTTATTAGGTTCATTACTTGTAGAATTGACAAGTGGTGTTACCTTGTGTTCCATAATAGTCCCGCAGTTTTGAAGATGGTGCCACAAATGTGCCTTAAGCACAAATATCAAACACATTTCACAAGGGATAAAATCTGATGGTTGATGCTCTTTTGCATCAGCAGATCCGCGGCGTGCCACAATGATATGGCCATTTCCTGTTTTAAGCACTTCCACATTGTGCTTAAAATTACCCTCATTGGCCAGTAGTCCAAGGCGATGCATTCTCTCTTTCGACCTTTTGCAAAGTATTTGAATGTCCATTATCCGTGGGTGACTTTTGTGCACAGTAATTAGATGGCGAGCAATTTTACTCTTTATCTCTTTCAGAAAAAAAGTGCAGAAATTGCTTTTGTCATAGATCTGCTTGCATCCTGGCCTTACCTGGCCTTTCAGGAGTCCTGCACCTTCTGGTAGTGTGCATGGAGTTGGGGTTATGTGATTACGTTCATTGATTCCACCGCCCACATTTTGCTCTTGTTCACTGTGTTGACTGGATAAAGCAAACGCTGGAAATTCCTCGCTCATGTATGAGTCAAAGCTTGTTTCTGGTACATATTCCGATGTGGAAGGTGATGAGCTTCTACTGCTGCTATTGCTGATATCACTGCTATTGCTTGTCTGTCTAACTATATCTGCTGCTGGCACCTAACACAAAATGCCACATATAATAATCAAAACAGTCTGCCAAACTGAGTACTTTTACTCAGCATTGGCCAAAATTTTTTCAAAACCAGTGTCTTCTAGTGCTGATGGCATTAATAACTGGATCAACAAGTACTCACTCACTTGAGTGAATTTGTAGCAACTGATTTAGTTGGTAGAGGACTGCCTGCCATATAAGTATGTGTAAGAAGCATGTAAATCTTGCATATGAATATAACCATTGTAATAGTATTTTTTAAATAATATTACCATTAAAATAATACCATGAAAAAGGGTGATATTCTGGAATTAATCTAACTATTGTCAGTCAATGAAGGATGAATGTCAAACTCACCTGGGACATCAGCTGTGTTTCTCGGGAGGGAATAAGTTGATGAAGTAGACGTGGACCCAGTGACATCTGACATAACAATGCATGCATCTACACATGGCATATACAGAAATGATAGTTGGTCAGATAATGTATAATTTGTAAGGACCAATTTGTTAAAAACACAGTCAGCAAACAGTACTGCTTTTTGTTTGGAAATAATTGTTCCAGTGTGGGTCGGTGGTTGGTAATTTGCAGGGTCCTGTTGGTCATGAGTTGCAATGACTGGGATGTCTTCATGAACAACAAACTAGGTTTAATATGTACTACCAGCTATATAAATGTTTGTATCTGCAATGGCTGCAATTATCTACCAGTTGTGTTAATATTTGTTAATCAACAAGTCTTTAAGACAAACAGTAATTTTTATCAAAACAAAATCTAACCATTACTATTCAGTGATGGGTGGATGTGTGGCTCATGCAGGGCAGCAGCTGCATTACTCTGGAGGGATTCGGTTGCAGAAGTTGTAGTCAGTTGAGCATCCTCTTTCATTTCATAGCATGCATCTACACATGATCCAGACAGATATGACATAGATGTGAAGGTTTTGAATGACAATTGTTACATACAGCAGTTGTTGATTGTTACTGTTTTGTGGAATGTTCTTACCAGTGTTGGTCGGTGATAGGTAGATTTCAGCCAATTGTGGGGCATCAAATTCGTTGACCAGGTTCACTTCAGGAGTAACAAATGAAGTTTCATAAGCACAACATGTTAATCAGTAGTTTCACCTACACGTGATCCTGAGAGATGTGAAAAATGTGTTTAACCATATGCAAACTATTATAGCTATAACTGGAAATCAACCTGTTATTGAAACAGCAAGTCATAAAACTTGAAATGACCATACATACTATTGTCATTCATGGGATGGTGAATATCTGGCTCTGGATGTAAATTTGCTTCATGGTCTTCTGGAACAAAAACAAATTCCACTTAAAGAAATTCAATTGAATAAGAAATAATCATGATCATTCTTGTGAAAAAAGATGTTATGTTCTACAGTACATTCTATGGTGTATTATGCAGTAAATATATTACCTCTGTTTGCTATCTGTATGAGTGCTCTGTTTATGTCCGCGAAGAATTTTTCAAGATATGATGGCATTTTTTTCTTCAGATGGGCTGCATGAAAATACATTAGCATAGATAAAGTTTATTAGATAGGTATTTTTCCTCAACTGCTTCTACAATTATTCAAATCAGCAACAGTGACAATTGTAATATTTGACATAGGTAAATTAAAAAACTTGGTTAGATTGCGAAACAGATATCTTTTACTGTGGACTATAACAATAACAAAATGTTTATGGATCCAATATTATATATAGTTAGCTGTCGAAATATGAAGATAACAAAATCACTGGTCCACACCAATGAGAAATGAAAAATAAGGATCTCATACATAATAATAAAGCATGTATGACCAAGACATAGCAGTAAAAAGCATGGTGAAGCAAATATACACCCACAAAAATGAAATACAAGCGAAAACATAAGATGAAATTATTATATCAGAAATCAGCAGCCAAAAATAAATGACCTTAAACTTTAGTTTACAGACAACAGTATTGTACCTTTTCCCTTCTCCAATACTGGATCATCTGCTCTGAATATTTTTATCTTGCTCAGAGGGACATCCATGCTAGATATGACATTTTGCCACAAACAATCTTTATAATTCAATCAAGGCTAACCCAATAATCCCCTAGTTTTCCATTCAGGCTTGTAATATAGTGTATGAAATGTCATTCGTTCAATACAAATTGCCTCAACAGCTGCATATAAGTTTAACATCATAGTAAAACAATATATATATATATATATATATATATATATATATATATATATATATATATATATATATATATATATATATATATATATATATATATATATATATATATATATATATATACATAACAGCAGTATATGAATACACGAAGTGGCATATAACTGCACCGGGCAGCGCTCCCAATACCAATATCTTGTAATTACAAATTTGCAAAATTATATTTCTGAAACAAATTGATTCAAGGGTTTAATTTCTATAGGGCCTAGAATAAGCCAACGTTTCAAGCCCTATTCATTTGAATAGTTAATCATTATTGAACTAAAAACAATCTGTGGAAAATAATCAGAAGGCTAATTACATTGTTTGTTCTTCCCAGAAGCCACAACATGTTCTAAACGGGTGCAGCACATCCGTTCCATTCCTTACGAATCCTGGCCACCAAATGCCTTCGCAGCAAACAAGAACTGTGTCTCCTTCTACAAAATGATTCAGTAAGGTGTTACCACAGATCAGCTTAAAGAAAGCCATGAACTGACTTCTTCTTTCGTCTCAATAAATATTTCAGACATTATACATTTTTTGTCATTAACCAAGTTCGCAATAAATTGCTTGGTTTATCACTTAATTGATATCTAAACTGACATAATTGCTAAAACTAAAGGAACCGTAAATTGCACATTTTAATTATATCACCATACAGAGTGATTTAAAATAACCTTGATATAGCCTTCTTGTTGGATTGTTATGCAGGTCTGGCAACTTCTGACTGACTCTCTTTCTTTTTTTACCCATTGCTGCAATTTCAATATAACCACAAATATAATATCAACAAATACATCAAGTATAAGGTTGACACAGCTCTGCATTGAATTGGTGGCCGAATTCCAATGACTAGTTGATCAGGTTTTTGATGTTGTGTGACAATGAGGTGCTGGCAATGAGAAAAGGAGCAATACATTATGTTTGAAGGTGAAGAATTTGTATTCAGGGCAATGATGGACATTTTGGAGGGGGAATTCAGCTCTCTCTGATTGCTTTCTAGTTATAAATGGCAATTATTGTGTGATGAGCCCAAATACACCACTTAACTATAATCACTATGTTTTGTAATGATCCAAATAAGAACAGAACAAGATCTAAAACCTATATGCACTGATTATAACTGGATGAGTGTATGCTATCAAATGTTTGTCACTGTAATGCTTATGTCATTTGCAGTGAATTTCAAAACACAAAGCTGATGGTAATATATACATCAAATCGTACCTATTGATGTGATCCAATTCGTATCAGAATATATAAGTCAATTCACAAAATCTTACTGATGTAATTGAAACAAAGATATTTCATAAATATCATTTGATGAATCTTGGGAGATACATAGCAAATCCCCGCCCCCTTTCCTACTTCCTTATCTTATAAACGCTTGCCACGTTTAGCTCTGGTTCTGCTCCTTTAGCCCTCGGAGGAGAGACAGCATGTAGCAGAGTAACATTGTAAAGCTGCTCATGTAATTTTGTTGGTAGAGCACAACAACTTATTCCAAGATATAGAGCAAAGACAAGAATGGTTGCCACTCTCTGCAGAGCATTACTTGATGCTAGGGTTTAATTTGCGTTAGTGAGCTTTCACAAACACCGATATATGGTCGATCCATTGGTATAATATATTCCCAATAAATTGTATATAAGCCATTGACCCAACAATAAGTTTTAATAATATATACACTCATTTTACAAAGCTATATACATTATCATGGCACAGCCTATTATATATATAGACTCGTATTATTGGGTCCAGACCCAATAAATTGTATATAAGCCATGGACCCAACAATAAGTTTTGATAATATATACACTGATTTTACTAAGCTATATATGTCATCTCGGCACAGCCTATTATATATACAACTCGTATTATTGGGTCCAGACCCAATAAATTATATATAGGCCATGGACCCAACAATAAGTTTTATTAATATATACACTAATTTTATGGATTACGTCATCACGACACAGGGTATAGTATATATGTGGACTATAAATGTATTATTAGGTCCTGACGCAATAAGTGTTATATAAGCCGTGGGACCCAACAATAGCTATTAATAATATATATACTCATTTTACGAAGCTATAAGCATCATCTAGACACAACATATCATTTATATGGACAACAACAATATGTTTTAATAATATATACACTCATTTTACGAAGTTATATGCATCATCATGGCACAGCATATGATATATATGGACTGGTATTGCTGGGTCCGGACCCAATAAATTGTATATAAGCCATGGACCCAACAATAAGTTTTAATAATATATACACTCATTTTATGGAATAGTCATCACGACACAGCGTATATATATATATATATATATATATATATATATATATATATATATATATATATATATATATATATATATATATATATGTATATATATATATATATATATATGGACTTGTATTATTGGGTCCAGACACAATAAATGTTATACAAGCTGTAGACCCAATAATACCTATTAATAATGTATACACTCATTTTACGAAGTTATATGCATCGTCTGGACCCAATAAATTGTATATAAGCCATGGACCCAACAGTATAATAATATATACACTCATTTCATGAAGTTATATCCATCATCTAGGCACAGCATATGATATATATTGACTGGTATTGTTGGGTCTGGACCCAATATATTGTATATAGGCCATGGATAGAACAATATTTTTTAATAATATAAACAATCACTTTTAGAAGTTATTTACACAGTCAAAAGGGTTTTTGTAAGGAGGAGTTTTGCTACCCCCAAAACAATCACTTTTAGAAGTTATATACACAGTCAAAAGGGTTTTTTTCAGGAGGAGTTTTGCTACCCCCATTCAAAGAATGCTAGGGGTAAAAAATCCCCCCAGGGATGAAAATCGTTCAGTCACCAGGAAACATATACTGCATTATCACTATCGGAAGCAGAGGCCAGGGGATGGCATCAATATATGATCAAAATCTGGTGAAAGTATTCTATATAAGTAGCATATCGATTACATCATTAACTGATTAAACACTAAATCACAAAACACAGACTACAACATGTGCAACTCTTGTCCGTTATTATTAAAGATGAAGATGTGTAGCACTGCCTTCACGCTAGCCTCAGCAGCCGCGCAGTCCCACCACAAAATGTTCGCGCTCCCCATCCTCTCCCGCAGATATTTTAGTCTAGGTAATTGATTTAATTAACTAAGCAGTGAGTTATCACAATGAAACTTTTTCGAACAAATACGTGCCTAAAAACGTCAGGCAACTCGATTAGGAGCCTGACAGTTCCACCTGCTGCAAATCGCCAGTGTTGGTAACCATATGCCCCATGTAGGATACACATATTACACTCCGCTAAACTCCTTTACAAATTGATAAGCGGTATCGCCTGAGGGCGTACTGCGCGGACCATTTGAACTCGTTCCGTCTTCACCACAGTGAGTGGCCAGGGTTCAAATGCATGGAACCGCTTTGAACCGGAGTACTTTAAGATAAGGGTTTTCCCATTTTCCCGTTGCGGATTTTTATGGATGCGTGAAAATACGCATTGGTCCAAATTATAATGCGTCCCAACAACGCCTGAGGTATTGGGGGACACTGTCAAGTGCTTTGTCATCAGCAGTAATATATCATACAATATTGGATCAGGAACGAACAAATTTTATATAAGCTATAGACCAACAATAAATTCTGATAACATACATTCATATATCAAGTGATTGACGCAATCCAGAGACAAAATATATTACATTCGTCAGGACCCAATCAATTTTTATAAAAGCCTAGATCAATCCGCAATGTTATGTACTGTAGAGTCGTCTAGGGAAGTGATATAGTAAATATGCTATTCGAACTAGACTGCTTTTAATAATGAGTTAGTAACTCGGGGTCGGGGAGTGTTTAGTAGATCGTGGCTTTCATTGAAATTTACTCCAATATGCAAAACAAGAAAGGTGAGCAAGAACCAGTACGTCGACCAGGCCAACTCTGGTGACTGGGTAATATACAATTGTTTGGTAACCTCAGCGTCCCTGTTGACTGTAAGCACCTTACACATACTAATACAATTCATGTCAGAAGGGACAAGATAAGATCCGATTGGATCAACACAGGACCCACCTGATACACCAAACCCAACCACAGCGCAACTACATCATCTTTGACACCTTTAAAGGTCGCACTTCAAATTATGGCATCTATCAATCGAAGAGGAAAGACATTTTACAATGTAAATCGAATTGTTGAAGGACTCTCACTTGCCCGAAATTATCAGCAGTCTAATGAGCCGTATGTTAAAACATTCATGCATCCAAGCACTAAGTCACAGGTCCACTGTGAACTCCCAAGGTTCACAAGCTGATCAACAGCAAAATGATGGTAAAAAGTATATGCATCTTACATACCGCTATAAGCACTGTTTTTGTGTGTGTGAAACACAATTACATATACGCCTCAGGCTATAGGCTGCTTGACCAAATGATCATTGTACGCAGCTCTGGCAGCGATGGATTAAACGATAGCACTGTACAATATTTCAGTATGAACTGGCCCGTATTCACCAACCATGTCGAGTCTAGACTAATCTTTTTGAGTCCTAACTTAAGTCTCTTTACATTTCCCCCCCCCCCCACCAATCAACATTGACAGTGAGCCGCACCATGACTTCGCATTAACACACATAGCGGCAGTAATAAAATCATTGTTTTGAACCGCTCGCAATAAGCTACATTTTCACGGACTGATAAAACATACCAATTTAGTTTTATATCTTGGTATCTGGAGCCCCGAGCTTGACCTAGATCATGCTCCAAACGAGTTCGACATCCGGTACAAAAAAAAATCATCTGAAGACCTGCACTTACGTCTCATAGCTCTGTCAACGGTTTGGAGTGCGCTGCTCAGGGGAAGGAAATCAACTACTCGCGCGATATCAGACTTTTTACTCTGCTGAACACGCTGCCCCGCTGCCGCCTTAGCATCGTGTGATTTGCCAAATCGTACCACGGGAGGGGTCGGTGCAATCATGAAAACCACCTAGCATCACTATAGAACGCGCGTACACTGCTCGTCTGCGGGTCACATGGACTCAAATGAATAAATCACTGGGTTTTCATCGGCACTTACGCTGCATCCCACCAAAAATACAAATTTAAAGTGATTATTTGTGATACAGATGGTCAAAATCTCAAATATCGTTCGCCCAGCCACCGACACTAGCTCTTTCGAACCAAGTGGAGCTTGCCCTCCCTCTTGGTTCTCGAAGATGGCATTTCCAATGTAAAATATTCGATGATAAGACCTTACCTTCACGAAGTCAACTTGATTTAAGAAGTCCAATTTAATAAACAATCAGTATTATGTATCGCGTTAGAGTCTCAGGAATCGCCACAACTTGTAAATATGCATAATCGCCTAAAATATGCGAGGCGATTAACTTTTCCGACAATATGGCGGCGAGATTGCGCAATGTAAGTTGGTTGGAAACGGACTTGTTAACTTGGCGTTATCATAACGCCAAGTTATGGCGATCACCCCGGTTTGTATGTTTGTATGTATGTATGTATGTTTGTTAACCTTTTTTTTGTTTCGCGATACAGGTCGCAGTTTTTGAAATTTTCCAATTTTTTCTTCACCCATCGCTAGGCGTCAATGATGCGCAGAACCGAGAGGTTTTGTTTTGACCTTGACCCAAAACTAAGGTCAGGGTCATTGAATAAGTGAAAAACTAGTATCTCGAATAACTCCATTAATAATGGTCGGATCGTTACAAAATTTACACCATCGTGTAGCTCATTCAAATTGCAAACTTTTTCTAAATACTTATACGGCGATCCAACCAATGGTTTTCCCAAGCGTCTAAGGTCGAAAAAACGTGGTATCGGTCCAAATGGCAATATAAGTTTCATGAATATGTTGAGCGCCTATCAGATATCATTTGTTGTGATCCGCGATACAGGTCGCAATTTTGGAAATTTTCCAATTTTTTCTTCACCCATCGTTAGGGGGTAATGATGCCCAGAACCGAAAGGTTTTGTTGTGACCTTGACCTGAAACTAAGGTCAAGGTCATCGAATAAGTGAAAATCTAGTACCTCGAATAACTCCGTTAATAATGGTCGGATCGTTACAAACTTTACACCATCGTGTAGCTCATTCAAATTGCAAACTTTTTCTGATGACATATACGGCGATCCAACCAATGGTTTTCCCAAGCGTCTAAGGCCGAAAAAACGTGGTATCGGTCCAAATGGCAACATAAGTTTCATGAATATTTTGAGCGCCTATAAAATCGTCAATACATGTCCGATGGTAATAAAATTTGGTTCACATTTTCTCCGCAACATACCAAGACGTGTCCTAAAAAATCATGAATGTCGATGACGTCACTTCCGGTTACAATAGCATCAAAGTTTTCAAAAAATGACACAAGTTCAATGCTCAATACGTCCGTACTTTAGAGTTCCATTTTTAAACAGTTTAGATATTCTGAAAGTGTAATGTAATTGTAAACTTTTTCTAAATATACTTAGTTGTAAATAATGCATTGTTAAAAAAATTGTAGCAGGTCGAAAATTTCTGGTAACCAAAATCATTCAACTTATTTATTTCGCAATAAATTCACTAATTATCGTCAGATCGTAACAAAATTAACATTATCTAAAAGCTGACACAGTTACTAAACTATGATAATTGACATATGCTATCAAAATATTCGTCGTTTTCAAAGCGCGTTGAGTTGAAAAAACAAATTTCACTCAGTCAATTTTCGTCAAATTTTCGATTGCTAACAAAAATCGTAAATATCAGTTCTATAGTCATAAAAAACTGCTCAGCTGTTGTCATCGTCAGCACGAATCGTGTTCTATTGAAATTAGATGAAATAATTGTTGTGGCACGAAAATTGGGAAAAAAAATTATGTCCGTGTACTGGATTTGAACACCGGCCTCTGGCATGGAAGTCTAAAACTGATCCGCTACGCCACGCGGCCTAGCACACTGAACTGTATTGTCATATAAATCTCATGAATATAACAGGTGCCAACAACAGCTAAACGCTCAACATGATTGATAAATCCATAGTAATTTTGTTAATTATAGGTTGATACGGATTTTTTATTGCTTAATGTTGTTTGGCTTCTGAATGAATGTTTAAGGTTGATAGTTTCACAAAGGTCGCCGCTGCTGCCAGCTCGCTTTGCGTAAAGCCGGCAAGCAGCAATACGGACCAGTCCAATTCACTGTAAAAATGTATGTCCTCTTAAAAAAATTGCATATCGATGCAACACACAGCAAACGAAACCATGCCAGTCAATACTTCTTTATCACCCTTGGTTATCGATGGTTCCCATTAGACATCATAACGATGATAACGAAACTTATGATTTTTCATTTCCCTCTCGTGCTACACAAACAAGAGGCCCGTAGATACACGGGGAAACCTTGAGGCCCATGGGCAAATTTCAAAATCGGCCCACTAATTCATCTTATTGTATATATTATAACGTAATGATGATTTATACGTTATGATTTTTCATTTCCCATGAATCACTTTGCAATCATAATGATTTTCAACATAAGAGGCATGATAACTTAGGTAATTTTTGGCCGATTTTGGCCAATTTTGGCCCGATTTAGAAATTGTTGCAAAGGTTTGGATGAAGTTCGCCAAGTTCCCCCATGTACCCATGGGCCTCTTGTTATGATGCTGAATAAAGGAGAGGGAAAGGCAACTAGGTCGGAAAGTTATAAGGTATAAATCTAGTGTAAACTGACTAACCTGTGAAATGTATTATCAGGCAGATGATGGTATGATTTTAACTTAGTAAATTCCGCGCGGTCGTTTACGACGTCATTCAAGAGACCGGTTGTTGACAACCACCAGAATTCGGAGTGGAATTTCGCCAAAAAGCTAGGAATTAATCGAATATCAAGTGTTCAAAAACATAGCAATTAAATTCAGTCAATACTCTCACTGTTGGTGGCTTTAAATTCTTCTCAGTACGTATTTTTAACGTGATAGATTAAGCATGTTTGTCAATCCACCGATAAAAGGAGGATTTTCCTGTTAGACCAACAATGGAGTACCTGATCGCCTGTTGGTCTAACCGCCACTCACTCGCTTCCCGATATCATGGCTCCGAGCACTGAGTGACACGATCGCCTTCGCGCCAATCCGCCGCGCTAAGACTTCATAGTGTTTCAGATGCCACACAAAATCTCTCCGCAGCCTACTTCAGCGCTCACGCGACACTGCTTTTACTTGTCTTCACAAATCGGGCGACAATCGTCTTATACAGGGGTAATAATCCCGCGACAAATTTACTGTACTATTTCCCCTTTCCCTTCATATAATCGATGGCGGCACATTACTATTGAATCAAAGCGTGAACATATCCGTGGAATGCGTGACAAAAACAAACGTCATTTAATCCGATACAACTGCCTTTCCTGGGTACTATGATACCACCGGTCGATTCGCGCTGGTGTATACCTACAAGTCAACAAGTTCGAACCATCTTCGATGTAGAGGGTTTATATGTTAGAAGGAGAGCAAAATGAAGTTTTCTTGGAGAGTCGTTTTTAACTGACTGCCACGTGTGGGAAGATAAAGGTTTTATTCCCCAGATAGATTCCTATCGTCTATGTTGTAAGAGTATCTCCTCGAATAACGCCAGTAATGTCGCATTGTGAGTTTTATGACAGAGTTCTATCTTCAAAGATACGGGATAGAGAGAAGAGATGACTTTCCTGACCAATGCAGGTCAAACAGTTCATTGGGATGTTTCAATGAGCAGGAGTGATAGGTTAAACGGGATGACATAAATTCAAGAATAAAATATTTTAAGCATGTTAACAGCTTCATCCACACACGCCAAATGGCCTTGAATCGTGAACATGACTGCAACAGTCCAATTGACTTTGTAAATCAGTTTTACTCCATATCACCGAAGTTTCAAATACGTGTACTACTCACACTAGCATTCCTTTGACAAAGTCACAATATGAAATCTCCCAAGGACGCGGATCGTTGCCATGGCGCCGAAGCAATGGCGTGTGGAGATTTCTCAGGGTAAATAAGCATATGTTGTTTTTAAATTGACCGTATCTTTTAATTTTTGGTCATATGGAAGAGATAATCAAATCGATGTGTTGGGGGAGTCTCCTTTATGTGGATCCGAGTGATAATCGTAAAGATATTCGAGTTTCGGAAAGTAATCCGTATTGAAGCGGCAAAATCTCGATTTAACACTCCAAAATCTGATCGATTATCACCCGGATATGTATATCACTTCCGATCTTCTACATTTGGGTGTTATCTATTAAGCAATTATATGAAGCATAAATTGGTTTTCATAAATAGCGACGCGACTTTTAAACGAACAATCTTCATTTATAATATATTAAATGAACAAAATTCATCATTGCACCAACAAAATTCATCATTTACATTATACTACCAAACAGCTCAACAACTGCCTTGTCTAAATAAGATCGGCGCAGCGTTTGACCGCCCTACCGTGCGTGCAACCTGGCCAGAAAATATATGGCCCCCGAACATGGATGCTAGATAAGAAAGCCCTTCTGTAATACTCGCAAGACAGGTATATTCGAGTTTTCAATGTTGCTTACATTATATCCATAATCCAAATAAAATCTCAAGAAAAGTACTTACCCTTCCCGCAGATAGCTAAATATGAGTTTGTAGTAAAGTTTGGCACTGGGTTTAGCCGCTGATACCTTCCCATAACGATCTGCTACAATTAAATAGCCCTCTTCTGTGAGTTGTTCAGCGAGACGTCCAACTCAGAATCCAAGTTCGGGGCCTGACATTTCTTGCAACCTTCAATTGAATGAGTGGGCTTTATTGTGTAAAATGGGAGAATAGTGCTCTATCGTATTTGAAGATATACTATACCCCGCCATAGCACCGTACATCTATTTACTGAGGAAGGAATCCGGTGCAATAATAATAAAGCTAAACTTGGCCCGGCATGTCAAAATCTTAGCGTTAGGAACTCAGGGCCTGGTTTGCATAAGCGTGTGACAATCATGTGATGATTATAGTGAAAGAATGACTAAGATATCGTCCCGAACTTGTCCACATTTGCTCCTAGATTAATCCTCGGTGTAAATTTTATCTGTAAACCATGACTTAACAAATCACAGCTAAAGTCTGGGTGAAATGGATTAGATTGTCTGACTAACCTGATGCGGCTTGATCGAAAAGATGGCGAACATGAACGCGTGTGGAGATGAAAATCGTAGGCGCGATACTATTGGTCGAGTGCCTACGCGCGTGCGACCAACCAATCACAGCGCACTTCTATATACATTTGTATATAGCAGTTCTGGATAGTGATAACAGGTGGCGCACGCGGCCGGTGTACTGATGGGCTAGACCCAACATTTCAGGTTTAAGGCGTAGCCATATTTCATCATAAGCATTGCAGAACGAACAAACGAGACTATAATTATTATTGGGTCAGAAAATTATTGGGTCCAAGACCCAATATTAAGGAGTGTTGGGTCTTGACCCAGTATTTCGAGGAAAAAAAAACCGACGAAGACCCAATATGAATAAGTTTATAAAAACTAGAGATATATATATAGAGAGAGAGAGAGAGAGAGATAGAGATAGAGAGAGAGATAGAGAGATAGATAGAGAGAGAGATAGATAGAGAGAGAGATATAGATAGAGAGATATATATATATAGATATATATATATATAGATAGATAGAGATAGAGATATATATATATATATATATATATATATATATATATATATACATGTTTGGTTGTGTATATATATATATACATATGTGCATATATACAGATATATATATATATATATATATATATATATATATATATATATATATATATATATATATATATATATATATATATATATATATATATATATATATATTTATATTATATATATATATATATAGCATGGAGATCGGTACAATTTCACAGTGGCATTTAAAATTATTTATTCATGTTCATTGAAATCTAAAGCCTCACGTCTTACGCTCTGTTATTCCCAACATAGTTTTAGCATTAATAAGTTGATATCTCGATGCACACGAAAAATGAATAGTTCAATTAACATGTCCTACTCGTTATACTGTAGTGACGCGGCTACTAAAATGGCTCGAGGCCTCCTCTGTATTGTCACTATCTCGCCGCTCCTTGTGTGTCAGTTTGCGATGTTGCTGCTGTGGTAGTTGGAACTCCTTTTTGTCTGGAGAGGTTGTCGACGCAGGCGTGGGTGTTTCTGGCAAGCCATAATTCAAAGGGAGAGTCGAAAGAGGTGATTGCTCGAAGCAATGTGCGTGTCGGTTTCTTTGTTAAAGCAGCGGCGGAAAACAGCGGCGTTTTGGCGAGGGATGCAATTTGGGCTTCAAGGTTGCTGTCTTTTAATCATCGTAACAGCAATGCACTCCGAGGGAAAACTGCAAGGAGCTTAAATATGGTGATTGCCATAAACATAACCGGCAGCTTTTGTACCACAAAATGTCGATTACCGTCAGACTCTTCATATCATCATCAATCTCTTTCATGAGCGCATTCATTGGCCGTCGGTTCTGGCGCTTTTCAATCTGTAGCAGCAAATCCGAGTAACACACCTAGAGTCAGTAGCTCATATACTACGAATTTGACTTGATTGATTCATGGTCTTGGGTATTGTAGCGGAGGCGAACAGATTACCAGTCATTAAATGACAATAAGCTGAAATTCTTGTGCAGAAAAATGCGTGAATTTGCTTTCTTAGATACGTCATAAATATCAACTCATACGCCGAATCAAAGTTCCGTCCACTTCATCGCACGCGCGGTATAATCACCAACCTAAAGCACTAACTTTCGTTGACATAAGTTGGTAATAACCGACACAAAGGGACATATCATTCAGACATAAAGCAGTTAATCTAAACACACCCGGAGAGGCATAACAAGAGAACTAGTTTATTGCGAATGAAGCTAAACTATTTGGCTGATCAAACACGACTGCAGAAGTCAGTTGCCGAGCTCAATCGAAATCTGCGTCTCGCAGATATGCAGTTTAATGCTTGCATCATTCAACTAGGATGATAGTTAGTTTCCGTGGCAATAATAGACTATGGTATTGCTCCTTGACATTTATATATATTATCCATGCATCACATGTGAAGGCTTAGATGTTTAAAAACAATGGTCATTGGCCGCGATGCGAGATCAGGCTTTTGGACGCCAATTGATCGATGTCCTATGAACGGATATATTACAATAACAGTGATAAAGCATATTGTGACAACCCAACTAGCCACTTGAATTTAGCTACACGACTGTAAGTCAATGATTTGCAGATCATTATTGTTTTTGGCAGGCACTGCCAAGACGCCAATGCCGACCACATTGAAATATTTGTAACAAGTTAAGGCTAATGTGTTGAAGCTGCCATAATTGAAGTAACCTTACTGTGTAGAACTCAATTCTTATATTCGTACGTGTGATTGTATTTTGAATACATGGCACCAGGTATTATCGTAGCATTCCATTTAAATAGTCGGTCTTATGTCAATGTTTCTAGCGCTACTTGACGACACAAACTGTAATATGTTATGCAATTAAGATTTATGTGCAGAGGCTCTAATCACAAATACCGGAGTCTCCTTCATTTTGTGCTTTATCATTTATAAATTCGGATTGATATTTTTCCTAGCTATTCCACATAATGCCACTATTTAAGTGTTGCCAACTCCTTTCCGTAACTCGATAATTCACACATGTAATATATGTGACGGAACAATTGTTATATGAGACAACCTATGTTGACCAATTATCCCCTCAATCATTATTCTTCAATTATATCACGTAACAGAAGCAAATTATCATATGTTGCATGCAACACTAACACATATATGCCATATCTTCTAATAGAATGTGGCGTCTTAAAAGCTCCGAAAACAATTATAACAATGCAGTTGATAGGATTACAATATCCGTGAAGTGCTGGTTTATGTGTGATTGAGTGCTTCGTCTGCTCTATGGTCCAAACAAGCTCTATTGATGCCATATCCTAGGTACACTGACTCTTTAATGTACTTCAATTGATAATGCAGTACACGGTGTCGGAGCTATAGTAGAAGGGTCATATCCCTATACTGAGCACGTAAGGCAGTTAATTAAAGATTGTTTACCGTGCCTGTGAGCTTGGTTATATACTGTAATTAACCAGAAGTTGGTTGAACTAGAGCAACCACCTCTCTGTGGTACTAAGTATTGCGCCACGGGGGTCTTTTCGTCAGTGCGTTGCACAATACAATTTTACATTTAATCAAGACTATGCGTAAGCCACTAATGAAAGTTGCTCAAAAGCAACAGAAGCAACAGTGATCTATTGGGTTTTTTTTGATCGATCTACTATATCAAGTAAGGTTGTCCAAATACGTATGGATGCATAAATGTAACACATGATACTTTTTACAAAATATAGTAATGGTGCTAACCCTTATAAAACGTCATATGATTGATGCAAATGAAAATTAGTGCCAGACATGTTGATCCAATTCGACAAATAACCAGCTGATATAACATAATTTGCAAGCTAAGTATATGGACAAATAAATAGCTAGGAAAACACAGTCATCATTACTATGCGATTAAGCAGCCAGTTATCACGCTTGTAACACTTCTGATTTATCCTCACTGGCCGACTAGCTACAGCATCTGATCTGCATTAATGAATATTGTCTACTGATGCGTGATGCATAATTTGAAATAGAACATGCAATGCATAGGCATGTTGTTGCAAGCAATTGAAATACTCATATATGATAACCCATCCTATCGTCGTTTTTCTCAACCAAAACACAAAGTGCTGAGCATGTCGCTGACAGTCTGAAAATGACCTTCACTTTTGCTACAAAAACCGCATGGTTTATTTCACTCTTGATATTCCATGTGACATTCCGGAACATCGCACTGTATATCATTGCACACGATTTTCTTTTGATTGTGTTATGAGCTCTTTGAACCTGTAGTTCTAGTGTTTTGATATACACCAACATGAGGCTACTAATTTAATTTCAACTGTAGAATGGTGTTAAATTTCTTCATTTAACACATGCGCTGTGTTTCCATGCCTTGAGACTTAATAGGTAACGTAGATAATCTGATAGCCAATAGGTGTATCCCTCCAGTGTAATTGTGCAGACGCTTTTTCATTTATTATTGCATCAATGGAAACACGACGTGAAAGTTCAACGTGTGATATGTATCATGAAAGCATCGTATTGTCGCAGTTAAATAGTTTTTGTAGACCGGATAATAACAAAACACGCTTGGTTTGTGTAGCCGACCATTGGTTATCCCAGGATATCCAACCAGAAGTTTCTCGCACATCATCAGTTATATTCATTTTCTAGCATGCGTTTTGCTTCGTGGAACCAAATATAACTACGTATGACATGGCTTCAATGAGCAATAAGGTCACGAATTAGAAGCCACAACTCAATCTGTCGGGTTTCTACCTTGTAGCGTATCTGGCTCATACACAAATCGACTAGTCCTGCCGACCGAAACTCATTCCTATTTTGAATAACACATTATGTCCGAAGCGGAGCAGACAAAGTATCGTCAGCAGATAATGTCGCCTTTCTTAGAGTTATGTTCACAAGACAATAAACACACATTTGCAAAAATTAGTAGAGACCCATTGAGAACTGGATATAATAAATTATATGTTTCCCATAAAACAGAGTGAATGTATTGTTGTTCGCAGCGACTATTCACGCTAATGTTGTTGCAGCATTGTGCTGTAATAAATATCCGGCTGTCAGTTAATGTGCTGATATGGGAAAAATCTGTTATTTCCCATTAGAACAGAAACTATTAAACACATCTGACCAAAGATGCAGAGCTATTGCTCAGAAACTAAGTCATAATGTAATGGATTTTGATTCAAGTGATCTGTTGCAAGACAGATGCGGCTTATTATAGTGTATCGATATGTTGCTTGTGCTCGAATTGCATCTAATTTATGATGTGATGACACCGTCAAGTAGCTTCCATTTTCAAAGTTTGACACCCTTTTAACGCTTCAACGGAATAGATAATGACATCCTGACTGTCTGAATAGTCTGGTTGTACGCTTGACCTCGTAATATCACTATCGCATATTGGACGTTAAGGGGAATAATACATACCGTATGCAAAATATACTGAACTAGCTGCTTTCATACTTACATTGCCTTGACAATTTCTGTATTTTCTTCAACACTAGATCGTATCGCAATATCAATTATCAATACGTGGTTATGCATATAGCTTCGATTGGAAATTTGGCGAATATACTAAAACTAACGGCAGTGCTGAGTGCAAGAAAGCCAGTGACGTGCTGATGACTTTTGATAATTTAATACAATACTAGCCGATGATTTGTCAAGATCAATGTGTTAGGAAATATCGTTTCGAGATAACGCTAATGAAATAAACTTTGGCTATTCCTTACAAATCTATATACCAAGCAACGCATAAGGGATGATGATTTCCTCAATCCGGTATTGTTGAGTAGTGAAACTATGCTCGAAAAATAGCAAAACAATGCCATTATATGCACTGACCCTAATGACATGAGTGTGCTGATCTTATTTTCTCAAGTACCTCAACTTAAATAAATGTGAGGGTATTCATTACTCAAACCGAATTGTCGCTTATGAGGCAATCTACAGTCTTGCAGTGTGTCATAAAATGTTACAGACAAAAATTATCCCCAAACCCTCCAGCCAAACTTTCCTCTTGCCTTTGATCACGGT
Organism: Urechis unicinctus; assembly: GCA_034190875.2. Classification (NCBI taxonomy): domain Eukaryota; kingdom Metazoa; phylum Annelida; class Polychaeta; order Xenopneusta; family Urechidae; genus Urechis; species Urechis unicinctus. The sequence goes on along the minus strand of CM067352.1, from coordinate 8,943,515 downwards.
TGCCAGCCCCACAGCCTTATTGTACCCCGAGCGACTGTTAAATCAATACTTGAGACCAATAAATACTGCAATCGAAGTCCTGAAAGTAGTTTATTAGGGCGGATATTGGCTCTCAGCGGCAAATGACTGTAAATATTTGAGGCAATGTTACCGGAATAAGGATAGCGGAAGACTGGGGACCGACCAATTTGAATTTGTTATAAACGATGGTCTATATCATTAATATTCACATGCAATTAGTGTAGGTAAGTGTAGTTTGTTTGTTAAAACCATTGATTAGCATATACAGAGGGTAAGAGTTAGCAAATATAGTCCTATAAACGCATCTCCTAAAATCAGGACGACAGCATGATATTGTGATTTCGTCATATATGATGAAGTTGTTTCATTCTTAATGGCGAGTTGAAGCTGATTTTGTATTGGAAATCTGCCAATTGCATATATTGCCTCCTGACATCACACCAGATACAATTCACACCAAAAATACAGATGATAGGATTCTTGTCGAAGTGTAATTTTAGCATAATATACGAAATCTCAAATGCGAACATCCAGCGATGTTTAAAAGTTTGGATGATATTCGTGCTAATTTCTTGCTTTCAGTGTCGCTGCTTCGTTCATACAAAATGTGTTCAGGATACATATATATATGCCTTAGATGCTGGGTTGTATGCTCGATGTTGTATTGCATTTGCATGTCGGTCTTATTCAAAATCAAATAATTGGTATCATTAAACCTTATTCTGACTTTTAGATTGCATATGTTATCCAATGCTTGGCGGTAACAGCTACAGTACCCAGTTCAATGTGATAAAACAGTAGCGCTTAAAAATTAGTCAGTCAATGTCACCCGGCGGCGTCTTTGTTGGCGCTGGAATCACAAACAGAATAGGAAAAATTGGAAGGGTGATACATAAATGACTCAACAGATAAAGCAATACTTAGTAACGTTCTCTCGCTGAAGATTGAAAAGGACTACATTAGTCATAATAATGATATAGCGGTCAGTCTTCCTATATTCATATTTTACACTGCTGAGTTTTTATAAGTGGTATCGGAGATGAGAGCGGTTTTGCTTGATTTCTGAATATTTGTTGGCAATTCACGTGCAATCACATCTTCTGTCATGTGTCCTTATTAGGCAAGCGAATAACGATATTTACAACCGCAACAGTGGCATGTCTCCATCTCCTATGGTGCTACTTAATTTCGAAAAGGATTTGTACGTGAAAGAAACGAAATATATATTTTCATGTAAAAAAAAACGTAAAGCAAAATGATGAAATCAATCATTCATTTAGCCTACGTTAAATATCAACTACATCGTTGTATTATGCCTGGACAAATGAGGTACAGTTGGCAGTGATAAACAATGTGCCAGTAGGCACAGGTAACAACCTTCTACGATTAAATGTTCACTTGCATTGGACGTGACAGTAACAATGATTTAGCTTAACAAACCTTGTAAGGAGTCAGGTATTCTATCGATCGACCAATCCTGTGTCGTTTCTTTAACACTTTGCTACCAAATATTGCTGATATGGCCTGCCGTTGGTATCAGTTTTAGACTTTAGCGTCATTGCAACAGTAGCCTTAGCAATACAATCGTGTAGTTAAGAGCTAAAAAAGAAGAGATATCGAATAACTAAGAAATGTTATACAAATATGAGGCTCGCGGCGGGCCATAGCCATTGGTTTCAAGTTGAAAGTTATGGATGGTTTAATTCAACGAACACCACCATAAAAAGGAATAGTCCAATTACGTTGAGAGCTAAACCAAATAACCAAGTAACAACTGATCGTAGTCTATTGTGTAACCTGTAAGTTGAACTCTCCTGAATAAACCATTGTCTTGTTTCTATCACCGAGAACGTGAAGTACAAATGCTTATAATAAGAATAATCGAACAAAAACAAACACTGTGCCATATACTTATCGAAATATAATTACGTCATACAACTGATTTGCTATACATGCAATTTTGCTCTCACAGCCGTATCACTCAAGAGAATATATCCTTTCTTTAGTTGCACCTTCACGTTTCGGGGGTAAGTTGTCTCACAAATTCTGATCACTACGAGTCTTTAAACGGATGAAAGATCTAGTATGCGCTGACTCCTGAAATACGAATATATACATTCATATTCTATAGAGCCAGAAACGTCTTTGACCGCTGTCCACGGGAGAACAGTTTGGATAGCATACATTCGGTATATCACCACGGGTTGCACCACCACAAACATGAGTAAATTTACTACTGAAGGAAAGAGGGAGAGAACGACTTTCACTTGCCTTATTGTTAGTTTATCGTCTGTTTTATGGCCTCGATAAAGCTGGGCGCGTTGACCTTGAACGATATAAAAGAAACACGGCAAACTCACACCAAGCATTACCAGTTTAAAGTTCAATAAGTAATCCAATCGAAAGACAGAGAGGATGGGTTATTTGACGGATATGGGCTGTCATCAACAATGTATATTTGAGAGCGGTAATGTTGACATATAATGGGTATACGACAAATCATAATGTCACCGGCAAAGGGTTAAGCGACAGACCAGCAAAACATCCTGAATAGGGTAAATAAAAGCTACAGCCCGAGGAAGGATTTCGCCAAACATAGCAAATTGACTCCCACAAGCAATTGTCATAAAATAAACATTCCTCATGTATAAGAAATTGGGGCTGATCCAAGTCTTTGTACAACCACATCTCACATTAAGATAAACGAATGTTTATATCAAGCTCGTGAATAGCCTGTGTTTCAACGTTTTGCGTCATGCGCCGTTTCGTTTGAAGTCAACTTCCATTCACTGGGTCCCCTATTTCAAGCGATATGCTGTTTCAGTTAACGGTAAACGTACCATAATAAGAGCGGTTTGAAATAATGACGTCTTACTTACATCTTATGGGATAAGTTCGTGGCTACACACAAGTATACACATTAATTAATCATTCCATAAGCTAACAAAGGAAATCACAACAGACGGGTGCTATGGATTAATTAATTATATATTTCACTGCATTACCGAGACTATAGCATGGCTAATAATGGCTTTTTTGTTGTACCATGTGCCCACGCTGCCACAATGGTTTCATTGACAATATCTCAGTGGTTGCATGATGCACACACATTTGTTGTCTGCCTTATTACAAAGCCATGATACGCAGACTGGCGAAGGAATTGATTGATGATCACATTTCTTCTTGGCAAATGATTTACTGTCATCAGCTCATAATGTTGTTTGAAATCGCCACACCTGGTAATGACGCTCTGTCATTGCACTAAGTATTACCAAAAACGTACCGCGATGAGCTGTAGATCTCCCGTGAAAAAGGCAGAGCACAACTGTTTTGTTCGAAATCTGTTAGCCAACTTACTGTCATCAATGGATCCTTGCTGCGTTTTGATGCCGCATTTATCATCTAAACGCCTATATTACTTAAATACTCTTATATGATCACTAACCCCGGTGAATAATGGCACATAAGCATTCAATGTCGACGCACAGAGTGTCTATCTACATACGTAGGTATTTAAACTGCACCAGAAGGAGCACATATCTTATGCACACGTATTTTGCTTAATGTTTCCTATTCGAAAGATAACATTTTCATGACATAATCTATTGCGCGCTTTGACCTATTTGTTGTATTAAAAGTATTATCGATTGGCTAGGGTGACAGATATATTGGAACATTTGCTTACAATAGCATATTTTCCCATATCTATTTCGCTTGGGCCAAATAATTCATCTGCGCATGCATGCGAAGCATACAAAGCAGTACGTTTATTCAATGGGATTTCTTTTTACCCAGACAGCATCAGCACAATGGTTAGATCGTCGCTTTTCTATACGTTATGACGAAGCCATAGCTATTATTGAATTACGCAAAAATTTGGCGAGCTTGATGATAATTATAACCATAGAGCAAGCGTGTTTTTATTTTGTTGTGTTTGTTTTTGTTGTCATCTATTGTAAACCACAATACTGAGCCTTTGCGCATCAGTTAAAGAATCGTCGGCGAGAAGATCGTGATTATCAAGCAAACGAGAAGATGGACATGCGTTGGGGTTCATATATTGTGTCAAGTTGTGTCGCAACCGTTGGCTTGTTGAAACATGAAGAATTATCCCGAACGCATTGATAGCTAATTTATAAACCTCTCGATGCATGTATTTAAGTGAGTATAAAAAACAAATGCTGTTACTTGTATGGGCTGTTGATGGATCAGCAGCCACTTCTGCACCTGGGATCGTCCGCTATTGATTACAAGCAATAGCAATGAGATCACGTGTCTTAAAGGGCGAAATAATGAGTGAGAGTATGCATAAACAATACCGGCGTGCATTTGAACTAAGCAATATGCATACATTATCTATCAATCGTTTAAAGCATAATTTGTATATGCTGAATATGCTAATGTGTGAAGGCGATCATATTACACTCTATTACATCAGTTACTAGAAATTGAATTTATATCTGATCAATTAGCTAAATATTTATTGTTTCCCACCAGACATGGTTCGGTATCTCTAAGCCACTCAGCAATGCCGTGTACAGAAACCAATGCATCACAAATAAGCCGATAAATGCTATGATGATAATTAACTGCCAAATTTCTTTGCTCATTCACTATTTGAAATTTTGACTGGATCACAGGATAACCTAAAGCAAGTGTGAAATTCCGGCGGAATGGGACATTAAGATCACTGTTGTCACCGTCCAGTCCGCAGATTCTTGTGGTAATATGCCGGACGTAAAATGCAGTCCGTCGAATAGTGTCGCCAACATCACTGGTGTATTAATGGTATGGTTACATCAGTGCTCTCATGCTTACATGGTTAAGTAACGCAGGACAAATATTTATGTCAGGAATTGACATCTCTTTCTTTTATTCCCAAAAAAACACGATGACATCATAATATGATTAATGCCCACCCCGTTTCTACCACGTAATCTGCTGATTAAGTGGTTACGAATCCTTTCTTATTCTATGTATAATATAAGTGATTAACCAATGTTGGGCATACTGCAAGAAGCTCGTTGCTGGGCATAATGTTCTTTTTTAAATGGTAATATGGATAACCCCCCTCACAGCTTCTTGACTGTTAGGCAGACGTTAAGTTTTCCGTTGATCAGTTAAACAATTATCACACGTTAAAAAGGGTTGTTTGATTGTGTCATCCCAATTTAAGTAATATGCACAAATACCATTATGTCCATACACGCATCAGCAATATATTGATTCATAACTATTTACTGCACATGTCTTTTACCTGTGCGCCTGAATAAATCAGGATTCCTTTCGAGGATCCATTAGGGTTCGGTTTCGGACAATAGCCCTACATCTCTGAACGGAAGTGAACATAAACTTTGTTATAAAGGGTAAAATAATAGTTTTTTCAATTAGAGCCCATTGACAGACAAGACTTCTATGGCAGTAATGAATACAGTAATTTACATGGCAATTATTCTATTATCATTCTTCCTAAAATTTATTTATCAATTGTTATACTCACATTGTTACAAGCCATTGTATTTGCCACAATGGGTTGCGTCCACTGTTGCACTGATCTCAGGGAAGGGTCTTTGATGGCGGATTGTCATATACAACAGTAGCACATAATATCGCAATACATCATCAGACTGTGGAATAATTCATTGTACCTAAACAGGATTAAGAGTTCAAAATTACCAAATGATTTGCTCAAGAAGTAACAGCCGATATACTAAGTTTCCGTAAATACTTAAACGTCCATTAAAAATCTTTCTCCATTAGGCTCTAGATAATTGCAAATTGACCCATGTAGCCCGTAGTCGGGGGTTTTTATAAGTTACAATATATTAACTTGGGCTATTCAACATGTTTTTCCATCTGTAGCGATGAACTGTTGTTTTCTTAATCTAAACAAGTCATTAACTATGATACCGGGTATAAACCAGGGGACGTTTAGCAGATGTTTGTTTTCGATACGAGAATATCCAATAAGTAAGTTCTCAGCATAAAACCAACTATGAGTATCTAATCAGATACATATATTAGGAAAGGTCATGAAATGTTACATGCTTGCAACAAATCCGACGCTGCGGGGGTCGTGTCACTGATAACCAGGTTGCTAGCTAATGCGTGCTTTATAGTTCTCTGTAATTCACTATCCTCTGTTATTCTTACTCGCTACAGTTGCTGATGGAGCCTCTTGGTGGACGTTTTATGCATTTATAGGACCAGCCAGTTAGTGCAGCAAAATCTATAAGGTCTAACACCTTGTTTTATAAAGCCCGGCAAACATAGCATTAGGCAGCGAGCAACTATAAGCACGAGGTTGCCATTATACTAGTGTGCGTTGGCTCGTGTGTTGTTGTTTGTACCTTTTACATATGATCACATAGAGTATTGTCATGTCATAACTAAGTTTGGTGAGAGTAACCGCAGGAACTATTATAATAAACATGCAAACAATGCCACGAATCGTATTTTGCAAATATATGTTCGCTTTTAAAGGGCTAATTAGGCCTTACATTTATTTTTTTCCGATGAAATACTATTTACTGAAAGCGCCGGACGCATTGATTGAATAAGCAACAGCAGTCATTTGTCAGTTTTGTATCAACGATGGTCTCGTTGGCATTCCCATGGTGTTTGCGGTAGAGTATCAATCATTTGTTGACATATTTACTATAGTATAATTACATTCGAGCAAGACAAATCAAGTGTTATTGCGGTCAGTAATGTTGCGCTGAAGAGATGTTCATAAGCGTGTAAGTGTGTATTCAACAATCCTAGAATTGGATCAAGGGTAACAAGAGAAAGCGGGGTTGTGTTTTAATTATCACACAGAGCCGTCTGCGAAAAGGCAGCAGTTCCATATCGCTCAGTGTCTCACATAACAAATGATTAATCATAAACGCCAATCACTTTTTTCTTTCAAAATAAATTAATGTTCCTTGACTACATTACTGGTACAATTGTTATTCAGTTCGTTAGTTGGACTCCAGAAAGCGTGCCATGTGCTCGCGTGATTTATATGTCTCCTTCCAATTCAAATAACCAGATATATGCTAGCTAAATGTAATTTAGGTTGCAAGGAAAGTAGATAGACAAATAAATAGCTGGATAACGCATTCGTCACTTAAGCAACCAGTAATCACACTGGTTACTCTTCCAATCTGTCCTCATTAGCAGATTACCTGCAGCATCTAATCTTAATGTCGCACCGAATCAATATTTGTCTACGGATGCGTTAAACATATTTTAATATATAAAAGTCACTGCTTGATTATTTATTGATATACAACCGTGCATCAATCACCTGAATATATTCACGCAAGTCGAATAATATAAAACACATTTTATAGCATGCGTAACAGTAATTGCATTACCTATAAAATACTATCTGAACTCATGTCAACATAATCATGCAATGCAGATGTATACTATTGCAACCAATTGGAAGACCACCACATAAATCATACCCTCTTGTCTTTTTCTCTGCACAGAGTGCAGAACATGTCGCTGACATTTCGGTTATGACATTTGGCACGGAGTCAGCAAACACAGCCTAGTTATTTGCCAAACGACAACATTACATTGTTTTGCTTATTTTTACTAATTTATTCTGCAGCACAACTTATAACTTCGACCTGAAACATTACCAAGGAGTACCCGTCAAGCATCAAAGATATCCATGCAGACGTTCTGTTAGTTTTGTCAAGCATGCTGCACCCAAACCCAATCATGCATACACGGAAATAATCTGCGTCAAAGTTGGGACAGTTAATTACGGCTTTCAAAGATATAACCAGCAACAACTAGCAATGTTGGTTTCAACACAATATAACTTTCACATTCGGAAAAACTTACTAAGTGTACAATGTTGCCAGAATGGCTGAAACTATGCTCGGTAAAAACTTAATAAATTCAATTATACGCATAGCCCATTAGTATAAAAGTTTGCATACCAGGATATGGACAGCTTATCATTTTGTCGTAGCAGTGTATATAAAGAACACTTGATAGAGCTATTGCGCATATGCATTATATCTTCGAACGCACAAAAAATGCTACAATAATTAAATCGTTTAGAAAATATTCATGCCAATACATGATAAAGCAGCTTCTGGATATACGGTTTATGCATTAAACGGACCGGCCAGTAAGTTCAGCAAAATATTTTAGGCCCAACAGCCTTTGTATTACCGAGCAAGGGCAACCACGGCATTAGGCAACGAGCAGCAATAAGCATCAGGTTGCCAAAATACTCTTGTGCTTAAGTTTGCGTGTTTGTGTTTGCTTATTTGCGCGTATAACCCATGCCCACAGTGTTTATTTCATGTCATGTTTTGTGTAAGTAACCTTTAGTCTTTAAAATCAACATGCACCCAGTGTCATGAATCATGTTGACCTTATATATACAACATTGAAAGGGCTAATTAGTCCTTTTATGTATTTGTTCCGATACGTAATTATTTATTGAAAGCGCATAAATTGAACAAATAACATTAGTCACTCGTCACTTTTACATCAAAGATGGTATCATTAGCTTGCCATTGTCTAAGCGATCTTGTACTAACCATGGGTTGACATATTGGGTAGGAGACATTTATCTTCAAATAATTATCTTCGAGCTGGACAGAATCAAGTGCCATTGCTGTCAGTTATACAACGCTGAAGAGATGCTCATATTTTGTGAATCACGCTGTTTACAGAAAAAACCAATATGAGTTCATTCAAAAATTGAGGTTAGAAGGCAGCAGTTTCATTTCGTTTAGTGGCTCATAACAGAAACGATTAATCATAGACGCCAATAGATTGTCCTTCAAAATTAATCCCTATATTTTGACTAATTATTGCTAACAATATTATTGAGTGCGTCACTGGGACTCTCGTTATTTATAGCTGTGTAGTTTTCTCTAAAATGTTATGATAAAATCCGCCTAAAATGCAGCTCCCGACATTTCCATATAAGTGATATCGCCTTCATTATATCGTTTATCAGCAGTGCTATACCAAGGTAAGGCGCATTCACTAGATGCACTTCAGCCAGCATAACGCGACAATCATATTTTTACTATTCATCTCAATCAAGAAACTGCAAAAGACCCACATACAATAAACCGCATTAACTGCCATGCACAACAAATAACCTAACGCACCTAACATAAACGTGCATTTATTAAATCAATTATCACAAAGAAGGTTTTGAATGTAAGCCACATTGTTTTGGCATTATCTTGTTTTTCAGCGTTTAGTCGCTAGATCAATATCAGCCATGCTACTAATAATAAAATATGGCGCGGCCTTTCTCTACAGCAGTGCATGATGCACGAGTAACATTCTGGGAATAGACAGGTGGTGCGTTTTTTATTTTGTTATGCACACAACAAAATTATGTTGCTGAAAAGCTGATCGTATAACTGCACAACAAAAGAACGCCGCACGGGTCAATAACGATAAACACACGCAGATAGAGACTCAGAGAGAGATTGAAAAGAGAGAGAGAGATTATAGTCAGGCGGATTGATTAAAGGGGCGGGATATATATATATATATATAGATATGTATCTATATGTATAGGTACATCTCCTCTATAGCTATATATATATCTATATATATATAGAGGGAGAATATATCTATATCTCTATATATCTCTATATATATATCTATCTCTCTCTATCTATCTATAATATATATATATCTATCTAGATATATATATATATATATATATATATATATACATATATATGTATATATATGTATATAGAACAAGTTTCAGTATAATATCACGCTGGTATAATGTCTTTATGTCGAATATAATTAAATACAATAATACCACCCGGAATATGTTTATAAGTCTCATTTGCTCTCAACCAAACGTCATATTGTATTAGGACAATCCCCATTTTCTGTATAACTTCAACTACATATGAGGGCACCTAGTCTATACTCGGTTTACATCTCATCCATGATATATATATAGATTATATGGATATATGCATATATCTATATATATATATATAATATATATATATATTTATATATATCTATATATGTATATCTATATATATATGAATATATATATATATATATCATATAATCTCGTCTGGGTATAGATAATATCTCGCTCTATATATCTATATACTATAAGTCTATAGGTTATATCTGTATATAGAACAGAAGTTTCAGTATTATCACGATGTATATTTGTTGAAAACCAACCAACGTCATAATTAGACACAAATCCCATTTTCAATATATCCTTAATGTTATGAGGGCCGCTGGTATACACGGTTTACTTCTCTGTCCATGATGTATATGTCATATAGCGTATCTTTATATTTGCGTTAATAAGGCTACAGGGTCACTGCTTCTTAGATTGACACCTGCCAGCAAGATGCATATGATTTTGTTGCATATCACCATGCAGCGTACTGTAATATCGGTATCGTGACACACAATCAGCATATTCCGACCTTTGTTTAAAAATGTGTTATATATTGTGCTCAAATGCGAATAAAAATTGTATACGCTCAACCATGATAACTCGACGTATGCGTTTGTGAATGGGTACAGGGAGTCGGTCTAGAGATAGTGAGTTAATAAGCATCCTCACAATGCTGATATTTACGTATGTAGCAGCTACTGCAGGGATTATGGAACAATCTTAACCCACCTGTTGCTGCCCCTGACGTTTATTAATGAAATCATAATGATGCTTGTGTACGCTGGAAATCAGTTTTCGTTCCTCATCGATGTGTATATGCGCTTTGTATGTGTTTTGATCAGTTTCCATAGTTTGTAGTAATTGTTTTCCAACACAAGTTCTATTTAATCGCGATAAAAACATCATTGACTGAATATTAAACGCTTTGTTGATACATGTGTCCACGGTCCGTCAGCACCTTCGAACAAATGCAATTATGACTGCTAAGATTGCCGATGAGGTATAAATATCCCATTATTTTCGAAATGTTATCTTCATCTATTTTTATCCGGCATGATTCAACGCACAAAGGCAAAGGCATGTGCCATATATACCAGTGCGTTCGTAAGCATATAGCGCAATACTAAAATATCCAGATGTGAAGATCATCACCAGACACCTTGCCAGGCATCCGTCCATTTCGAATGGCTCAGTCACAATGTGTCTAACATGAAAACGGCGTTTTGGAATATGTCGCAAACAGAAAATGTAGAGGCTTGAGGCCAATTTGTTTGACTTTGGGAACCTCGCATTCCGCATCAGTGCACCGAGCATTAGGCAGGAAACTGACATTGGCTAGATCAAAGTGTTTGGTATTGTCCTAAACGAGTCAGGCGTTGAACTCTTGCTCTTATTATAACTGATGATATATCTTGCTTTCGGCCAAATATGCTACTGTTTTTCATTGTGTGCGAAATCAACTGATTAATATCAAACTGAGTCTATCGTTACATTATGTAAAAGACTTTATAGCATTATAATTGTTAAGGTTATAATTCACAGTCCCTGCCCTATATCGTAATATGTATTCAATTATGCTCTCCTAAATAAAACTATCAGTTGCAGTCCTGTTTACACGTGTACTCATCTAGAAGAATTATAATGATAGCTACATAAATATTCTATGCAACAGACTTAAGATAACCCAAGCTTTCAGCTAGATGCATAATTTACCCGTGTATTATTTCTTTTCCTGAAGCTTCTGTAAGCTGGATGTCATTCGCTTCAGAATTTTGTGAACGTTATAATATACATCGTAATACTAATGAAATGTCTGAACCAAGCATTACATTTCCTTTTGTCAACAAAACCTTATAGCAATTAAATTGCCTATCAACCATCCCTACTTTGAGCTATGTAGAGCCCATTAATGAAAAATCTAGACGCAGGATAGAGCACGTTAGTGTCAAATAAGTTGAGCCTCAGGTTCGGGACCAGAGAAAATGACTACCAATTATCCGACAATTAACGATAATCTTTTGAAAATGTCCAGTGTATTGAATTCAAATTATTTTCAAGAACGATTGTTAGCCTTATACTCAGTCAGCGCCCTAACATCTGGGCAATGTACCTTTTATTATTCTAGACAATACAGAGACACATATTATATCACGATATGTCCTATTAGACCAACTATTAAGTAATTTATAACTGTGATATGGGCATTACTTGCTTTTGTTATTGGCTCTCAATTTCAGGATATTTTATAGTGCATACCTTGCCAATGTTCATCCTGTCACTTAAACCAGAGAGATACGTTTGGTTTAAAGTGATAGCCTTATTATGGTTTTCGTGAATCCTCTGTGTTTAATCGAGCGCAAGCTCTTTTTCTCCTACAGTGGTTCTTTGGCTTGCAATCAACTAAAATGCTAAGTATGCATTTGTAAGCAACTAAATTAAAAAAATCATCGTAAGTGATCAGAGAAAATGCGTAGCTAATTGCTTATTGAAATTACTCGAATATATACGACTTTGTGAAAACCCTAGTTCCGTTTTTGTTGTGCATTCACCTTTGTCGAAGAGTAATTATGTAATGGGCTAAGCGCTACACGGAGCGCTGTAAGGACGCTATTTACCGACGTGAGTGCAACAAACAAAGAATTTTACTTACTTGCATTTATGTAACTTTTTAAAATCAGGGTTATATATTAAGGTGATCTATTAACTGTCAAAACAAGATTTGTTGTGTATTGGCAGTTTATGCATGTGCAGCCCACAATTGACCACAAATGAGCATCAAGTAATGTGACATAGAATGCTTGGCCGTGTTTTATAGAATGTAACAAACTAGTGACTACAGATAAACCAAAACCAGAGTCTAACCCAATGTAAAAAACTAGATGTTTATTTGCGCGGTCATCGCACGACGTCATGCGGTTTGATGAACCGATTATTGTGTGTAGCGCTATACGTTTCGTGATACAAGTGCATTCAGAACATGCGACATCTTTTCATACGTACATGTTATTTGGTCGTCGTCAGGCGCTACTTATATCATGATATCGGCATTGTCCGTTCAATGCATAGATAAATATTTCATGATAAGTGCTTCGAAATGTCACGTAGCTTTATCCGGCTAAATACTAATCCGTTGTATAAATATATACGTCACACTACTTCGTAATCCAGGCAGTTTCATTTACAGCTACTATGCCCCACTGATAAATGCACCGTGTATTATTTACGTCGTGATACCCACAGGTTAATAGTTGTCACATTGTTGGACACACTAATGACGCCAGTCCGCTTCGCACAAGTATTTCTAACATCTGTTTTCGGGTAACGGTATTAATATGAATCATCGGACTTTATCGTAGTTTTATAAGCGAGCGTCAAATATACGTTTGCATTGATTTTCTTTGATTTATTGAATCGATTTTGATAATCAAACTGCATATCATGCATCAGATATAAATCCGTTAGATATGCTCGTCTTTCAGTCACTGAGTGCTAGTAAAGCACTTATTCGACATTTACACATGGCTTGGTATATAATGTCCAACCCGATATTTGTTTATTACTCACAATAGCGACAAATGACAAGTATTCATGGCAAGATACAACAGGCAGTAGATGCTGCTCAACGTAATACGCCACATCAATGCTAAATATATCCTTCGGACAACGCTATTAGGCTTTGTGTGTTAACCGAACACATCCCGAGCTTCCTGCTGAATGCACACCTAGCCGCTTCAACGCTTCCGTTTCTTACGCTTATATCGAATGATTATCAATCTTCCAGAAATGAAATGAAGCAGTATTTGCTTCAAAACTGACGCTAGGCTCTTACTGCTGATGAATGACGCGCATAGTTATATTCGACTAGCATATTCCATTAACCTATGTAGCACTCGCCACCAGCCAATGTATTCAGCGTGCCATGTTCAGATAAAATAAGGCACATGACCCCTGAGTATTTTATATACCCGCACGACTCTTTTATTAGCATGTTTAATATTTGCTTGCAACGGTGACGCGTTTTGATAAGCTTGTCTGCTGCTGATCAATTAGGCTCCATCAATACAATGCACTAGCTGTACAAGTAAATTTCATCTTGGATATTCATGTAAAGGATAATTGCTTATCATTACTGTCAGTACCTATTCACCTGTTCCTGCAAAGTTAAATATGAAAACGTAATACACAAAGGTTACAAAAGAGCTATCACGAGGTTTTTGTCAACATGATTTTACAATAAAAGAAACCTATCCTATATCTATTATCAAAGCAAATTATACTCACGATCTGCTGTCCTATAATTTGAAATATTTTGTAAAGCAAAGGCTCACGTAACATTAACCAATAAAACATGGAGCATTGCCACTTGCCATTAGAGCTAATTGAATATGTATTTAACTTCCATGCACCCACATATGGCAATAACGGATACCTGCCGCGCTATTCAAATGCATTTATATATATATTTATATATATATATATATATATATATATATATATATATATATATATATAGATATATATATATATATATATATATATATATATATATATATATATATATATATATATATATGTATATATATATATATATATATTTATATATATATATATTTATATTTATGTGTATCCAAAAGTACACTGCAATACAAAGCCAATTTATAAGTATATGGTGAGAAGCTGGAGCTAGATAGAAATTTGTTAATGCGTCAGAAACGGTTCAAGATATACAATGAAAGTATCCATTATATTGTTGTTATCTAACAAAAATACGGAAATCATCAGCTGGGTTGCATGTTGATAACTGCATTATACACGCAACAATTATTGCGCATAATAAATGAGCACGATTGCATTATTTGTGTACCTCATTACGTGTACGATTATCATTAAAGTACAGTAACTATCGACAATTTTCTGAATGACAACAATTATAACACAGTTATGAATGTACCGACGTGATTGTAGGGGGATCATTGAACGAATAGTGCAGATTCAGTCGGAATCCTTTTCGGATGATTTGGTTAGCAATCAGCAAATTGGTACTCTTAATCGAAAGCAAAGTTCTATTATCGTTTTCTAAATATGTAGGCAAACAATGATAGGTGAGTGCGCGCATATATTGTTTATTTTGTCGATATTATGACTAGGAAACTCAAAAGGATTATATCGGATTTGCTTCACAAAACGCTGTCACATAGACGAACGTACGGTTAAGTATGTTTAACGCAAAATTTTTTTTTAATAATCAATCCTGACACAAAGACACTTATATTGAAACGTGGTCGTATTGAGAGGCGAAAGTAGGCATTTATAAGCACTGAATTCCAACATCAGACACATATACATAATCTTTATATTTAGATTCTAGCACGTGTCAAATATGGTTATTAATGTGATTAAACACAGATTGATAACTATATTTGGACGTTTGGTTGTCTTTATTGCCTAAAAATGTGGTTTTGACGTCTGATAAGTCTTTAACACCGCCCCCGCAACAGACCTACAACACGCCCTTTTTTGCCATTTGGGACTACTACTAAAATAATTCACAACTTTATGCATGTAAGTGCGAAAATTTTTAAGTTATCAACAAATCCTTTTACCAGCTGGTATGAATGATATGATATAACATGTTCCCTAATTGCAACCGTGATTATTCATATCAATGATCCTTTGTTTCAAACCTATATTAGTCTCATAATCTATCAGACAACATAATAAATTATATTGTACAGCCGACGCATTTTGAAAAACGTTGGCAAATAAACGAACAGCAAATTGCGAACATTGTGGCCAGTACCTAGAGAAATCATTAGAATTGATGAAGGCTGATGCATATATGAACCAGAGTACATGGTCTTAGCCTAGGTCATGGGTTAGCCAGAACATAAAATGTGGAGCCAATACTTTGTAAATATTAGAAAGTAAATTTTGTTCGATGCACATTATCGGGGCCGTAATCACGATGCATGGCCTTGATATGTCATGGGAGGGACATAAGTATTGTAGGAAATCATTAAGTTGTCTTGTTGTGCCTGATAGTGTTCTGATCAGCTTCCTTAGCTAGTAGTTACTGTTTCGAAATATTATCGGAAGTCGAAGTAAGCAAGATCGCTATGTAAACCAAGTAGTAGAGATTCAAGGCACAAAGCGGCTACCGTGAAGTCTCTTTGCTAATCATATTGCATTCAACCGTGTACGCTAGTAGTTTGCTGCTCTCGTTTAGCCAATCGTATGTCAGTCATTTATGTTTCGTGGTATGCATTAACCCAACTAGTTTTTCTTCATTTGCCCAGTAAATTACAGGCAATCACGGCCACTCATTCTATTCATAGCACACCTGATTCAAAGCGGATATTGATAGCGTCTGTATCAGAATCATGCAAGAAGACAGCAATCACAGCACTGTGATCTTCATTAAAATACATTGCTGGGAGGTTTAGTTATCATATATTCAAAAGTGAACGGTAATATAAATATATATCATCTAATTTAACAGGCAAAATTCAATGCAAAAACACCAGCGCCCTGCGCTATCTATTTTGCACATTTGCATTCCTAAGAATGCAACGCAATACTACAATATCAACATGTGAGGGTCATCACCAGACCTCTCGCCAGTTATTCATCCAGTTTGTATGGCTCAGTCGTAATGTGCCTTACGTGAAAATGGCATGGCGGCATGAATATATATTTTATAATTGCTGAACCTTTTATGCACAGCCACCGTAAATGTATCAGTAACAGTCAAGTTTACTCGGTACTCACCAGAAAAAAATTTTGTAATAGGTTCCTTTATGTGCTATGCAATAAACTGAATGTATCCCAAGATTTTCATTTGATGCATAATTTACCTGTGTAATAATTCCAAGTTTTTGTTGTCTTGTTTTCAATCGCTTTAGCATTTCTTGAACGTCATAATATACTTCGTTAAACTAATGTATGGTCTCAATCTAGCATTGCAATACCATGGTGTATTAATATTAACAAGGCCTTATATCATTTTAATTGTTTATGCCTAACCCTATTTTGAGCTATGTATTAACCGTAGCTTCAGTAAATAACATACAGTTGCAGTGTGGCACATTTGTGTAAAATTGGTTAAGCCTCATGTTAGTAATCAGAGAAAGTGGCCGCAGCTTATCAGCAAACGAATGATAATGGTTTGTGATGTGCAGTGCATTGAATTGAAAATATTCCGATGTATCTATTTGATTCATGATTCATCCCTACAAGGCCTCTGTTCCTTAAATCTGTACTTATTGGTATCAACTATTTGACAATTATATTTCAAATGCTTTGCGTTGCAAATGACTAAAGGCTTGTTTGATTTGCCTCGATGTCACAAATTTAACATGACGTTGCATGAATCTACATGCTTCGCTCGTTTGTGCCTTTCGTTTGCTATAAACAATATATATATATATAGAGATATATATATAGATAGATATATATATAGATATATATATAGATATTTAAATATATAATATATATAACTACTATACATATATATATATATATATGTATGTATATATATATATATATATAAGATATAAATATATATATATATATAGATATATATATATACATATATATATATGCTTAAATATATAAATATATATATATATATATATATATATAAAACATATACATATAAATACATATATATATATACATATATATACACAAAAATATATATATATATATATATATATATATATATAAATTATGTATATAGATATATATGCATATATATATATATATATATGGTCATATTCTTGTGCCAATCTATTGACAAGCGTTATATGCGTTATTAAATTATGTGCCTTGTGTTTGCCATAAACAATATATATATATATATATATATATATATATATATATAGATAATATATGTATACATTTTATATATATTTATACATATATCTCTCTCTCTATATATATGTATATATTTATATATATAGTATATATATATATATATATATATATGTATTATATATTTATTTATATATATATATAAAGATATATATCTATATATATATATCTATATATATATTTGTGTGTATATACAAATATGTATACATTAATATTTGTACATATATAAAATATATATATACATATAGATATATCTATGTATATATAGGAGACATAGAGAGAGAGATATAGAGATACATATATATATATATATATATATATATATATATATATAGATATATATATATATATATATATATATATATATATCTATATATATATATATATATATATATATCTCTCTATATATATATATATATATATATATATATATATATATTCTTGTGCCAACCCATCAATAACCGTTACATAACCAAGAGTTTTATTGCGTTATCGGTTGAATCTCTATCAAAAATCTTGCCTATTCACTTTCACGTTAGGCACGACGCTCCAGGTAATATTAAGCAAAGGTAGACATGGCCTTAAGACGAGAGCAAATATTGGCAGCGGGTTGTCCCGGAGCAATCCATTCGCTATCACGTTTTGCTACACATTCTCTCAACTACTGGTTGCATGGAGGCAAAAAATTCCGGCATGAGTGGATCCACCTCCTTCCTAAAAATGATATGCCTGCCATGTAGTGTTCTGTAAATTTGCAAGAGTGCGTGCCCCATTATTGAAGCAATCATTCTCGTAATATTGTGAGGATCAAAAGAGAAACGCCGGTAAATCAAGGTAACCCTAGTGACCATGTCAGTGATAAGAAAAAGGATGATTTGGCGCAGATCATTTGGAATTCGTTGCGTTTAGTGTTGGTAGAAATGTAGAGATATAGAGATGTATAGAGAGGGAAGAGAGATATTGAGATAGAGAGAGAGAGATGCAATCACAGAAATAGAGACAAAGATACATCAACAGAGAAAAAGAGGGATGGAGAGAAAGAGATCGAGATAGAGACGAGGCAGAGATAGAAACATAGATAAATAGAGAAAAAAAAAGAATAAGAGAGAAAGAGAGTCAGTGAGAGAGAGAGAGAAGGTAGAGATAGAAAGAGAGAGATATAAATAGAGAGAAAGAGAGAGAAAGAAAGAGAAAGAGTTAGAGTGAGAGAGTGAGTGAGAGAGACAGAGAGTTGCGTTGGTGCGTATACGTTTATACATGCAACACACGCGCACATTGCGGACTTGCATGTCATAAACGGATTAGGTGTAAGTAACCGTCAGTTTCTTCGTGCCTTAGTAATTTTCACGCACCCAGTTCCACGAATCTGGTTTGGCGAGGCACTGAGAGGGCCAATTAGTCTTAAGATATATTTGTTCCGATTCACCGATATTTACCAAAGGCGCCGGGTTCATTAATTGAATAAATAAAAGCGGTCATTTGTCTGTTTGGTAGCAACTGTTGTATCGTTGGCACTGTCATTATCTTCGAGATATTGCACAAACCATTTGTTGACAAATCGGCTAAGAAAACATTTACATCAGCATAATTATCTTCGAAGTAGACAGAATCAAGTGTTATTGTGATCAATTAAGTAACGTTGAAGAGTTTCTTATATGGCGCGAGTCACGTTGATTACCCTGAAAGGCGGGAGAGTTCTCGTTCAACAAGCTTAGAATTGGATCACGTCATATAAGAGATAGCGGAATTTTTTTCTTACTATTAGACACGGCCGTCCGTAACAAGGCAGCAACGTCATTGGCAGTTGTTTGACTACATTATTGATTACATTAATATCAATGTCGTCACTTTGACTTCAGATAATGTACACATAAGCCCCAATGAAATATATCTCTATAGTTTTATCTTTAAAGTTTTATAGCAAAATGCGCAGTCTTATATACTGCCCGCGACCTTTTACCAAAAGTGATATTTCTTTCATGATATCGTTGATCAGACCTGGGAAAGGTATCATGAACACCTGCACTGCGGCCTGCATAATGTGACAATGATAATTTCACTATGTATTACAATCACGAAACTGCAACAGGTAAAAATAATCGAGCCCCTCGCTAAGTGAACCGTCGTATATATGTTTAAATGTATATAACCCTGAACGGCATATAAATACATTAGGCTGCAAGTCCAACAAAAATGAACGAAATGGTGAAAAAAAAATGCATTGGAAGGGCTGTAGGGTAGAGATTGGTGAATTATCGTCGCTACGTGTCAGTAGAATATCATGATTCACAATTAGTGCATACTTTATCATTAAGGACAAGTGATGAAATGCACTGATAAAAGACGGTAGCTGTACCAACTCAAATTCATCTCTTTAATACCTCAGCATTGGATATTTATGTCAAACGTAATTGCGTATTATTACTGTCAGTACCTAATCAAAAAAGATATGCTACAAAAAAGTCACAAAAGAGCTATTAAAACTATTGTTTACAAAATGATTTTGCAATCATGCAAGTTTATCATATATCCATCATCAAGCCACTATATACTCATATTGACCGTTCTATAACTGGAACAATTATATAAAGCAAACGCCAACGTAACCCTAATAACTAAAACATTACCCACAGGCAGGTCCGAGCCAACTGAAGATTTATTTTATTTACATACAACGACAGATTGCTATATTCAATGTCAATGTTACCGCACAAAAAGTTTGTCTAGTCAACTTGTTGACACTTTGCATGTAGTCCTTTCATGAAAACGATTAGTTGTAGGGTGATGTACAAAAACTTTTAGGTCCGACGCCCGAAATGATATCAAACGAGGACAGGCGCAAATGTAATCGGCGGGTCGCCTCAGTGCCATCCATTCACTTCCACATGATGAAACACTTACATAATCTCAGTTACCTGTTGCAGACAGATAAAACATCCCCGTATGAGTAGAGACACCTCATTCCCGAAATGATATGCCTGGAGTAGTGTCCTGTTAAATTAGCGTGGGCTGGAGCTGTGAAATTGAAGCTGTTGACTGTCGTATTATTGCGAGGACAGAGGTACAGAAAGATATATATATATATATATATATATATATATATATATATATTATATATATATATATATATATATATATATATATATATATATATATATATATATATATATATATATATATATATGTATATATATAGGAGTTTTACATATATATACATATATATATATATATATATATATGATATATATATATATATATATATATATATATATATATATATATATGTATATATATATATCGAACTCTTATGTTAAAATTTATGACACTACTAGATGTGATAAAATTTGTTTCAAAAATCGAAAACAATATGTTGAATATGAAAGGATGTCAACATTAGTAGTTCAATAACGCAGAATGAGACTGAGCAAACTACTTGGAAAAAATAATTTATTAGCTACCGCCCCGGATATTACGAATGGACGTTAATGCCAGTCAAACGCAACCTGCCTACATCCGGCTTATTTTTCAAAAACGGTACTGCATTCGCAGCAGTGATTCGGACACATAACGAGGCACTAAGACCAACTATAGGACTGACAGCGATGCCAGGGCCCACATTAAGCCCTTTGCACAGCTCAACGTCTACGGCGCTGAACACAAGACATATATTTATTAATATTATTGCTACCAGTTCAATATTTTAGATGGATTAATGTTTGTCCTGCAATGTTTTGGGGGTTTTCTTATTGGTTTATTTTATTCAGGTATGCCTAATGTTGGACGAGCTCACTGGATATATACTGCTATAGTTCACAAGATAAGCAGTTGGGATACAACAATGACAACAAAACAGGGATACGTGTAAAACTTCGTCTTGTAAAGTCACAATAAAGCGTGAACATTTTGTTAAAGGTGGCAAATGATTCCGTTGTTAACGAGCAACTTTCTGTTATGGCTTCCGCATTGTCATAGCCGAAGTGCATATATCTTGCATTCAAACTCTCAACGCAATTAAGCAATCAGTTACGTTTTTTCTCGCAAAATATAACTGGACAAACATTCATCTAGTGCCTTATTAACAAAGGTCCAAGCATACAATATATATGAGAGGATAATATTATAAAGCAATCACATATGTCTTGTCACCAGCAAAATATTGCAATTACGACTATGTAAAAAAGCCCTTTATTGTGACGCCCTCACCTGGATAGAAGAGCAACAAATAAGTTTGCTAATCATTGGGCATTGTTTAAATGCTATAAACCTAGGGAACGGCAACAAGCACAGACTTTCACTTACTAACATTTACATACACATTTTATCTATAAGGGTATTATGTTCAAGACACTAAAATGTGTGACATAAACTGGCTAAACAAGTTTATGATAAGCAGTAAGTCAGGTGGCTTGATATATTGCTCCAGATGTGTAATAAAGTATCCACGTACCACCCTACGGCTTGCTGACGATGCATCGGTGGTTGTTGCTTTGCATGTGGTTGTCGATATTAATGTCATACGATTAGAACGTACATTGTAAGCAAATATATTCACATCAATTAATTAGGCGTGGATTACTTAGCCTCATTGACGGATAATAACGCACTAATTACAACAGATGAGCCATAACCGACTTGGAACCAATAAACACGCACATTTAAAAAAACCACAGCTACATTGTATGCTATGTAAACTAAGGGTTCGTCGTATTACACACCTAGAGTTGTTATTCCTTCAGATTGATGATACGTTGTTCCTGAACTAAACACGACGATATTAGTTAGTGCTATAAGTATGATGCTACATGTGCCTTAAAACCCTACGACATCGTATCACACGTCAACAATTCCACCTTTATGTACACAATAGGCAATTAAATGAATTTGTGCTAATTACAATTAAATGATCGTCATTACCTGCAGTTAATCGACAATTGTTCAGTGCATACACCATGTTATGGTAAGTATATATGGGCATTCCATTTATATTAACCTCTTTATATCATAGCAAAGATGGTGTATTATGACGTATTTCAAGTCGTCGTGTCTTGGCGACATTGCGTGTAACAGACAACCACGCCCACATCACCCGCTGCATATAACAATAGATCGATAAGTCTTCTGCACAACAATAAGTTTTGCAAACGCTAGCTTAATTCAGCCTAACACTCTTTTATAGCATTTCTGGAAGATACTTGACGCTCACAAACACCCTGAAACAATATCCGAATTTGCGTCAATGTAATACTCTTAAACGTGACTGCTTGGCAATAACATTAGTACCGTTGTCTAGCAATGAGCTGGTGCGAGTAGCCTATGTCTGCGAATTAGAGGTCAAACCTCAAATTTATCCGGGAGTGTTTAGTTGTTTAGTAGTTTAGTGATGGATTTGCGTAATAATCGGTCGGATTTTGCAATATTAATGATGATGCGGTGATATATCACTATGCTCATTAATAACATACCTCATGTATGAAGTATTTAGGTAGCAAAACTTAACTCAAGTGAGGTGCTACAATATCATGTGGGAAACTTTAGTGTAGATCGCTACGTCCTACAAAGCAGAGAGTATGACACATGAGTTTTAACGTATTTTTAGGACATAATGAACTGTACAAGTAATCTAGGCTTTTGTTATTCAACCAGCTATGAGAAACAAGAGTCATTATTCTTCCTCCGTAACAGAAATAAAGAATCTCGTATACGTGACATATCAGGGAAGCCATAATAAAAAGTGTAGATTATATAAGGCGAGTGCCAGGAAAATCTGTTCGTTTTCATTTAATATAACCTCCGTTTAAAGCAGTATAACTCTGCATGCACAATTATATTTACTTTTTTTCTGTAAGTCAAATACCTACCATATGCAGTCTATTTATTCAGATATGCAGCACGCGGAATAAAATAAACTTAGGTCATTGGTCAGGATCACTCACTTCAATGCCATTTCACAATAATCTTATTCCATTTGCGTTTTATATCAAAGCAAAATCCAAAATACATCCACCTTGGTTAATATATGCAATACTTACAAAGGACGGTTATCGCGAAGATCCGCGACACGAATCTTTACTTTAGGTGTGCTTCTGAAGCAATTTTCAAACCATGACAAGGGCTTGACCGTGGCTTAGTTGGATTGAATATGTTTCATTTATAACGCGCCTATGCTGCTGGACCCTCCAAACTTCGTGTAGATTCCAGTCTTAAGAAGAACGTCGAATGATCTGCCAATCGTTGTTTGCATAGTACTCTTTGTGAAGCACACAAATCGTTATAACAATTGTCTTGCACTCAGCCTCCTTACTGAACCCACACGCATTCGTCAGGCGATGCCAATACATTGTCCTGGTCATTGCAATGATGTATATCTCATGACGAGTTCTTAAAATGTCTCGAAGATTGTTCAAGTGAAATGCAATGCCTTTGTATGACAATATACGTCGCAGTACTTGGTCAGACAGTTAGATTTACATATACGACGACAAGCTTTTAATTGTGTCTTGTTATGTGAGGCACTGGGTGGTCTATGCGCATGTAACTGGGGATATCATCTGGCTTTTCGGTTGATATGGATTGATGAAGTACGAGCCGTTTCAGAAGAGCGACCTTTACATCTCATTAATTGGCAATAAACATAGTAGTTGCTTTTTGACTTAACCTACACGCACTTAACCAGACTTTTTTTATCGCTTGCATTATAATAAGTTATGCCCGTATTTACATGTTACATTTTGATGCTAAAGTGTATTTGCAGATATGGTTTCAGCGATGAATTCAACATCAAACAATGCTTGGAACATTCGCTTTATAGCAAAAACTGATTGGTTAACATACATGCAATGAAGCACTGTTTGACCGCGCAGTTATCTATTCGGAGCTATGCAATCACTGATAGTGTTCCTACACTTTACTGCTTCTTGTACATATTCGCTTCATTCAAAATTGAACCTACTTCTTACCATTGTACACCCAGCCACAGATCCATTTCAGACAGGGTTTTGTGTGGGAGCCCTGTGTTTGCAGAGCGTGATGGAGTAAACGGGTTGCCGTTATTTATGCCTCTTACATTATAATTAAGATAGTAGCCAGAATAGTTATTTTAGCAAAACTGGCTTCAATAGATTACATTTAATTTCGGTCAATAAACTTTGTGCTCATATATAGATCATTTGTGTAGAACGAAAATTATGTTTATCGCCATACCATTTGTCAATGATTTTACTGAGGCTTGTTAATAGACACGACTGAAAGTTTACTAAATTTATCCGACGAACATCTACTCAACTGCTAACAACTGATTTACACATTTACATATTGTTTGGTCGGACCTGTGAATGTCTTCACCTTAATTTACTGCGATGATTTGCAAATAAATCACCGAATACAAGTGGATTTTCTGTCGTGCACATACATCAACATTTATCGCTTGTATGCACATGAACATATCTGTAAACTGATAAGGCGAGTGTATTGAAGACGCTATGGCTGCAGTAACCGTTCTGCGTGGAACGTGACTTTTATATTTGTACACTTTATTGTATTCATATTTAAATTGTCGTTCGCATGTCAATATTGCTAGCAATACTTAGCTACAGATTCTCTAATATATTACTCATTAAAGGTTTACGCACACATACTCCAATCTAAAATATTCTTAAATTGGACAAACGAATGCCGCATCATAAACCAATGTGTGCCTTTTTCGTTGAGATATAACAACAGGTACACTGATGTAAAATTCATGATTCTGTTCCCCAGAACTAACGCACATTGCCTATATTGGAATCGTTGTCCACTCCATTATGTAGTTTATAATTCAAACAGCTCATATACGTGACTAGGAAATATGTGAGAAGTACGAATCAAGTGAGTCGACGCATTGCTGAAATGAAAAAACCATTACGTCTGTGTCATATCCTCTAATTGAATAAGGCGTCTTGAAAGCAAGCCAATTATATTCGAAATGGGATGTTTTACTTTTCGTTGGAATGTAATTTTGCCTTTCAATCGGTTCCCCAATTAATATCTTGCATTATCGAATAACCTTTCTATATCACCAAAAAAATGAATTATATATGTTTGACAGTAAAACAGTTGCAACAGATATTACGAATAACAGGAGCTCTTTGCTAAAATACGCTATGTTTACCGCAAGATCCTTCCCATTACTCAAGCCATCAAGGGCACAGCATCATGCAACATTATAAATGCATCACAGAATTGTCAGTCATTGGCGATGCAACAGAACCACGCCTGCCTTTGTAGTTTTTTTAAAACGTGTCACTCGCCGTTGTTGCTGTTCTCCTCTGTAAGCTCGCAATAAAAAAACAACTCCGATGATTACGTGAGCGATTTACTTAATTGCGTTGGAACTCGCGTAATGGCCGCCTCAACTATATATATATATATATATATATATATATATATATATATATATATATATATATATATATATATATATAGATTATATATATATATATATATATATATATATATATATATATATATATATATATATATATATATATATATATATATATATATATATATATATATATATATATATATATATATATATATATATATATATACTTGACTATATGTAAATTGATGCCAACGACATATTCTGTTTATGTGTACAATGAAAGTAGCGTCAAGTTTTACCCCTAAGGAAGCGTTAACATTTTTATACAAAGAGCGCATGCTTTAAACTGTACAGAAATGAGCATGTCGTGTAACTTTACATCAGGGCTTGCCATTCTATAGCCAGCAGCAATTGTCTTCACACTCGGAATATATGATAGTGTGTACTTGCAAATAGAACTTAGGCAATCAGTTTCTTGCTAGGTTAGTAATGTGATTGACTGGGTCTTTTCGGATGACACATAACATTATGACAATTAAATAATTCATAAACCTATCCCATTTGCATTACATTTATAATATGATAACTTACAACTATCGGCGTTGTCACTAGTTCACCAAATGTGTCTTGCATCATAATACACTTCAATGATTGTCACCGCAAAAGGTTGACAAAAGGTACTCGTCGCCTATAAAGCCATTTGATAAAATGTGGCTTACCCTTGGTCTAAATGGTGCGAAGAAGATACAACTGTTTCAACCAAATTACCATATTTGTACATTTGATGCCTTTTGAATACATAGCAAAGATGTTTCCTTTACAGTCAAATTCAAATAATCGCTCATTTCGCATATAATTAACTACACCTACTTAAATATATTACGCAGCACAGAGGCTCTATTCTGTCCAATGTCTTATTCAAGAAAAGGAAATAAATGACATAATTTTCTAGATGTTGACTTATCGTATATTAAAGGACATATTAAAAGCTTTGCGATCATTCCTCATCTCTCTGAACTGACCAATATCGATGTTTAAATCGCATTATCTCAAACCAAAAAACGTCAAATATCTCGAATCTATATTTACAAAGGGATATGCAAACGAAAATTCATACGAATTCGTAAAGGCATGATAGTTCATTGGCTTTATAAACATTACGAGCCAAATATGTTTGTCAAAGCTGCCTGTGGTGTGAAGCCAGTTATTGTCACCTTGTAGCAATGACGAGCATCCCCCCTTTTACTTGAGCTTCGATTTATCCTAGCTTATGAACAAAATGTCTAGATCCGAAGGGTTTATCATCCTGTTCTGTCACTTATTAATTCCAACGCGTCTCACATATGACTTAACAGAATTGATTACATACAACCCTTTATTGATAAATTATCCCCTCGACGCACATTACTCTTCATTCATATAATGTGCAGAGACGAAAAGTGTCATTTGTTGTTTGAAACCGCACTGCACATATGCCATATCGCAGAAAAGCTCGTGGCGCCATTACATCCAACAGAAAGATGCATTAATGTAGACATAAGACGTGGATTTACTTGAAATATTGCTTTACATGCGATGGTGATCATCGGGCTAGTACAATTTAAGTATTATTGAGGTTTTATCACTAAGAGTGTCAAGAGCATAAGCCCAAGAATATATACAATACAACTTAATTTCTAATATATTTCTTAGAGTAAACCCAGAGGTTTAAATCGGCTCGAACCTACATTGCAGAGCCATTGAAGAGTAACGGTAAATAGTATAATTGTTACAGCAGCCGAATTTTGCTATTTTAAGATGTGTAATGAAAAGCTTACAAACGATATCATCTATATTAGAGAGAGGACACCGTTTGAGAACAATTGAAGCAGGCGCTTTGCTACTATATTGCAAATGATTAAATAGATTATGTAGCGTACTACAATTCAGTTAATCATATCATTAAATGTCGAGAGGAAGCATGTTCTAGGCGATGCTTTTCCGTACAACTTTGAGTATTAGTCACTGTTAATGCTGCAACTATCATTAGTAAGTGATGAGCGTGGACATTAGCCTGATATTGATATCCATGCGAGCAAGCACCAGAGGATGTCTTTCATTTTTTCCCTGAATAATGAAAATAATTGCTCGTATTTTGTTACGCATAGACGATAGGAAGTGAAACGCTTGTAGCAGCGTGTTTGATATTTTGCAACTCTAAGTCATGACAGGTATATAGACCACCTATGTGTCATAAATACAAGCGCAAGTTCATAACCAGCGATTGTAGATGCTTAAGCATTAGGGTTGACCATAAAATTAGCATCTAGCCTAGCATTTCTAGCTAAGCATATGCATTTTGAGTAAGAATGTCATATCAATTGCAGCTGCGACAGTAAACATATTTGGTACGGCAGATTTATTTGCGTAAAATCAGAATATAGGTTGTATTTCAGACCTGTAAATGCCTATCGGAATAAATTTAGGAATAACAGGGATTTAATAATCACTGTCATTGTATGTAACATTGTTACCCTTTCTGCATAAAATATGCAACATGCTGCGTTCCCCGAATGATGTTCAATAGAACAAGACAATGATACTGGTTTTGATGCGTTTTCATTTTCGAGTGCGTACGCTCTATTATTCAAACAAAAGGATTTTAGCATTTATAAGTTGATATCTCGATTCACACGAAAAATGAAGATTTCTATTAACAGGTCCTACTAATAATGTTGTAGTGACGCGGCAACTAAAATGGTCCGAGGCCTCATCTGTGTTGTCTCTATCTCGTGCTATAGCCGCTCCTTCTTTGTCAGTTTGCGCTGTTGCTGCGCTGTTGGAACTCCTCTTTGTCTGGAGAGGTTGTCGACGCGGGTGTGGGTGTTTCTGGCGAGCCATAATTCAGAAGGGAGAGTCGAAAGGGGCGATTGTTCCGAAGCAATGTGCGTGTCGGTTGCTTTGTTAAAACAGCGGCGGAAAACAGAGGATGCAAGGGATGCCATTTGGGGTTCAAGGTTGCAATGTCTTTTAATCATCGCAACAGCAATGCATTCGGGTGGAAAACTGCAAGGAGCTTAAATATGTTGATTGCAATAAACATAACCGGCAGCTTTTGTATCACAAAATGTCGATAACTCTTCATATCATCATCAATCTCATTCGTTAGCGCATTCGTTGGCCGTCGGTTCTGGCGCTGTTCAATCTGTAGCAGCGGATCCGAGTAACACACCTAGAGCATCGGTCAGTAGCTCATTTACTACGGATTTGACTGGTTGATTCATGGTCTTGGGTATTGTAGCGATTGCCAACAGATTACCAGTAATTAAATGACATTAAGCTAAAATTCTTGTGCAGAACAATGCGTAAATTTGCTTTCTTAGATACGTCACAAATATCAACTCATACGACGTGTCAAAGTTTCGTCCCCTCCATCACACGCGCGGTATAATCACCAACTTAAAGCGTTAACTTTCGTCTACATGAGCTAGAAATAACCGGCACATAGGGACATATCATTCAGACATCAAACAGTTAATCTATACATACACGGAGAGACATAACAAGCTATAATATTTGGCTGATCAAACACGACCGCGTAAGTCAGTTGCCAAGCTCAATCGAAATCTGTGTCTCGTAGATATGCAGTTTAATGCATGCATCATTCAACTAGGATGACAGATAGTTTCCCTTGCAATAATAGACTACGGTATTGCTCTTTGACATTGATATATAGTATCCATGCATCACATGTGAAGGCTTAGATGCTTTAGGAAGCCAATTGATCGATGTCCCAAGAACGGATAGGTTAAAATGTAAGTAATAAAGCATATTGTGACAACCCAACTAGCCACTTGAATTTAGCAACGTTCGATAATAGGGAAATATCACAGCCATGTTCCATTTTTTACACTGTTTACAAGGCCCAGATCGAGCAGTGTGATTTCACTGCGTGCAGCATAATGGGACAAACGGATTGTCGTTAATTCAGACGGAGGCGCATCGTACATTATGATTAGTATATTGAACTGCTTGCGTATCCTAGCAGAGCTGACATCAATAGTTAACATTAAATTAAGGGAGATTAAAAAATTTCGTGCATATACATTAATCATTAGTATTGAACAGCAATTGTATCCATCAGTACTGCATGTATCAATGATGTTACGGGGGACGTTTATACGCTAATGATTACATGTTTTCCACGTAGCACAGTGTAAAATTCCTTTGTCAAGGTATCAGACGAAGTTGAGAAGCATAACTTATATCTACGCGACTGTTAGTCAATGATTTGCAGATAAATATTGTTTTTGGCAGGCACTGCAATGAGGCAAATGCCGATCTCATTGAGATATATATTTGTAACAAGTTAAGGCCAATGTGTTGAAGCTGTCATAATTGAAGTAACCTGACTGCGTGGAACGCAATTCTTATTTTCGTACGTGTGTTTGTATTTTTAATACAGGACACCAGGTATTATAATAGCATTCTATTTAAATAGTCGCTCGGATGTCAATGTTTCTAGCACTACTGGACGACGCAAACGGTGAAATATTATGCAATCAAGATTTATGTGCTGAGGCTCTAATCTCAAAAACCGGAATCTTCTTTCAATTTATGCTTTATCATTAATTAAGTCGGATTTTTCCTAGCTATTACACATAATGCCACCATTTAAAGCGTTGCCCACCCCCTTCTGTAACTCGATAATTGACACATGTCATACATGTGACTGACAAAATGTGAATTGAGACAACCCATGTTGACCAATTATCCCCTCAATCATTACTCTTCATTCAAATCAAGTAACAGAAGCCAATTATTATTTGTAGTATGAAGCACTAACACATATATGCCATATTTTCTAATAGAATGTGGGGTCTTAAAAGCTCCGAAAAAAATAATATAAGAACGCAGATGATAGGAGTACAATATCCGTTTAAGTGCTGGTTTACGTGTGATTGAGTGCTACGTCTGCTGTATGGTCCAAACAAGATCTATTGATTCCATATGCTAAGTACACTAACTACTTAACGTACTTCAATTGGTGATGCAATACACGGTGTCGGATCTATAATAGAAGGGTCATATCCCTATACTAAGCTCGTAAGGTAGTTAATTGGAGATTATTAACCGTGCCGGTGAGCTTGGTTATATACTGTAATTAACCCGAAGATGGTTCAACTAGAGTAACCACCTCTCTTTGGTACTAAATATTGCTTCACAAGCTCTTTTCGTCTGTGCATTGCCCTATACAAATTTACTATTAATCAAGACTATGCATCAGCCGTTAATGAAATTTGCTTAAAAGCAACAAAAGTAATTGCCGTCTCTTGTCAAATAAGTTCACTCGCTATTGCAACGCCAGAAGACCATGTTTTAAACGTAACCCCCTTTTTGTTCTATTGATATTGATCCGATCAAGGAAAGTTGTCTAACAATACGTATCGATGTATAAATGTAACCCACGATATTTTTTTACAAAATATTACTAGACAATCAATCATCCATTGTCTACTAATCGAAGATTTTACTACACGGTAAAAAATGAGGAATAACCTTACAAAGCTATCGAATGCGCCGTCACCAGCAAAATAATTCTGCGATGCAAGTAGCTTCAAACCCATATGTGATAAAAATTTATCCCGTTTTAGTAGCGCCTTCATTTAAGTACAAGAACAAATGTGCTAAGCTTTACAATTGAGTGAGCGAAGGTCAATTATCTGCGTGAGCAGTCTGTAATAGCATATTGATTGACAGCCAGTAGTGTTAAGTAGCTTAGTTCCTCAAATTGTGCGACGTGCTTTGATTGATTTGTTTAAACAATCGGTCGGATTTGCCCTTAGTGCATGTAAGATTAATGAGGATGTGACGACATCATTGGAGGCGTTTGTGATGCACTGCCTATTACTGATATAACTCACGATGAAGTATTAATGCAGCCAAATTAACAGTGATAACTTACTAGAAGTATACTAGCAGCTACATCTTCCATGCTGTTTGTAGCGTTTAGGATATCTTAAACGGTACGAACATTATAGGTTCGAAATATCCATATGCATTGACAGAGCTAAGAAGAATGTCGTACGCCTGGAATATTTTCCAGGACAAGCCCTTCTTTTCGGTTCAATATTACCTCCTATTACAGACACCAGCGTAAAATATGTCCGTTTCAGTTTCTTGTTCCCGAAGATGTACATACCATTATGTTGCTTAACATGGCTTACTACATGCCATATATTGTTGACCAATTAAATGTTTGTTATCATTGACAAACTGAATGCTAAGTTCTAATAATGCCAGTATTGTGGAGCTTTGTTATCAGTGCTGTGGCTAAGAAATTGATTATTGTAGGTTGACTCTTTCCTTACCATCTCATTTGATTGGCTAACTTAACTGGATTAACTATCTCCTTAAATTTGAACAATTTTGTTTTCGATCGTATGTTTTAATAAAGCCTTACTTGGGCCGTGCATTTGACTGTTGCATTCACCAATATACAATCATCAATTAACATACCAGCCCTTTGATTATAATCAGCTGCAATATTATAGAGTCACATTATCATTCCAGATTTAGTAGAGTTAGAATAAAAAAACGCTGCAATATGCGATATATTGTATCTAAAGCATATTGTCGTGACGTTGGTTGACCGTTTACACAAGAATAGATTGCAAAATGTTGTTATTGTTACGGTGTGTGGCAAACTTTTCTTATTACATCTAATACGGGCGAGTGAGCTAACTCAACAGGTCACACTTCCGTTAGATATTGTCGCCGGTCCATTTCAAACAACCTTACTCTGCACTGAGCAACTACACGTTACCATCAGTGACGCATATATAATTGCTAAATATTGCTGCAAATGCAGCCAGTCAGGTAACGTTATTATTAATCCTTCACATCATTTGAAACGGCAAATAAGGATGTGTTATTCCTGAGCATTGTCGTGGAACAACATGAGAAAAATATCGTTGCTCTCCCCGTATGGGGGTATATTGATGCACTCACATGACTACTCTCGAAGAATAGAATATGAGTAATTTGGGCGTGACTGTGAATTTGTTATACTTATAGTAACGCTCTTCCTGGTCGTTTTGTTATTACGTCGTATTTTAAATGACACTCTGTAAGTAGCGTAGCCGTAATTATACTGTAAGTAAGGAGCTAACGAATGTTTCCATAATTTTAGTGAGCACACTTACCGTGAAACAATTGCAATAACGATTGACCTCATAACTTTATTATTGATAATATATATATATATATATATATATATATATATATATATATATATATATATATATATATATATATATATATATATATATATATATATATATATATATATATATAAATATAAATTTAAATAATAGAAACGTAAATTTATACCTATGTATATAAATATATATATATATAAATTGAAATATTGACATATATTACATATATAAACATATATATATGTATGCATGCATATATATATATATCTGTACAATTATTTATATATGCATATATATATATAAATATGTTTCATATGCATATATATATAAAACATATATATATATATTTATTCATATATATGTTTATACATATATATATATATATATATATTTATATATATATATATTTTATATACTTATATACATACATATGTTTGTATATATAAGTTCATATATATATATTTTTATTTGTATATATATATACATACATATATATATATATACATATATATATATATATATATATATAGATATATATATATATATATATATATATATATATATATAGATATATATATATATATATATATATATATATATATATATATATATATATATATATATATATATATATATATATATATATATATATATATATATATATATATATATATATATATATATTTGGCCCTGCACGAATTTGGAGTTATAATGTTTTGTAGGTGAGCATATAAATCAGAATGTCGAATACAAGATGACGATGTCGTTGCTCGTTATATAAACTAGGTTTTTTCGACATAAGGATTCGCTTCTTGCTCACCATTTTATGAGAAGTATGATGACAAAATAGCGGCACTATGGACGTTGGTATGAGCCATATATTTGCTTCTGCAAAAATAGGCTTAAAGTACACCGCACGACAGGACCTATTTATAGGTATAGAATGAGTAGTCGATTCTGGTAGTAAATTCATTATGGCATCAGAAACGTCCGTTGATTAGCTGCAGTGTGTAGAACAAGTTAGGTGACGTGTCGTGAAACATAATGTGCTCCGCAATAACAGGCTGCCGCGGGAAATAATGGATGTGACGATCGCTGCTGGTATCTGGACATGTCCCATGATATAATTTATGGTTATTTGTCAATTTATTCTCATCAAAATCTCTGCGTTTCAGTCCGATGTAAGACATACGAAGAAAATATCAATAATATAATGATTAGTACTCGAAGTTATCAAACCTTCGCCATATTTTCCCGCTCATCTCAGTTATTCTGTTGGGCCCTTCGATTTGCCTCAGTAGGTGAGTTGCGCATTGACTACCACTTTATGTACGCATTAATTTTCTGCCACCTCGTCAGTATAACGGCTATGTATCATACATAACAAATTGGGCACATATCTTTTTTCCATCCTATCCAGTGCACCTACAAAATGCTTAAAATAGGGCGTTTTTAGCAACCGAATTCCGGAATCTGAACTGGTACGTTATCAAATTCATTTTCAGAAATGATAAAAGAATTAACATAGGATAAATCAGCTTGTATATTTGCGTTAATTATTCGATTTACATAGCTGCACTGACATGATCAGAGGTACATTTACCAGTGAAGGGTAAGACACCCTTGCATATGTATCCGTAACATTTGCCTTAGACCGCCTAACCTATATTCTGAATGGCTGCAAAAACGTCATTAAACAGATCGTCTGGGTAAGCGAGTATTATTTTCACGCCCTAACTGTCAAACTTGGCAGCGTCATTTGACTGTCTATCTACGTTGTGAAATTGGACTTCCAGCTACCGAAACACCCCCTTTCTAGTAGGAGGCATTTGGTGCGTATATTGGTCTACATATTAAATATCCTACTGCCATTATTCAAACCGACAAAGCGCTGCTCAACATGCTTGCTGGAAATGCTCTCTTTCAATTTCAATATAAAAAATAAACACTTTGTGGTCGACGCCTGAGCAAATCGGATTGTGCAAATAATGCAAAGTTTGACGACCGCAACGGTAGACATTAATATCCGTACAAATATAAATCATACTCTTAGCTTTGACATTTCTCATTTGTGAGCCGAAGTAAGAAAGGAGGGATAAGATATTGCGTAAGTCTCCTTATTTACTTAACGAATATCAAACTGATTGGGATTTTGCTGGAGGCGCCGCGTCAGGACAGATGTAAGTTTTATTTAAGCATCTTGATATTTCAAGGAAGTGACATAAATAAGTGAAAGATTGTATGGCAAGCAGGGAGATTCACATTTACTAATATTAAACCATTGTAATATCGTTGTCAAACACAGTGGAATTGCATCAGCCTGTGCGTTTAACGTTTACATGCCCTGGCATCTTTGTAGGGGGGATTATAGTTTAAAGTAGCCATGGACAATTCTCAATATGCGGCGATGAATCGATGCATCCCTGCTCTCCGGCTGTATCGTGAAGTTTTAGATCGACCAAAAGGGATACAATGCTGTTCAAGGTGTACACAGCTGCACATTGAACACAGGAATGGTTTGATTATGAATGCGTACAGAATAACGTGTAAAATATTACTTAGGTAGATATTGCGACCGATGTATTGCCTATATCACTTAGATAAAGCATGTACGTTTTCGTTATAGTATCTGTGCGCTACTTGCGCGACGTATGGTTAGAAAATGGAGTGTAATAAGATCGTTTGCTAATGCATTTAAGCTGGCAGTTTACTGTCGCACATCTATTAAGCTGTACAAACATTACACTAGACGGACAACACTAGATCTATATAACGGCAGCATTTGTATTCATGAAATTGTATTTATGCAGTTGTGCTCTTGTCTGATGCAAGAGTAGTCGTGCCTTTATATGAAAACAGCTACTTCACTTGTGGTTAATTCTTGCCAAAACTGCCATTCATGCAAAGCAAACAGCGCAAATGTAAGTAAATCCGTGCGAATGGCAATGATCACGTAGGCAACTTGTTCGAAATTACCAGCCAGTGACAATGGCAACACGACGTGTCTGATAATGCTGCTGTCCCCCCACCATAGCTTCCGCCCTACTGTAACCAAAAGAAATGATGTTGTCGTAGAAAACTTGACAGATATTTGTACCGTTAAATGTGCCCAATACAATCACTAGATGGCTTGAATAACTTTTTGACGAAACAAGCACCTTTTGACGAAACAAGCACCACT
Organism: Urechis unicinctus; assembly: GCA_034190875.2. NCBI lineage: Eukaryota > Metazoa > Annelida > Polychaeta > Xenopneusta > Urechidae > Urechis > Urechis unicinctus. The sequence continues at coordinate 8,906,958 of CM067352.1, read as the reverse complement.
TTGTAAGCATTAGAGAGTTCACATCATTTACACTTTACATGCGGTCGAAATACACTTGAAGCACGATTTGCATGTAAGCAGCCAACCCTAGCCTGTAGCAAACATGATTACAGCTGACAGCTCTATATATCTTCAATGAACGTGTCTCGCGTGCGTGCTACACTATGGCAGGCCCAGGGAATCCATTCCGTTTAATCTCTGTTGCTATCTATGAAGATATACGCTCGATAATAATGAATCCCTGGCATTGATTAAGCTTTTTACTGATATTTTCCGAGTAATGAGTAGAATTTAATATAAGCTATTTGACATAAAAAATAGTAAGAGGGATAGATAAATCTATTATGGCGCTAGGACGGGATAGCCCTGTTTGCCTTGTGTCGCTGTATTTACCCCCAGGTATACAACGTAACGAAGTTAGCAATGCCATGCCGTCATTTCCGGAGCTCTCAAAAGAAATGCCTCAATAAGTCAATGTGCATCAGACAGAAGGCAGATGATTCAAAAAACAATTTGTCGTGAGCCACAGTGTATCATGGCTCATGGAAGGCGCCTAGGATGCCAGCTTTGGAATTAGCGTCAATCCAAATAAACGATAAACACAACGTTTATGTGCGCTCTGTCTCAAGCAGCATATCCGCGTTGAACCAAATGCACGAGGCAAGAATTTAAATTACTCCAGAGGAAGGTTTCGTTATATGCGAAAACGAGGACATGAGATTGGTCTGGGGATACGAAGCTATCATACAATTACATGACTGCTGTACTAGCAGCGACGTTATGTGTTTTTTACTTTTAGCGGCAGATTTGATGCACTCTGAAATAGGCTTTTTAGGGTTCTGGTGTTATCTCTGGGCGTTTTGTACGTCGGCATTATTGTAAGCGAAGGTAATGATCCTGAAAATAATACATTCAAGTGATAATCATGAAAGCGAATGAGAGGCTGTTCAAATAAGCGATAGATTTAATTAACTATTTCGATACTAAAACTACTTCAGTAAGTGAGGGATTGTTTCTGTAGTTCCGTTGAGTGGCTACTTGTGAATCATTCGGAGAGATACTCGCCGAATATTATCACTTGGCGTAAACACAAACAATATATTCGATGAATAGCAAGTCGCGTTAATTTCAGAATATTTTTGGGTTTTTAAAAGTGTGTGCAGGTTTTTGTTATCATATTGACATATTTGAACAACATGTGTGTGTCCGACATCTACGCGGGAACTCAGTTGGATATATTCAATTATAAGTCCGGATATTATTATCGTCAATAATATCCAAGAGCACCGGTGCTCATGAAAAATCTACCTAAAATTCTTCAGCGGTTTTGAGTTGCGTCATCGATCTTCATAATTCCCATTAATCGCTCGTGACAGGCAGTACGTCGCCAGCGTTATATTTGAATGCAGTAATCTACCCAGGAGGGAAAAAGAGGGAAAAGAACAACATTTATTTGTCGGGGTGGAGATCGTTTAGTGTTGCTATTTTGCGTTGCGTCACCGATCTTCATAATTCCCATTAATCGCTCGCGACAAGAATTACGTCGCCATCGTTATATTTGAATGAAGTTATCGGCCGAGGAGGGAATAGGGCAGAATTGATTTAGACATCACTTAGCCTGACTACAGATACGCATGAATAGTAATGGCCTCTCATCGTAACGAATGCATTGTTGCATACAACCTATCATTTGCAGCGTGTTTAGTGCATATTTCTTCCGTCGACAGTGTAACTGATCAATGGAAAAAAGTTCAATGTTTGAGCAGCTCAAGATTTATTGATATGTTTATATAAAGAGCAGGTGGCCCACAAGTTGTTAAATGTCACTAACTTAGCATTTGAGAACAATATATAAAACCGGACAGTCGAAATATCGTGTACTTTTTTTGTTGTGCGTAACATTTTTGTGGTATATAACACTATTAAGAGCAATGTTATATATCTTATAGGCCCCCACGGCAATGGCTAGCCATAACATGAGACGATGAATAGCCTCCGGTATCGTAAGCTAACAAGAAAAAACGACCAGCTAGAATAAATAGCCATTCATCCTATATCCACAGCATGTTTACTATTATTCCTTTCGGGCGGGTTATAGTGACCATTATAAAGAAGTGGATGTCACGTTAACGATATGTTCCCGATCAGAAAAGTCACACAAAGCAATCCAATATGACAAGAAATCGATCAACATGTATACAAAGTTGCCATGCTTGTATGATGCCGTACTTAAATATTCATCTGTATAATTCATACGATCACTAAGTCTTGAAATCCGCCGACACATGGAGACAAATGGTGTGAGTTACATTGTGTTTCATGCGTACACTCCTGTAGTATGCCTGAGGATCAATAATGGCACGAAATGGAAATTTCTTAGAATTCCTTAAAGGTATAAAGATGTTGACTGAGATGTCCAAATAGCGTTCCGTACTGTCTGTTGTTTGCGATAGGTCTCACAAATTGGCCTGAAGTACCTTTTCCCGCGACGTAATGTCCTGGCAAATTACCTTGTGAAGCTGTTTTTCTCCATTACATTGCGGCATTTTATATATAGTTTTGATGCATTGGTATATCTTGATAAATTAATGTTTATACACGAAAGCTGCCACTAACACCGGAATGATAATAATCGTTCGCATCTGATTTCAACCGATACACCTTCCAACTGATATAATACAATGTTAGATTTGATGTTCTTCGCTAAGTGACAATCCGTAGCCACATCTTCAGTTTACTGTTTATTTAATGTCTCTCTAAGAAAATAAATCGTGATCAGATGTGACAAGCGGGCTAAACACACTCACCCTGGCATTACTGTGGCAAAACAGGTCTCGGATACAATGATTGTGAGAGTACAGGATATTAACATCAATTAACAACTCAAGACAGTTAAACCGACATATTAACGATTCATGGATGTACACGAACTGCGTATCTTTGTAACCAGCAAATCTAAGCTATTTCGATATATTCGCATGAACATGTTTTATTGATTGACTGTCATCTCATAGTGTTCGTTTAGCATTCTTTAGCGTATTAGATCATAAATCGAATTGAATAGTTTTCTAGGCTTTGGTTTTGCTGCAGTAATCTATATTCCTTGTCTTGCCTACATCTTGTTCTAATGAATATGCAACAATGTCGTGATTGCATCACTTACGTGTCGTGATTGCATCACTAACGTGTCAACGACTTTCTTCATGATGTGGTCAGCCATTGCGGCACGACTGTGATTTACCAGTTTGCAACATGGTTTGCTGAGCAGATACATAACCACTTGATTGTGTTGATAATTGACTCTAGCAATCATATCGCCCAACACATATTATTTATGTTTAAATTAGAATGGCCTGAAATAAGACAAAGAGAACATAAGAACACAGTGGCTGATAAGTCAACATCTGTACTGTATATGTCATTTACAATTAATGACGCTTCTTGCAATAAATCTAAAATGCAACTATGTTTGCACAAAAATAGATGAATGAAATAGCAGCTAGAGATACGATGTCGACTTATAATGTAAGGCGTTACTCGTCAGCTTTACCACATAGAATCATTATGATAATTATATTAGCAATTCTTAACTCCTTCCACTGCGATTGGTCCAAGGCGAGCGAGAACCTACTCGACTTACGAGAATGTTTGTATCGGTAGCTCCAACAAAAGGCACAGTCTGATGTATTTTAGACTGCTAAAATTTCCATTCTGTTTTTTTAATTTATGAATGCACTTTCAGTGAGATATTGCATAAAAAAAAGAACGATATTCAGCCCTCAGATCCTCTATGGTACAAATCCAGAGCATCGGGACGCGACTTGTATACACGACGAGTATGCGGCCTGAGCATCACGATCCATTAACTGTCATATAAGTGCATAAGACAAACCTTTGATTCAAAGACCTGTCGCACAAAAGTGCGGTTCTGAGTACTCTGCGTGCATTTTACCATGATGTAATCGGAGTAAAGCTATTTTGAGCTTACAAGTCGTCAATCTTAGCGCAAAGATCTCCAAGTGGTTGATTTAATTGGTGGGACTATTCCGAAGCACGGTGTGACTTGTGCAATTGAGAGCTCTTCAGGCTTTATGGATTTTGGAGTGTTAGATAACAGCAAACGAATATGTCACCGGCGCCATAGTTCTTCCCAAGGGAAAGTTATGGGGATTTATGGAGATCAATGGCCAAGCAAAACAACGTTAGGAAGTTTTTATCATGCATAATATTGTCTGTGAATTAACCTCCGCATACAATTTAAAATGTCATAGTGTCGATGTCTCAAATATTGATTTATTTGTGCATCCCCATTTGCATGGAGGTCAGTGAGTTCAACATTGTTCGAGTGATGTTGACAATATATCATGTTAGCCGTGCATTGCTAATGCAAAACAAATAAATGGTGATATAATCAGACCAGATTCCAGATAACGAGTGCTTAGTCGGCGTGTGTGAATAAGCACAAAAGTACTGCATCTACAGATACTGACATCGCTTTTATTGATCATTAAGCGTCGGTATACATTGATCAACGTCTCACTCGTAATCGATCAGGGTTGGCATTTTCAAAAATAGCGACGATTCTTTCAGAAATTACGACACCTGGTGCATCACTGTAATTATTTGTATAAGGCACAATACATGTGACATCCCATTCAACGTCACTGAAAACAGTCGTTTGTATCGACTCGCATGCTGCAACAGTCTTTGGCATATATACCACCAGGGTCACTTTATGGTTTACTTAATGCCGGTTATTTATGTCGTGAGCATCAATCGATATAATTCCAAGTAAAGCCTCAATGTGTTACACTGTGTCGAGCAATGGGGAATGATATCCCTTCAGTGGAGGCTAGTCGCACAGCGTTATGGCATTCGCGTCGATCTTAATCAGCAATAAACGCCTTGTTTATTTACTTATGTTAATTCGGATACTCACGCCAAGAATAATGCATCGTACTCAGCAGTGTTATTTTCTATAATAAAAACAATATAGATAGCTATGTTTGCGTGGAACTGAGATAATGGCGAACAGTAGTCTAACTATCGCTGGTCGATCTTAAGTTGTACTGCATTATATTTTTGGCGTTAGTACTACGTGTTACAATGATTGGATACCCGTCCCTTAATTTACACGTTTTCAAGCCAGGTATTGGGTCATCTGATCATGTAATCGCATAATCAACGTCTGATGACAGATACAACAGATTGCAATTATATGATTGAGGAATTCGTATCAAGCTGATGGCTGAATGACCACGGTAATGTTGTTAGGCAGACAAAAGGAGAGAACCTCAATTTACTGTCATAATCTCAGCTGTCGTTATAAATGTGATAGAGCTAAAGAGTAATGAATGACAGTAGTTATTATGAATATAAAACGATGAAATACGAAAAAATACAGGCTAGGAAAAGCCACTCACATATCGTGGTAATAAAGGGCCACACTTATTTTAGCTTTGCTAACCACTTCCTGCGGACATACGTGCGACCTCGCAAAAGACCTGCAGCAATGTTATATCCGTATATGAATAAGACATGTTTCCTCTGCATTCATTCAAACTGATGTCAGCTCCAACATCGAAAAGAAATTAAAATAACGTGTGACCATCCGTTCAACCGAGAACATTACGTGATACAATCGGTGCGATGCGATAAAGTTGTGCAATTCTTTAGAATGCAAATTTATGCTTCCTCGTGCTGTGCTGTTATTGGTTTAAATATTCTGCGGCCGTAATACGTGCACCCCACACTATTTTATTAGATAGACTTTTACTACCAAACTGTACGTGCAACAGTTGTGTCCGTTCGCTCAACGGAAATAACAAATATAGCTCAGTCCCAGCAAACAATTTCACGAGTCCTTCAGCAGCATGGCAGGGAGATAGCATGCCTGAGCGTTAGTTACGTTTAGCTTGCAAGTGTTGTCTGATTTCAGCATAATAACTGATTTATAATAAGGTGTGCGGGTTTCTAGCTTTGATAATTCTGCTTCCAAGATTTTAAGTCTCGCCAATTGTCTTGTCAGCCACGATATCGTATTCACGATTGTTTCTTACCCGCTCTAAATGGCGACTCAAAACAGCCACGATAGTAGCGGGAGCATGAATAAGATGGCATAATGTTGGCATATCCACAACCTCCCGGTTAAATTTCTTCATTTATATGATACTAAATACTATACCACATCCCAATCGGCCAGAAACTGAGTCGTCTTTTGTAAAAACAGGTTGGCAGATTGTAATATATCTCAGTAATTGAACGTGATGAATTTATCTGGACACTAGCGTGCTCGCAGCCTATGAATTAAGTGCAAATTTATATGAAACAACGCTATAAATTTTTAGTTATATCAGAAACAATTGAATTCAGAACTGAATATGATTGAGTAGAAAACTAAGAATGAGAATTTATTGTATATTTCCGCTCAATTGGCATTCAAAAAACAGCTAATTACTTGAAAAGCAGTTAAATAACATAGCGTACCAATGTCATGCACCATGCATTGTCAAAAACCTTACAAGCTATAATGAAGTAATGCTTTAATTCTTGCAAAGCATACATCTGTTACTTTATATCACGTTCAGTCAGCACTGCAAGGATACGATAGAAGAGTAATGAGGTTTATAAAATCGGTGAAAGTGAAAGGATTTTTCAGTAACAGCCAGACAAACCAAGCACCCATTCACCAGTTACGTTATGCACAAAGTAGCCGGTACAATTGGTCAAAGAGGCATTGTTGTATCTATCACAGAAATATATCCGTTGATGTGTCTAACCGCAACACGAAAAATAACATGTGCAGTATAAATATTTGGCTTCAAAAGCAAATATGGCTCAAACATGACCTCCCTAAACTGGACTTTTTTTGCTCCAAAGCTCACCTATCATTTATATAATTACCAACTGCGACATTTATAATGTTTAACCAACGTCCCGCATGGGGATAACGGGAGAGCAACAACTTCATTGTTTTTAATACTGAATTATCGAACACGATGCCAGTTATGTAGGCTGTTGGTCTACCTATAGTCATTTATACACGCCTAGACGTTTGTGTGGGATGTTGATCTAGGCTAAATCAGGCGTCATGTTAAATGAACAATATGTGTCACATTTATGTTCCGCTGTGTTTGTCTTTTCAACTCAGTAGTATGCTAGTGTACCATCTCATGCGCACGTTATTGGGGACCGGAACAAGCCACAAGGCCACAATAGCTATTTATTCTACCCCCAAATTTATTATTCTGCGCTGTTTACCGGATGTCGGTGGTAGTGGGTGTATAGCTGTAAACATATCAACATGTGCTCATACTCCATCATTGGCTTTGCAGTGCATAATTGCTGTCCTGCTACAGCATAAATGCGTCCGATGGGATGTCGTTTATTTGTTGTTGGCATCACCTACATATGTGCTCTATCAAGCATTCACATTTCTGTTTAACTTAAATAGCCACGACAAGCAGGTTGAAAATTGGTACACCTTTGTACATAAGTGGGCTGAAATAATCAGGACAAAGTCGCATGCAACAAATATGACAACCCATCTCTCATTCGGGTACGTTTCGGTTTCATCAATGCTTGACATGATGAATAAAGTTCACGCACAGTGGGGAATCCGTTATCGACCATCTACCATGAGTTCTCATTTTCTTAGCTAGTAACCCATTAGGAAAAAATTGTTTTCGTACATAGAATCATCAGACTTTATATACGGCTGCTTAAAATTATCACATCTCTCTCGTGTCCATTTATTCACATTGGGCATAATCTGCTCGTGGGTGTTAGCGTTCATGTGAATGAATGGGGTTGATGACAGAGAGTGAATAAGAATACTATTAATAACGTACATCGAAACCCCAGGAGTCTCTTTCGGCTTGCATAGGTGCGTCAGCCGTTGCAAGACTAAAATCCCTCGCTTATATTTGACAGCTAAAGCACACTTATTATCGGCCCCGTCATCAATATTCAAAAGAGTGATAGTTCATAATATGTCAATCACGTGATATTTCTTGGGATGACCATAGATGAGCCCCAATATATGCAGCATGATATAATATGAACCTATTGTTGACCTATGTAGAGTCAAACAAATATGTTGTCCTGTATTTCGCTGACATGACCTCAATCTTTGGAAAACCTTATTCCTGACAATGAAACAAAATGTTGCGAAAGGGCATTAAAATCATGAATTGATAACAATACATCAATAACGGGCACTTTAGTCTGTTTAGTTTGATAGTGCAACGATCGGCTGTATGCATCCTGGTCGATATCAACAGTTTCTAACCTAAACAACTGGCCTTCTTAACGTTTTGCGCATTCTAGTTCACATAGTCGTCCACAAATTCACAATTGCAGCAAGCACGCCATACTATTGAGGTGACCATGGCATTTGAGCGTCATTAAGATGGCATGACACTGGCATTACTAAATCTACCCCTGTTGTCAAATATAAAGCAATGCTTTAGCTATGCCTACCATTATCTACGAAAAAGATAATTCAGGCATATGCTAGATGGTGTAGTGTTTATCTAAGCTTCATAAACTTCCGCGATGTTTAACATTCAGACATAAGTAATGATGCAGCAGCTATAAAGTAATAGCGGTGACAAACGTGTCATGGCCACACTCGTCAGTTTCAGCGCAAAGAGCGGCCCACATTTATTATAAAGACAATATCAGATTATCGATGCAATCCTTAAATCCAGTCATTGGAATTGTTGCCAGGTAAGCAAAAACGTACATTACACGCGACAATGTTTGTATCGCTAGATCCAACAGATGAAACAGTCCGACGTGTTTCCGTAAGATAAAGTTTGAATTCTGTTTTTATGATCGCATTTTCGATGAGATATTGGATGAAACTGGATAGACATTTTGCCATCAGTTCCTCTGTGAAAAAAGCGCAAGAGGATTGGACAAAGACTCGTTTTCACGAACAGTATGCAGCCTGGATCTCAAGATCAATTAGCTGTCATATAAGCGCATCAAAGAGCCCTCTCGAAGATTTAAAACATATCGCATGAACGTGCTGTTTCGGGTACTCTGCATGACTCTAACTATGATGTAATCGGTGCGAATCAATTGCTAACTTACAAGTGTTCAATCTTAGCACAAAGCGCTCCAAGTGAATATTCTGAAGCACGGAGTGACTTGTGCAATTAAAGAGTCTCCAGATTCGTTTTGGATCTTGGTGTATCAGATAAAAGTAAACGAAAATAACATCCGCGCAATAGTTCTTCCCAGAGGAAAAGGATTGGGATTAATGTAGATCAATGACAAAGCACATTATGCCCGAGGAAGTTTTTATCAGACATAAAGTTGTATGTAAACTGATATTAGCATACAAATAAAAATGCCGTCGCTTCGATGACTCAATGAGTGATGCTTTTTTTTTGCATCCACATTTGCATTGAGGTCAATTGGTTCAACATTTCCTCAATTGATGCTCATATTGATGTCCCCATATATCATATTGGCCTTAATTTTCCTTGCCTTAGTTGCATTTAGGTTGATAAGAGGCTTGCTTAGCCAACTTTATAGGGACAAATGTCGCTTTAACCTACCGAACTGAATGTTGTAATATCATTTTATTGCTGAGTAATATGGAAATTTTGTTTGGAAGTTAATACATGTATACACTAGCTTATATAAATTATTGTCCAGATTTTATTTGCAATATCTTAGAATATTATTAGTAGTCTATATTATATTCGAAATGAACTAGCAACATTTTTCTAATATAAATGCGAAAGGGCATATCGAGTAATTTCGTTCCTTTGTGATTCACGGTAGTCTAATTACGCTGATATCTGGCTTGTTAGCTATTTTGCTATTATATGAAAGGCAATCACGTTGTGCGGGAAATTTCTCACATCTATGTATCCAGAAATATATGAATAAGCATAACGGGCATATATTTACATACGTTATTAACTAATGAAAGTCATACGGATTCTTGTCTTTTACAACTTCTCTCTCTTTCTCTGTTTCGTAGCAATATTTGCAGTAGTAGTTAGCCGTTTTTGCATTACTTACACCAATAATGGTGGCGTTATCAATGTACAAAGTCGTTTGTGCAAATAGTAGCGTAATATAAATCGCAATTGCACGCGTTGTAACTCCGTTTTGACTCGTTGCATTTACAGTGGTCGGCAGTGAAATTCCGAATGCGAATGGCAGTGGCATTGCAAAAACAGGATTGCAAAACAATCCATTTGATGATATGATTAAACCACGTTCCGGATTACGATGCCGGTTTGTGTAGATAAATAGAAAAATACTGCAAAAGATATATACTGATGTAAAAATGTTACTGATCATTCAGCGGGGCCGGTAGGTGTACGTTGGTCTCCGTCTCACTTATAATCGATCCGTATTTGAATCTTCACATATTGCGATGATTTGTGCATTAATTACAGCCCCTGGTGCATCTATTTAATCTTTTTACAAGGTGCAATACAGTTGCCAAAAGGTGCTTAAAATTTGTATCGCATTATATGCTACAACAGGCTTTCTTGTATCTCCTACAATGCTCGTAGTCGGCGTCGGCGACGCACGTTATTGGATTTGCGTTGGACCAAATCAGCATTAAACGCCCAGCTAATACTCTTGTTTCGGAAACTGTACATTCACGCCGTTGTTAATGTATTGTACTCAGTAGTGTTACATTTAAGGAAAATTACGGCTCGATATGTCGGCGTTCAACTGAGGTAATGGCGAGCAAGATTCAATATACGAACATATCATACCATCTCGTATCGGACATAAGTGGTAGTGAAGTTATATATTTGCGGCGTTTCCGGACTACGCTGGGGACGAGGTCTCGTTCGCGGGGTATAACTGCTACCTCTGAGTGGTTTACACGACACAAATGAGCACTCTGCGCTGATGGGCAGTCCCTTTAGAAAGAATGTAGTAACAATATGGTGGTTAAGCAAACGAGTAATGTACTTGACGCGTTTGTAGAACGACATAGCTTAACTTTACTGATTTAAGTCGTTGATTCGTGTCTGACTGAGCATCACCAGAATCTGAATGCATTGTTTAGCAGTCACATTTCGGTTTTCATTGGGTATACACGTTTACATTGCGATTTTACTTTTCGCGTTCTCTGATCTCTGATAGTTATCATGTATCGTCGTTGTGTCAGCTAGTAGCTCATTGTAAAAATAAATGTTATAGTTCAAAGATACTGCTGTTTGAAATTGAAACACCTCTCAGTTGTCAACTCATTCATGCTTAGCATCAACTTCTCCTGGTTGTTTACATTCATGTGGATGAATGTTTATATGTAAAAAAAAAATGAAACTACTATTTATAACTTACATTGAAACGCCACGGGTCAATATTTCAGTTTCTTCTGTATGAATCGGTGCGTCAGATTTTGCAGCACTAAAATCTCTCGCGTATTTTGGACCGGACAATTTTGTCATTGACCATGAGCCCGTCATCAACAATCAAAGAGTCACATTTCATAACATGTTATTCACGGGATCTTTCTTAAGATGACCAAAGATTAACCCCAATATATGCAGTATGATACAGTAAGAACCTATTTCTGCCCGATGTAGGGTCAAACGTATATGTTGTACTGTATTTCACTGGCATGACCTCATATTTTTGGTAATACTTTTTCCTTTCAGTTACACGAAATATTATGAAAGGGCATTAAAGGTCAATCATTTATAACAATACATAAATAACGGACCGTTGTGCCTGTTTTGTTTAATATTGCACGTCCACAGTTTCTAACATAAACCAGTGGCTATCTTAAGGTATCGAACATTCTGGTCCACCTAGTGCGCCCACAAGTTTACCTAATGGCTACTGTGTTATAATGGACGTTCCGCCACGGAACAGAATTGTAGAAAGAATGCCTTACCATTAGAGGCGACCAGGGCATTTGAGCCGCAAAATGGAGGAATGACTCTAGCATTACAAAGCCTACACCTGGTATCAAATATAACGAAACGCTTCAGCTTTGCCTAGCATTGACTAAGACGCAGATTATTCAAGCATATGCTAGCTGGCTATGTATTTGTCTAAGCGTTATAAACTTCTGCGACGCTTATCTTCTAGGATTTACTACAATAAACGATTATTCATGCTGTTGTATGAATGATAGTTATAACAATAAGGTCGCAATTATTGGGGAGCCTTATGTTGCTTTATGTACTCCCTGATATGCAACGCAATAAAGCAAGCAACGCCATGCCATTAGGCCATAATCATTTAACGACATACCCCAATAGGTCACTGTGCACCAGACAGGAGACCATGATCCATAAACAACTTGTCGTAAGCAGCAGTATTTGGCAATGCAAAAACAAAAAAGTCAATTTGCTGGGCTCAGCTGTGGGAGACCTGCATTATTTAAAGCAAACATAATGCGTAAATGGCTCGTCGTATGCCGGGGTTGGATGTTAGAAGTTAATCAGGGTAAAAACACATATTGAATGCATGCACTCAGTTGAAAGGTTTGAACCATTAACTGCCCAATTAAATCAGTCTTTCCGCATCTGACCGTCCACCGTATATAATACACGGTCCATTTGGTGGAAGCTCGATTTGGCCCGCTGAAATCGGTACTTTCTTTATTTGGAAGAATGTAGTTTATCTAGAGGTATTCATAATATATGTTATGTGCAACTTATATTCTTGTCAATTTACATTCCAGATTCTGTCATTCCGTAAAATTATTTGCGCATCATTGAGTTAGACAATATGCATGTATCAAGGATGCCACAATATTATAGATTCCGATGCACAACAAATATGAATTAAAATGCGCTTTACACGTAGGATTTTGTATAGGTGGAAAAACACCTCCTTCTTTCAAATAATGACTCTGATACGGCAATGAAAACGATATTCATTGCAGACAACCATTGTGTGAGGCATCAGGGTCTTCCGATGAACGCGTCTAGTTATGGACGGTTGGTCATTATTCGGATTGGGAATATGCAGTACTAGGATTTAGACGAAGCCTAGGTCGAGGTGAATGGTTTTCTAAGCTATTTTGCAATTACAGTAACCTATATTCGTTGCCATAAAACTTAATTCATTAGAAATTAGTTAATGATACCCCGATTATAATACAAAACTCTACCTCGTGAAATTCCAGGCAGCTATTTTCACTGCACTTTGTAATATCTCGATTTCAACAATGCTACCATAATTTTTAATTCTTTCGATATTCGCTATGCTGATTCAGTTCGCTTTTAAATTAGCACAAGAATGCAGTACAAAATTGTGTATAATAGGTGCATAAAATACCTTGACGCCAAGGCCGTTCTACCCGCAAAATAGGTGCCTCTTATAAGATGAGGTTATACTTCCACAGTGTTTGCGTTACAGTTGTGTCCAACGGGAATCAAAAATATAGCTGACTCATTGCAATAAATTTCGTCCTTCTGCAGCATTACAAGGAGATAGCATCACTACGCTTAAGTTGGCGTTCAGAATAACCTAGCTTGCAATGTTGTCTGATTAGCGTTCAAGAACGGAGTGATTTGCATGTGTGGCTTTTTTTGTGCATCCGATAATTAATCGGCGGGAAAAATTATTTTTGGGACCTAAATTATATTGTCGATGTTGCAATGAAAAATATATATACCCTCTGGTGTATTAACATAGCAACCTGCATAAGATAGCAACCAAATTTCATTCGCCGAGATTGCTGTCGATGTTGCCAAATATAAATATAAGTCATTTACCATGATTTTTGAAATAATAGCCAAATATACGGTGACGGATTGAGAATTCGCCCGGCAACGGCGGATTATCGGATTAGTATATTAAACATTAATATAAGTGTGCAGTGCTTTATCCATGGAACATAAATGCACTCCTAATTGAATTGGCAATTAGTGTAGCAGCTGCCTTCAACCACTTAATTGATGTGTGTATGTTTCTTGCTTTGGTAGTGCTGCTCTCGGGATTGTAGGTCTCGCTTATCATCTGATCAACCACGATACCGTTTTCACGGTTGTTTCAAATCCGCTCTAAGGGGAGAACCAAAACAACCACATTAGTAGCGGTAGTATTAATATGATGGCACTATTTCGTCATATCCCCGACCCTCTCCTTAATATCTTCACACGGGTGTAAGGATTAAAACACATTTCAATTATTTAACGTGATAGATTTAGCTTGACACTTTCGTTCACACTGCCTATTGATTTAGCGCAAATAACAATGAGTAAAAATTCATATGAGACAGCGCCATAAACTTGCAGCCCAATGCTGATATTTTATTTGCTTCGGATTCAGTCACCTGTTGCATTCAGCACTTAAAATAACTAAGTGGGTAATTATGAATGAGAACACATCTGTGCAACATAAAATGTAATAATCCATTAAATATCTTGATTCAATCGTCCGTCAAAACACAGCTACTTTAAGAATGGACGAAAGTGTCTCGCCATGCAGTTAAGTAACATTGCGTATAATAACATCAATGCCATGCACAAGGCATTGTCAAGAACCTAATTCAATATTATGAAAAACGTTTTCATTCCTTGCATGACATACATATGTTACTTAACAGCAAGTGTAGTCTTCTCAGATAAGGATGAATAGTCATAAGGTTTATCATACCAATAAAAGTGAAATCAACAATGACAAACAACTGCAAAATTGACGTTGCAAAAATGATTTTGTGATCTATCGAAGTCCCACGCGTCAAATATGTCACTCGACCCTTATTTTCTCATTTGGGTACATGGTACATGAATGCCTGACATCAAGAATTGTAATAAATACCACACAAGATATTTCGACTAAACTAGGGTCTCTTCTGCAGCTCAATCATGGCAAGAGCTCTAGAGCATAAGGAAAAAGATTCGAATTCAGGGAAAGCGCTTGGCCTAAATTTCACAAACAACTGTCTTACAAGAGATTTAGACATACCACTACTGTCGTCAATCGCGGCGTAAAGCTATCCGCATGCTGTATGCGTTTTCCTAAACGGACAACATAAATACTACGCAGTGTTTAACGTTCGTACTAAACATGACTGTTCGTTACTGGCGCACAGCAAATGCTGAGCTTCATCTAGAACAAATGTTCAAATACAAATGTTAACGGCAATTTTTTCGAAATGTCATTTAATTTCGATACAATATTTCATGGACAGTGTGATCAGCAATTTGAACATATTACAAAATATATTTCAGTAAAATTCTTTTGTCTGCCCATTTGCGTTAGCAGGGTACGTAATCGCGCAATTCAAATGGCTGGAGGTAAGGATTGCTTCGACAATCTGGTAATATTTTGATCATATATGTGGGCGACCCTACGTCCTAAAGCTGACGACTTCTGCCTAGAAATATTTGCCAACACTGTTTCTTCTTAGCTGTTGCATTATATTTGGTTTTCCAGCTTGCGTGAAAAGGCGAGTGCCTGACTTGATATAATAATTTTTTCCATCACCTAAGATTATCCGAGCATAACCTTGATGTCGATAATCTTAAACCGTGAATACAATCAGCTGTTGAACTTATTTCTCGTAATGGACGCATGGCTACCTGAACCGAACGAAAACGACGACGCATCATACGCAAAGGAGCTATTCATCGATCATTGCTCAATACACGATTGTCGTTCATATTTGATTCACCATTGTAAAATACTTAATATGACCGCACACATAAAAAAGCGCCGTTTTGGGGGATTCAGTGAAGCTCAATATATCACCATTTACTGTATGAATAAATATGGCGCGATTCATCGACGGCCCCCTGTGGTAATCTCAACATGTAATAAACGCCTATGAGATTGTCATTACGCCCAATGCGCCGTGTCAGCGCATTTAGATTCTGCGGCCTTGATGTGTCACATTGGCGGGACAGAAATAGGATGAGAAATGTCGAGCAGGTTATTATACCGCTCGTCCTGCAATATTAAATATCCACATGATATTAAATGTGTGCTATCCTTAACATACTAGAAATAGAGAGTACCGCATGGCATGTTGTTTTTTCGATTAATGTTAGCTTTTTTTAATAGAATCAGCATTTATACAATATCTACTTTCGTTGTCCGTAATACACGCCTTATTTACGAATGTACGCGTTAAGGGCACCCATTATGTACACACTATGACACTCTGATTGAGATCATTTCCATTGAGGAGTGACAAAAAAAGACTAACTAGAACTATTTGAACCAAAGGTATTGTTCAAAAGCGCGCAACTGAGTAAAAATAAGTACATTAATGTGACACATATTGTTCATTTAACATGACGTATGATTTAGCATTGACAAACCTCCCACGCAACCACAATGCATGCTATCGGTCGTCTAGTCGTGTATATATGACTATGCGTCATCTAGTTATGAGAGCTAGTCAGCTAACATAGACTAGGACTTACACTATGCTTGGTAGCGGAATGTTAAAAACAAAGAAGTTATTTTCCAGGTATGCACATCTAGGACGTTAATTACACATTGTAATGTTGCGATTGATAATTATATAAATGATTTGAGTGCTATGGTGCAAGCAACGCAGTTAGATGTTTAGGGAGATCTTTTTTGTGCCACGCTGCATGTTGATGCCAGATATCATTGCATAGGTGATGTTTTTACGGGTTACAGTGAAATTGTTTGTGAGATAGAAACTACAATCCCTCTTTAGACTTGTTGGTAAGTAACGTATATGTGACATGCAAGGATGAACCATTGTTTCATAATACTTTGTTGGGTTATTGACAATACATTGTGCATGTGTATTGTTATACCCACATCTATTTAACTGCTTGGCGTGTTAATTGCTTAAACATAGTTATGCTATCACCCTGCAATGCTGAATAAATACTCATATAATTATTTGCAAAGATTCCCGTTGGGCGACAGGACACAACTGTGACGCCTGCTAAGCTGTAGTATAACCGTATCAGATAAAATAGAGAGGCGTACAACAATATCTTAAGCAAGACATTTAAACCTCTAACAAAACAGCACGAGGAAGCATAAAGATACATAATATAGAATCGTACATACTATATCACGTTGCACCGATGGTATCATCGTCGGAGGTAAGAAGTATCAAACGAAGAACGAATATTTCCCGGCCTTTTATCATGCGATGCTCTCGCTTTAATGTTGCTTTCAAGTTGGTCGCCGTTGATACTATAATCCGTAAGAGTGGATTTCAAAAGGACATTTTCCTTTTAATGTAGGGATATATCCCTCTTTTAGGTTTGTTGTGAAGTCGCCAGGAAAAAATGGCTGGCAAAGTCACAAGAAATGTGAACCTTAAGCTCCATGTAGTTTGGCGCAATATTATTAAGATATGTGAGTGCAATGTTTCGATTTAGTACAAAAATTATTAATGTAAATCAATCCCGAGATATATGTTACATAAATAGAGCAATCGCTGCTGAATCTTCTTCATTTTCCAAAGCACGAGACAGCATCTAGGCAAAGCATTGTGTAAGCGCTGCATTATCATGAATCAATTTGCAAGCTGTCAGTTTGAGATAAGTTTTCGATATGCTGGTTGATATACTATGACATTAATTGATTAATACAACTGAATCTGACATAGCATTGTTTTTAGCGTTCTTACACTTAATAGTTGTAGTGCATAGAAAGAAAGTTGACGATGCCTTGTGGATATGTAAACCAACGTGGAGAAGCTGTTTGTGGAATTGTAGAAGCGTTTAGAAACGAAATTAGTATCTAAGATATAGATAACACATCACTGATGAACCACGAATATTAGAAGCATCCATTTGGTATTCTCGTGCATTAAATTGTGCAAGGAATGCTGATGTAGCTGATAAATTCTGCTTATGATTGATTAACCGGAACTTCTAATCGAGAGTGAATGCAGTTTCGCCAACGGATATGATATGAGCCACGGCTCAAGCACACTTTTGAGGTCTATTATCCACGTCTAATAGGATATTTTTAAACATCGCGCATACAGTAAGCATACAATGATGCCATCGTTATGTAAGATAGACAACAAACCGCCCGAACAAACTAGACACAGTATTGTGTATTTGTAGACGACTTTTGTTTATTCTGAGGTGAAATCTAGGATGAATGACTGATCGATTGTTGTGAGGCATATATGTTCTTCATCGTGGAAGTTTTGTCATGACACATTGCGCAAAGAACCAAATACATTAGGCGTTCTTAATTTATTAAATTACATATTGTTCTCAGTACAGCACGTTGCAACGAGTGAAGATGCAGTCAATGTTAGCATTGTTAACAAAACTACATGAAAATGCTGCCCTGAACACGTTAGTTGTGAATATCAGTCTTTATTCACCTTACGTAATTCTAGGCAACACCTTTCACTGATGCGCGCTAATTGGGACATGGAGTTGGTATGACAACTATTGTAGATCACTTCATTGGAGCAGCAGCATCAAACACCATTCATCAAGAACTATTCATCGGCTTCATCCAATTGTCGCACATTTCTAATCCGTATTATCTTCAACCGTCCACAATTTGACGCATTAATATGAACCCCTAAATGTGAGGGATATAGTTTTTGTTGTTTTTGTTGTTGTTGTCTGATTGAAGTCTTCGTCAGCGATTATCGTATGGAAAGACGAATATGGGTCATTATGTGTTTGTAAATAACAGTAATCTGGAGGTGTTTTTCCGCATTCACCAAACCCTGTCTATTCTGTTATAGGCTGTAGTCATCTTTTGGGACTTTAGAGAAATGAGTGTCAATGACTTTGGGCATCCAATCAAAAGTCACCCAGGTTTACAGGGTTTAATACCTTTCGATTATTGCCTCTGCTAAGCCCCAAAACTCCCTAAGTGCTTTTGGGGGATAGTGATATATCTTGTACAACAGCTGCAACACTTGAGTTCTTGCTTCTTCTTTGCACCTCAAGAAAATAATATGAACGTCATGTAAAGATAAATGTACAACATAAATTTTCTGTCTGATGTATGTATGGAATGAATACTACAATATATGCTGATACTAGCTTATTATTGCACACCTATGGAGAGCTGCTATGTTTTGTTGAGACAGCTAGGTCTTTACAAAAAACCAAGCATGTTTGAGTGGTAAATAGGGTAATATGTCATTTGCTTTTCCATATTTGCAGTAAATATCAGCAAACACCATTGGGTTGGTAACCAAGTTATAGTATATCTCTAGTGTCATACCGATAGCATCAATCCAATGGTCACCATAAACTGATGGTCTCCCTTAGTGTGATATTTACGTGCTAAGCGGTGTACTTAAACCAGGAATCAGGAATATGAATAATATATATATATATATAGAGATATATATATATATATATATATATATATATATATATATATATATATAGATATAGAGATATAGATATATAGATATATATATAGATATATATTATATAATACATATAGATATATATATATAGAGATATATATAAAATATATATATATATATATATATATCTATATATAGAAAATATTATATATATTATATATCAAATATTTATATACATATAGGGACCTATATATCCATGTAGATATAGAGATATATATAGATATATATATATATATAGATATATAGGATATATATATCTTTATATATTATATTATATATATATTTTATCTATTTATAGGATATATCTTTATATATTTTTATATCTCTATAGAGAGATATAGTATATCAGAGATCTATATAGATATATAGAGAGAGATTATTAGAGAGATATATTATACATATAGAGAGATAGAGATTTGCATATATATATTCACATAAATATATATCTCGGGAGATATATAGATATATATCATATATCTATATATATCAAAATCTTATAGATTATATATATATATATATATATATATTATATATATATAAAGATCTCTCTATATATATAATATATATATATATATATATATATATCTGATATATTTATATGGGTATTATATATATATATATATATATATATATATGTATATATATATATCTATATATATATATATATATATATATGTATATCTATATATATATATATCTATATATATATATATATGTATATCTTTATATATCTATATATATATATATATATATGTCTATGTATATATATATATATATATATATATATATATATATATCTCTATATATATATATATATATATATATATATATATACATATATATATTATATATCTATATGTATATATATTATATATATATGTTTCTATATGTATGTATATATATATTTATATATATATATATATATATATTTATTTGTGTGTGTATGTATATATTTATAAAGTTCTATATTATCTATATATTTATATATATACATATATATATATTTCTCTATTATATATATAGATATATATATATATGATTTCTATATATCTATATATATATATCATATATATATATATCTCTATCATCTATATCTCTCTCTTTGTATATATATATATATATATATATATATTTACCTATATATATGTATATATATATATATTTATTTATATATATATGCTATGTTAAACACGTATTTGTATATACAAGATATATTATATGTATGTATATAACAGAGAACGGTATTTAAGGCCAGCCAGCCTATAACCGCACAAAACACAAATTGAACATTTCCTCGTACATTCTACCTGCATAGGCCTTGGTCCAATGCTAACAAACTGCTAATTTGCGCCGTTATTGATCCCTAGGCATACGTCTAGACATGAACGCATGATGCAAGCTGTAACTCACACAATGCGCCTACATGAGTAGGCGGATTTTATGTCTGGATTATTGATCGTATATGTTATACAGGTGGATTTGTTTTATCGATCTCATGCTAGACTGGCAAACTTCTAATATGTTGATGGAATTCACGTCGAAAAGGATTTGCATTGCAGCAGAAGTACACCATAAACCTGATTGTTCTGAACGAAAGCATATCTTATATGTGACGGCTACGTTTACATAACGGTCACAATAACTAGCCAGATAAAAAAAATATATAAACACTCCCTGGACTAATGATGTGAGATTAGAATGACCAGGCAACTATCTTCGTGTCGTGTCTGCTAATCCATCCAGCAATATCTGGCAAATCAACGAAAAATAGGAACGCAGATAATTCATGAACGTTGAGCAGGAGTGCTGACAAGCACGCTCCGCAGTTCAGAGCATTATATCCACTCACGAAGTGGCAACGTGTCAGAACCTTCCTAATGGATGGGCTATTGAGCGTCGCATTTGTTATATTTTACATTCAGCAAATTTTTAAAATAGTTCACATATAAATGAAGCACATTCCGATTCGGACGGGGAGAGAGTGATATTTTTATCATGGAGTAACTGCTATATTTTTCATTTCTTAATGGTCAAAAGGCATCTCCGAGAGTGCTTAACATCTTCATTGTGAACTAGAAGATGGCAACCTACCACAAGACTGTAAAGGCGACAAATTGTGCCATACAATCGCAGCATCTGGCATGTCGTAAGGCTCTACATAATCAGCAGGTGGTTCACAGGTAGCACATATTAGGTTTGCCATACGTTTCCCGTACTAGCAACATGACTGCAACTGAATCGCCGGTCCAACAATTAGCGACCTTTTGCAATGCTCGAAGCATGATATGTTCACATCCAAAAAGAAATATGCACTAAACGCGCTGCGACTGATATGTTGTATGCAACAATGCATTTGTTACGGTGAAAGGCAGTAACTATATATGCTTATCTGTAGACGTGTCACACTAGGCGAGGTGTAAATATTCTGGATAATAGACAATCAGCACCGCGACAAATCAATGCTGTTCTTTTCAAATATAATAGTGGCGACGTAGTTCCTGCCACGAGAGATTAATTGGAATTACGAAAATCGATGAAGAAACGCAAAATAAGCTTAAGAGTTTTAACCCTTTAACTGTTCAATCACAATACACCCTTAGCTTCCCCCAAGTGTTCAATTAAATTCATGAATTTTACTATTTTTCACAACTTTTATGTCGGCGAGTTAACTTGACGGACACAGCTGTGAAATGGGTGAGGCTGCATCGACGAATTAATGCAGGGTAACCTGTAAAGGACGAGTCTACTTGTCGGTGATAGTAATAGTGTTCTTAGATGATGGCTTACAATAGTATGTATCCTATTGCTTTCCGGACGTTCGCGTTGATGCATGTATTCAAAAATGTCAACATGAAAATATTTTTCTGTTTGTAGGGATGTACAATCTCATTTATTCACAAAATGTCGACATCTACAACAAATCCCAAACACATATTTCGGAATGTTATCTTTTAGTTAAGCGCTTAATAGATATGAGCCATTAGATATCTATAAAAGATCTTACATACAAGTAGCAAGATAAATTGAGATTCTACATCATGTACAACAGTAGATGGGGATATGTCAAGGTCATATAGAATGCGGCTTGACCTGACGATTTTAGTTCACATGAACAAAGTGCATTAGCGTTTGCTAGTTGATACAATAACGGGAGACTGGCACGGCATTTCGAGTAAGCCAGTATTCAGAAGCGTTATTTCGTCTCATATGTCAACATTGTGGTAAAATATATAGACTTGCTGCAGTAGCTACATAAGTTTGTCGACCAGAGATTTGTGCTAGATAATCTGAACTTTGCGCGACAGTTGTAAGCAGTATGAGCGTAGTAGCAGTTGCTTTGTAAACATATATTTCTTAACTGAATGCTGTAAAGATTGATAATCATTGGGACTAGCGTAAGAAGCAGAAGCGTTAAAACGACTAGATGTGCATTCGATTGGGAGCTCGGGTTATGTTCAGCTAATCACAAAGCCAAATGTAGATTTAAAAGAATCGCCAAAGTAGAATCTTGGCGTGGCTCTGGCGTTATACATTGCAAAAGCATTCATTGCCCGCTGCTTTGTCCCTTGCCATGAAATCTTGTCATTCGTTGCCATTGCTTAAAATTACCATGTGTCTGGCTTTATTACGCTACTCTATATACATAGAGCCATTTGTAAATTACGAAAAGTGTTGCCTTTTATCAGCATCCAGTTACTTACAGCCGTATATATCGGGGCACGCATGAAATTGTTATTATCGATCTACTAATCAACGCAAATCACTCTATGAGTAACATTTACACTTTATAATGCATGTAAATTAAATCCGAACGTGTCTTATTGTTCACATGAGTACCTTTACCCAAAACGGATGTTAAAATTGCTTTTGCAAAGCTTACTGCCATGTTTAGTGTATTTATAACATTCTGTCAACATTTAACCCACAAAAGCAGTTTTATTCATATACATTCAATAATTTTGTAAATACCAACATTAATGCTGCTTCAGATACATCGGTACCCTAGCATCATAATGTTACCCTGTTAATAATGAACAGAACGTACCACAATGCTGTTAATAAAAAAACCTTGTGAAGGGCGTGTAGCTCATGGAAAAAATAACTACAACATAAGACCATTACTTTGACATTTATTGCCTATTAATGGTATCTAAGAGTCAGCCTTTTGGCGCGTCCCGTATATCACTAATACATAACTTACAAATAGTTAGAAAACTTCGCCAGTTATATTCGCATCAACACAAGACACCTAAATGTGTCTTCCCGAATGACCAAGTACTGCGACGTGCATATTTATACAAAAGAAATGGTATTTGCCAGAGTTTTGTTTGAGTCATTTTTAATAACACAATGCTCGTAATAATAGTAGCACATGACGACTAGTAAGTGCTGTATTGCTTCAGTAAGGAGGCTGAGCCAAAGACGTGTATTTCACCACGAGTACTATGTTTGATGTGCATTTGAACTATGAAGTATTGTGTTTGTTGGTATTAAATGCTTTTTGGTATTCTGGACAATGAAGCCAAAGTTGCGTCGGCTTTGGTAACTGGATACGTTGATATCCATTTAACTGAATAACAGTGGTTTCATGTGCAGCTTATCAATTTTAGTAACATTTGTATCGACCAGATCTGTAAAATATTATTCAGCTATGGCCAAAAATGTTTTGTTTACAGCATGGTTCGAAACAAGGAATTCGTCTCTTGTTTTTGCGCCAAACCAGTCTAAAAATTCATTTGAACAAAGATATCATCAACAATATCTGCCTAAAAATGAGTTGTATTTTAGTGAACAAGGAATTCGATATCTCTCTCTTTATTGACATTTATTTTTGCGTCAGCAGTGCAAAAAAAGCATGTTCATTGAAATGACATAGATGCCGATATATCCTGTTGCAGTGTATGACATTAAGAGCTACGCGTTTGAGCAATAGTAACGTGTAATCGTTAGGTAAGAATAATTCTTCATTTAGTAGATTTTCCTAAAACCGCAACAGTTTATTCACCAACCATTATCGATCAATAATTTATTTGACAGCGACTCTAATGAGGCTGCCATATTGGGATTAACAACACCAGAGGTTAATATCGAAAAGGGTTCTAAATTTGATATTGAGAACATATGTACAACGATGTTATTGCGATCATCCGACACAGGGTGATCATCATAAGATACACAAAAGCATGCATTGCTAGTTCAATCTATGTCGGATGACTCAAGGCAGTATTAAGGTAAATCTATGTAAAAGACCAGGATTGTAAGTAAGCTGTAGGTAAATCATAATTGAGTGTTAATAAGTTTGGAAGACGCTGCTTGGAGACTAATAGCAACACTTACATTATGAAAACAACATCAGCACCCTCAACAGTTTAATATCGCTTTAAATCGCAGAAACAAATCCTACCAATACGCATGCACTTGGTCGCATATATATTTCCTACCTACATTGCAGAGAATAAGGATTGTATCGAAAAAAATTAAAAACTGGCAGCCAGATTGCAGTTACAATATAAGACCAAGCTCAATATTGTATTGCACTAGATCAATATGGCAAAATTTGACTGCGAATGCATGTTACTTAAAAAATAATTTATTGATTGTAGACTGACAAGGTGTGCCAAACATACAATATGGCATCAACACACAATCTTTCTTTCTTTTCTGGGCGTTGACAGTCCACTTGCCGGGATAAAACACTTGAGCCATGTCGCAAATTATCCATACTACACTATGTTTGTCAATTATGATGACACTACAGTCAATTTACACCATAGAAGACTTTAAGTTGTTGACTGTTTTCGTAGTGTAAGCCACTGCATCATGTATTCCCGGGGAGATAGATTCACCATCAAACCGCTGCCTGTCATTTTATTAAACATTTTATCCACTATACTTAAATACAATGAAATCGGACTTAGGTATTGCATAAGAAAAACAAACGCAGTAAGAACTGATTCTTTGAATGAGTCCTGATTGGTGCGTGCGTCGTTTTCGACATTGGTCTTTATTGGTAATTAACGTAACGCCTTTGCAGGGGGGTTTAAATTTAAACATTAAGTATCAGATATGTAGATGTTTCAAAGCATAAGACCAAATATTCAGCGACCCGAGCATTATAAAGAAATGTGGCCAAGAGCGATCAAACATCCATTGGGGACTGTACCAGCCCGCCTGATGAAACTCTCATTATGACGCGACAGCATCAGACAATATGGCGGATGTCAATAACCTTGCCGTTGACATTGCACTTATGACACATGAAACGTCTGGTTATTCACAGCAGAATCGACCCAGCACCTACATTACAAACACAACATCAGCATCCTTCAGCAATTAAACATCGCTTTAAATCGCGCAAACTAACCCTATAAATACGCAGGCACTTGGTCGTATAATACAATTCCTACTTACACCACCCGCACATTACAGAAAATACCGATTATATCGAAAAACAAAAAAAGGCAGATTGCAGTTACAATATTAGGTCAAGCTCAATATTATATCGCACTCGATCAATATGTCACAGCTGACTCAACACCGGGTCAACACGCGCATTTCGGCCAGAACATTTGGGTGCAAATGCAATACAAGGTATTAAGTGTAGATTCCCCCTCGTAATAACCTATTTTTGCTGGTCTTTTATTTATAGCGGATGGTTATTACTGAATGACTAATAATTGTCAGGATCATTGTAAACTCAGTGTTGTGTGTCATTGGCAGTGTAGATGGGATTAAAGCTGATCTACTAGATTGCCTATTGCAGTGTTAACAATGTGCAAACTGGGCGCAGCGCGTTTATGATGCGATGCGAGGTTTATCATTCATGAATAAGATCTGTCAATTATCGCTTGTCTCATGCACCGCAGGGCATATCATCTAAAATATTGGCGTTCCCGCGGGGTAGTGGTTATCTGCGTCGATTTTGGACCCACAGGTTGTGGTTCCATACCAACGCGTGAAATTCTGACTGGCTCCCTGTGACTCGCATGATCACAATGAATGGCGGTCCCATTTCTGAAAAGGGGTGAACTCGATCCGTTAGCTCAATAGCACCGTGGTGGTAGCGTAGGTTTCGCAGCCCGGTCTGGCAACTGGGTTTGTGCTAATTGGCGCTGGCGATTAAGAGGAACTGTCCAAGCATCACAATCTTCCTCCTCCATCGCCGTCGCAATATTGCCTCGTTTTTGAAAGTGACATTGATACCCAACATTACCATTACAATTACCTATCTATGAATATAAAACTTTGTTCTTGCCTCCGTTAAGTCAATGATAGCTTTTCAATGATAAAGTGTTCAACTGGATACATAATCGCATTATGAGGTCAGTTCTTATTGTATTTGATTCCTGGTAAGTCTGCTCATCATTGCACAAGCTCATTACTTCCGATACAATTAGGGCAACGCTTCCAAAGCACAGTTTTACGACGAGATAATAAAATGACCCTGAAGAGCGGAACTTCCCATCCCGTTTCATTATACCTGACTAAGTGCCTGTCTGCGTAAGTGACCTCTTATGAGAAGCCCAAGCAAGAAAATAATTGCACATTACCAATGCATCCATTGTCTATTCTATGAATGCTACTTCTGCATTATGTACGGCTGGATTGAAAGAACGCGCTGGATTGTATTAATCGTAGCAGCTTGGCCGACATTGATGTAGCGACTTTACGCGGGAAAATAAGCCGGTGTCCATATAAAGTGGCAGACCTTCAAAACCTTTATCTCGGTAATTGATTGAATTAATGTACTTCTTATGTTCTGCGCGTTAGATGTTGAGTTTTTTGTATTAGCGCTATAGTTAGTGTCAGATTCATTGGTGCAATCGCAACGCAACTTTGCATTTGCAACGTTGGCAATCGGTCTAGGATTTGTGTTCATTTGTTCTCTTGCAAGCAAAACAGGAAGAGATCGATTCTCACGATATGTCTCTGCGTTCTCAAATAGCAGCGTATTCCAACACCATCATCGATAAGATGAGGCATATGAAATGCAACGATATCAACGAATGATGTTTAAATCTGCATTGTAATGCGTTATTAACGATAATACTTTACTTAAGCAACTTATTCATCCATGCATATATCCATTGTGAAGAATAAAAGGTTGGTACTAATCCTCAGCAAGTATTGTCATCTATATTTACACCCGTAACTTAACTATCCTTTAGCTAAAACTACAGTGAACAATTTCCAATAATTGGTTAATTGAGTAACAGCGGGATCGTCACTGTCGTCCACCAACCCAATATCAGTGTTTTATAGCCGCACATAGGCGTGAACTTACATTGAGATCACAAATATTTGTATTTTTAAGAGATAAGAATAGCGTGGAAACGTAGTTTGAACTGATACGAAAAACTTAATACATAGTATGGCATTTTATCATCTATTGCCTACACTTGACTCGAATAAGCGAAATGGTTTTTTTGTTGGTCCATTTAATATTCGTAAAGTGCGGGTTTTATCCGTTTAGTGATGTCTGCCTGGTATGATTTGGTGAAATGTGCCGACAAAGTTCATAATTCTACAGTACAATGTACATTAGGTAGCGCTGTGATGTTTCAACATTAGGTCGGTCATAAGATGCTAATCTTATTTGAAAGGGCATGTTGAAACTTCTGTTTGTAGGCCTTAGTATAACAGATATTTTAAGATTGGTAGGCGATACACATGCAAACATCATTTTGCATTGATACTACACGTGGCTCGTTAATGGAAAAACAAGGGTCTATTTATTGACAGCAATTTCCCAAAACTGGAGGCAAGAGATGTGTGGTTCAGATTTATGGGTCATCCCACATAATGTTAGGTGGTGTTCCTAGCTGGTGCAGCTATAACCTACCATTTGTATAACTGAATGGTGTAGAACAACTCCAGGTGTCAAAGTGAGGTTGTGTATGAGGGTAGTGTCAAATGAATAGTGTCACATGCATTCTGTATATGATAGTGACCATAAATGTTTTACAGACTAAATTGCTGTTGAACTCAAGATTGCAGCACCTCAGCTGGTTTAAGATTGACCAGGACATCTTCAGAAAAATCCACAGAACAATAAGAGAGATTATTTTAGAGTTACACAGATTGCACAATGAGTCAGTGTAGCTACCACTTTTGTAATAATCTGTCTGCAGTGTAATGCTGAGAATTGAAGATATAACTTACTGATAAAGCATAAGATAAAGTTACTTAATCATGAAACATCACATGGCAGTGCATGGCTAATCTACAAGCTTGAATAACAATTCAGCCTACATGAGTACATCACAACTGTGCAACAATTGTATATAATATATGACATCTACCATACAGGGCTTTTTGTTCTAGTCAGACTAGTGGCATAACTGGTACTTGCTTGGGCTGCTGGTTCAGTATCTAATAAACAAAAGCACATACATTTTACAATATGCATTGCAAAATTAATATAATTGACACATAACAGACTATGCATTAATTCAGACGTAAACAATGAGAAACAATACATATTTCTGCCATTGCTACACATTTGTTCATAATTATGTGACCTGCATATTGTGTGAGTTTTCAGAACAATTTAATTGATAATTTGATAAAAATCGGATCATGTTACAAAAATGTCGGTATGGTTGAACTTGTGGTACAAAATTGAAAAATACTTCATCATACAAGCAAACAAACCGACCGTGTCAAGGCAATCTATATGTGCCAAGTACACGCCCACTTTATGGTCAATTCAGGCAGTATTCTCTGATAGGTTCTAAGCTAACATCTGACCTAGGTACCTATAATAATGAAACATATGTGGGTAGATTTGTGGAAATATACATATCCGGTTGGTTCAGAATAGAATTTCTTCCATATTCACAGTACATGGGCCCAAATTTAAACAGAGCTCTATATAAATGACAATGCATTTCAATCTGCATCTTTATTAGATAACTAAATAGGAATGGAAGCATGGAGAGCAATGTGGCTAGAAAATAACACAATATAACACCTCATAAAATGTTTCTACACTCACTTATACGATACCTTTCAAGGTCAGATCACATCATTCAATGCCAGGAAACTTATGTGAGGCCACATCAGCTGTTCAGCTGAGAACATTCAATATTATCTACTGTCAAATTACATAATAAGCATAGTCATGGTTTTTATAGCACAGATGCTCATTGATTATGCAAACAAATAGTTATGCAGTTCAGAGGCTGCTTATTTAATGACTGGTGTTATTTGTATTAGGTGACCCTCTGGTAATATCTGACACATTCAAGTCTGTATTTGCACCATCAACTTATTCCCTCTTTTGATAGACCATCACATTGGCCATTGCCTGGATAGGCAACAGCTCAATATGCATGTGATTATGTGACTTCAAATTGTAATTGATATTTGGTCATGACATCGACAACCTCTTTACAATTTAGATCCAACATCAGAAATATGAATACCCCCGAGTATTGTTTATAATTGCAATCTGAGAACCCGTTGACCTTTGAGGTCTACCATATTAAGATAATTGGCAATAGTTAAGTTTATGAAATACCAAGTGACTGTGGATAAGCAGCCACTGATATGTGTTGATAAATTTATAAAACCTACCCTGCAATTCATGCAGGGCAGTTTAAACCATCAATGGTGCTGCAACATTAGATTAGTCTCTTCAATCACAACTTGCCAAACAGCGCCGTACCATACACATTATGGTTATGTCTGACCATAATGTCCATATAACATCATATCTATCTTCATGGCTGCAGCCTAATGAAGGGAGTGAAGGGTAGCTCCGGTCGAACGGTAACATGAATTAATAGTCAAACGTCTTTTAGGGCTAAGTGAAGGGTAACCATTAATTGTTAAAATATTTAAGTTGATGGTTCATAGTCAAGTTCTTTGGCATTTACATATCAACGAACAGTCTTAGCTATAATAGATACACAAGTCTGTCAAACAACAATTTGTTTTTCAACTTAACAGAACCATCCAGCAGTATTGAAACGAATGCTGCTAACGCCTAATTGTGTATCACCGATCAGCTGATCGGGGACTTTCGGTCGAGGGAATTGGATCATGGATATAAATTCGGTCAGGGTAGGGGTAAAACGCAGATTAGGTAATACAGAACACAAAGTAATAGAGATAGTATATTATTTTACCGACACAGCTTTTCTGTCCATGTCAGAATGTATTTGTTGGGGAAATCCGTATTTAACAACAAATTTCTATGCTTTCCACGAATTCACCAAGTAAGCGGCCTAATGTAGAGTTATTGTTTACGAACCGAGGTCCTTGGGAGATTTCATATTGCAACTTTGTCAAAGATTGGCGAATCTGAGAAGGTCACGTTTTTTAAGTTAGTCGATATGGAATTAACCTGATTTACAAATTCAATTGGACTGTTGTAGTCATTTGCACGATTCACAGTCATTTGGCGTATGTGACAGAAACTGTTGTCATGCTTAAAATACTTTAAAATGTTTTTATGTCATCCCGCTGAATCTATCAACCCTGCTTATTGGAACATCCCAATAAACTATTTGACCTGCATTGTTTGGGAAACTCTCCTCTTCTCTCCATCCCGTATCTTTTAACATATACGGAAGAACTCTGTCATGTTACTCAGAATACAACAAAGATGGTGTTATTCGAGGAGATATTCTTACTACGCAAAGTATAGTAATCGATCTGTGGAATAAACAGTTACCACGGTGTAGGATGATAGACGCCTGGTGGGTAAAGACAGAAGAGCATTCTCGCGTTGAAGAAGGATGCGTACGGGTTTAGAAACATACAGCGGTACAGTTAACTGGGTCACTTTAGTATACGGAGGTGTCTGGGGGTATATGAATTGTTTGGAGGTCTTACCGGACTGGATGGGCGCATAGGCGCTCGTGTCACTCAGAGCGCGAGAGCAGCTTTTTAGTGGGGAACAGCAAAATAACGCTTCTGGTGGTTATGTGATATCAATGGCTATTAGTGAATGTCTGTTTCTCAATAAAAGCATTTAGAGGGGTTATGAATAAGTGTGCAAACATTCGTCGATTCTATGAAATCAATAATATTATCACTTACGCTTCCCAATGTAATGGTAGGTTGGTGAAAAGAGTTACTTGTGAATCAACATGACACCTTTAGCAGTAAATAAACACATATCCCATTTTATATCATTCATGGTGCATCCATGACTAATCAGTAACTGATACAGAAAATATCAAGAATATACATAGTGATAATTCCATATACATATATATCAGGACTGCCATAAAGGTAAAATGAGATGCTGAAATGAAAATGCAACATATCAATTGTTGTTACATAGCTCAGTTTACATGGACTTGTTATGGCCAATGAACATCATCCTCTGTGTATAGGATTCATAACATTATACATCAAAGTCTTAAAAATTATTGATGATAAGTAATTAACGGAGTTATTCGAGATACTAGTTTTTCACTTATTCGATTACCTTGACATAAGTTCCAGATCAATGTCGAATCAAAACCTCTCCGTTTTTGCGTATTATTGACGCCTTAGGATTGGCAAATTTTTTTTACATACACTCATTGCGACAAACGCGACTAACCAACATAACTTGGCGAAGCGATTAGCCAAAGCCGGTTTGACTCCACATAGCTAAAGTAAAGTACCTCAACATTGACCAGATTTCATTTATATGTCAGATTGAGTATACTACACAATATATCCAATCTATCGAACGAGCGTTGTCATGATTTAGATCAATCACAAAATGTCACATTGGGCTATATTAGAATGCCTAGGCTAAGAACCCAGGTTATCGAATACACTTTAGCGACATTATATATATTTTCTCGCCATCATCTGGTTGACTTGGGCATAAGTGTCTTAAATAACGTCATAATATACTCAAGAGTTGTGGTTATTGCTTACCAAATCGTAAGATATTCTCAGCCCGCAACGCAACTTCATCACGAGGTGCCTTACTAA
This sequence comes from Urechis unicinctus, assembly GCA_034190875.2. NCBI lineage: Eukaryota > Metazoa > Annelida > Polychaeta > Xenopneusta > Urechidae > Urechis > Urechis unicinctus. Next base: position 8,874,713 of record CM067352.1, on the reverse strand, counting down.
TTATCCGATCAGCAAAAGCGTTTCGGTTTTCAGGGCGAATATACATCATTGGAAAACGTCGAGACCAAATATATATATTTTTAATTCCCTCTGTCGAATGTCGCGTGGATGGAATATATTTGTGAAGGAAGTAATTGTAAGCAATATATGAGAAGTTGGGATTATGATATATCAGATAATAACCAGAAACAAGCTGTTAAATGCAGAGTACCAAAATGGTCGTCAGTTCAAAATATAAAATTTTTCAAACGTCCCGAACTACAACCTGCGCGATGCAAGGGTTAAAGTCTTGCAATGGATGAATGTGAATGGAGATAATGTACCAGCTAACACAATTTGTAAATAAAAATTTGCAGAACAAAGCCTTCTAAAAGCTCTTGACTATTTTGGCACTCAGATCGTGTGCCAAGATGTGACTGTGTGCCAAAATAGTAGGTCGATTGTATCAAAAAGGTCGCATTCGTATAAAAATATATATATATATATACATATATAAATATATATATATATATATATATATATATATATATATATATATATATATATATATATATATATGTATATATATTAATTTGTGTCAATGTAATACTCTCAAAAGATAAAGTGTAGCATAATCACTTGTACCGTTATCTAGCAAGTTTCATTTCATAAGTCTGCATATCAGAAGTCAAACCGCAAGGTGATCCGCTTGCGCTTAGAAGCTTAGTGACTTAGTGATGGATTTGCGTAATAATCGGCCGGATTTTCCCGCCTAATGTGCAATATAGATGTGATTACATCACTTGCTGTGTTGGAAATGCACTGCTCATTGACAATATAACTCATGAGTATTAAAGTAGCAAAGCCTCTGGTGATAACTAACTACAAGTACACGAGCAGTTGCATCTTCCATGCCGTCCATTTCTTTAATGAACAATAATTTATGTGTATGTGTTCTGCTATTTGATTCACATATTGATTTGCACATGCGCTTGCACTACGATATTATGTGAGAAAACTTGGTGTTGATCGCTACATCCTATAAAGCAGAGAGTATGACACTTGAGATTCAATGTATTTTGTAGGATATATTAAATGGCACACTCAATGAAGGCATGAATTATTCAACAAGCTTTCAGAATCATGGGATATTATTCCTCCTCCTTTCGTTTTCGTTCAATATTACTCCCATAAAACCAACCAACCTTAACCGATGTCCGCATCGCTTTTGTGTTAACGAGTATGTCTACGCAGATGTGTTGCATAACAAGAAAACAGTACATGACATATATTGCCGGCCAGACTAGCCCCATTCAAAGTAGTGCTATTAATAAGTTTTTACCTTGAATAAATTGAATGCTAAGCTTTAATACCAGCATTGTGCAGCTCTAACATTAGAGAAGTGGCAAAGACATTAATTACTGTACGTTGACTAGCTCATGTGTTTTTTCAAATATTTTGATTATTTCGTGTTTGACGATAGCAGAGGAAGGCGCAATTAATAATAGAAAGTGAATGTATCTTTCTTAAATTACGAGGTCTTTGCTTTTTGATCTAGCAGTACTGCGTGCAGTATCCGCTTTTGCATATATGCCATTCAGGATATAAAACTACGAGCGCCTATTTATGATATGATGCTTGACCTAATTCTTCAATGTTTATTAGTGTGCGCTGATCTCCACCTAGCAATGCAAAAAGATTCCGGAACTTCAATAACCACCCATACCATACTATTCTTATTAAATGTTCATTTTATTGCAAAGCTAAATCCAAACAAGCATCGCCCTTGCTTAACATTTGCCTCCATGATCATGATCAAAAACTTTAGAACTGCAATACTTACATAGGACTGTTATCGTCAAAATACTCCACACGTTTTGATTGCTTCTGATGCAATTTTCAAAACATGACAAGAGCTCGACCGAGGCTTAGTGGGATATAATATGTTCCATTTATAATGCGCCTATGCTGCCAGACACTAATGCTTTGGAACCTTTTGGAAGTTTTACAATTTGTGGACTACGTGAACTTCGCTATTCATATCAGCGGATCGGACTTCGGGTTTTTCTTTGTTCGCTTAAAAAGAGTTTGACACCTACTGTGTTTTGCCGAGCAGTCATACTGAATTGTTCCTCCCCCTATTGCCAGGATCGAATCTGCCGTGTTCAAATATTCCGATCAGCCACTCTCGAAATCTGAGCTCATAGATTTTCATGGTAAAAGATCTTCAGCAGTTTTCGGTTAGGCAATGTAACCATGCCAGCGAACTACGCACGAATTACATATTGCACTGCTATGCAAACGCGATATGCTAGGAACATACGGCATTCACCAAGTGATCCTGGTAGCTATTACCTTTGCAGCCTGCTGAAGATCAAACAATTATATTTTAGGTGCAGTAGCGAAGCAAAGTTAAAGTGCTGCTTGGAGTCATACAATACATTACAAACCTGTCGCACCTTGGTTAAATCGAAACAATAGTTAAATATGGCATAGCCGAAAAGATTGAGTTTGAATTGTAGGTCCAGAACTATGAAGCTATCGTGCACACTCATGGCTGCTGTTGAGGGAGCGACGTGATATATTTATTTGGGCAAGAGGGTAAATTCGTTTTACTTATAGTTCAGCTCTTCAGGGTTGCTATGTTATCCGGTCGTACTTTACATGGCGCTTTGTGCGTTAGAAGTTAGTGTAGGGGTGAATGTTTACATTATTCAAGGGAGTACGCCCTCCATGTATCAAGTGTAATACAGATTTACATCAAAACTCGCTTATGTATATGTCACCAGTTAAACATTTTTTTTCATTGAAACGCTTATAGTTACTGACAGGCTGTAGCATCAATTATTATTACGATATATACAAAAAGCGAGAAGCTAGCTTTTGTTATTTCACCTTAGTAATTAGGCAAGAACAACGTACAATGTTGATGGAATGCTTCTTTAAATTCAGAACAATTTCGATTAAACATATTGCTGTGGCATTCAAAAACTCATTTTGCTCGTAATGCGCGCGAAAACAACGCTTATGATGCTATGCCTTGAGGTGAATGAGACGATAATTGACAGTTCCAATACACAAAAGATAAACCCCCGCACGGCCTCATATACGCGCCTTATCTAGTTTACACGTTACCGATGCAGTGGGTAATCAAAGTGACAGATAGCTGTACAAATAGTTGTAACCCATTGCATTATCGATAGCTGACAAACACACCCAAGTTACCGTTTGGACCCTATACCGCCTAAATTCTACGCTGATAGCTCGTACAATTGTTATCAGTCGCCTTCCAAATAACTTCGGCGCTTAGTATTCACCCGAAACTGTATTGGTTATTTACCGGAACAACAGAATAAAGTACGGTATTAGTTCTATGTTCTCATTGGCATATGATCACGTGTGATTGTTATCAGACACAGAAGAAATGAACCATATTCAAGCGATTCCAGTAGATCAATTAGGGCTTGTTGGCATCAACATTGCCATTGACATATGGATCCTACTCGCGACGAAATTATTCAATTATTGTCCTTAAACGTGGATTAACCTGGATGTTTATATAAATGCATGCATTCGTGGCTTAGCAGAGTATGTTTGGCTGTTCAAACCCGACCGCAGAAGTCAGTTGCATGTGCAATCGAAATCTGTGTCTCGTAGATATGCGGTTTAATGCTTGAATCATTCAACTAGGATGATAGAATGTTTCCGTAGAAATAGTAGACTATGTTATTGCTCCTAGACATTAATACATTATCCATACATCACATGTGAGGTCGATCCCTCATGACATAAAATATATATAAATCCGCAGTCAAGATACAAACCCTCGCCTCTCCTACCGCAACGAGGCTCAGTTTATGTAATGCACGAAAAAAAGTCCTGATACTTTTCATAACATATTACTTGACAATCTTTAATCCATTGTCTACTAAACGAAGGTATAACTACACGGTATAAATAAGTGGAGTAACCTTACAAAGCTATCACATGCGTCGTGTCATCAGCAAAATCATTCTGCCATGGAGTTTCCAAGTAATTTAAACGAAGGTTTAATTACACAGTATAATAAGAGGAAAACTTTACAGAGCTATTACATGTCTCTTGTCACCAGCAAACTAATTATGCGGTGCAATTAACTTCAGAGCCATACGGATTAGTGTCAAAATAACTTCGACTACGTGATAAACACGTCTCGTTTCTGTGGCGCCTTCGACAGAGTAACAAGCAGATTTGCTAGGCTCTACATGAGGCGCTATGCAAATGCCAATATTCTTAGTGACGACCACAAGCAATGACTTTGACTAACTTACATTTACTGTTAATATGTTAAAGGAACTCACTTGCCTGACATAAACTTGCTTAACGTGCTCTTGTATTAGCAGTGAAACAGTTAGCTCGGTTTTTTGCCCTTACTGTGTATTCAAGCATTCACGTGCACCCCCATGACGGAACGTGTCAAAAATGTAAACGGGCAATAAACGTCTAAGTTATGTTCTTACAATGAAGTTATTTGGTTTTACAAGTTACACGCAATTTTCGCCAATAGCTTTACAGTAAGCTTTGTTCGTGTGATCTAAGAAAACCAAACATCAGTCATACTCCATGAACTCGATATCTCACCGTCTTCTGTGTTGCATGATAAATAATATGACGTTATCAAGCCACTTATATATAACTGATTTTGTGCTGGCAGTAATGTAACCAAAACATCGACCATAATATCCCGATATATATGTTTGTTCATGATAACAGGCGAAGGCCTATTGTGTTTAAATACAATTGTGCATTCCATGTAAAATGATAAATATTATGCTAATAAACGAACAATTGATTGTCAACCTTAAATAAATCTGATAATGTAAATTATTCTTAATGGATTACGCTGTCACTCTATGCACCAAGTTGAGGACGATATCAATCAGATAATGTAGTCTGAGCCGATTTCATGGGCGAGCCAAAAGTATAATAAATGTGAATGCGATACTGCGTAAATCTGCTTTCTTGATAAAACCACATTCAAATTGAATGAAATTTCGCCTAATGCACTGATTCAATCAAGATATAAATCATGTAACATGACCTTGACATGTCATGAAATTGACAGAAGTAATATAAGAAAAGATGAGGTTATTAAGTTGCAGTTCAGACTGTTCCACTGTCAATTTTGATGAGGGTTTCTTAAGCTGGCGTCTTGAATATTAGCTTTCAACGATGATGGGTTCTGATACAAGTTTCATCATCCCGAATTATGTAGTAAATATTTATGTTTGACATTGCTTTAGAAAATTAAAGCATTTGAGTTGGGCCGTTTTGGTTAGGCTGCATTTTGGGTACTTTGTTATCAAAAGTTAAACAAGAATGAACGAAATGCTGAAAATGGTACGAATGACAATAACTAAAGAATTTGTGAATCATCGTCGCTACTGGTTAGAGGTATGTCATAATACCAATTAGTGCATAAAATAACACAAAAATGATGAAACTAATGCACAGGTAATTATTGATTTTACAAACACAAATATGATAGCTAGGGTCGCCGATATAGAAAATTCACCCCAGAATGAATAGTCGAATCTGGTAGGGAATTCATAATGGCAACAGAAACGTCCGTTTATTAGCTGCAATGTGTAGAGCAAGCGAGGTGACGTGTCGTAGAACGTTATATTGTCCGCAATAACGGACTGCCGTGGGTAATGATGAAAGTAACGTTCGCCGCTGGCATTTGGACGTATCCCATGGTATAATTTGTGATTATAAGTCAACATATTCTCATCAAAATCACTGCGTTTCAGTCTGATATAAGACATACGAAGGATGTATCAATAATATATTGATTAGCCCTGGAAGTTATCAAAACTTCGCCATATTTTCCCGCTTATCTCACAGTCATTGTATGAGGCCCTTCGATGTGCCTCATTAGGTGAGCTGCGCGTTGACAACCGAGTTATGTACGCGTCAAATATCTGCCTCTTTGTCGAAGCTAACGGCTGTGTGTCGCACATTAAAAATGAGCACCGATGTCTTTGTACAATCCAATCCAGTGTACGGTTATATTTACAGGTTTGTATATATTATGGACAAGTTTCTAAACAATAAGATATTGAACTCAGTACTGAGATTACCGACAGAAAAGGTAATAATAGTATTTTAATAATATATTTCATATGCTGTCAGTGATCTTTTTAAACATATTTGGTTGTCAATTGAACAACTCAAATTTGTTTTAACTAAAGGAAGAGTAGCTTATCGTAGAAATTGTTATGTGTTATCGTCATATTCGCAATTACATTTCTGCCTTTTTATTATGCTTCGTATATTCGTAGCTACATCTGTAATTGGATGATATCTTGCCACGATGTAATTCACACACAGTTGAAATATGCAACAACCTCATACAACACCTTGCAGACGTTTGGCTTAATTTTATATTAATCGCATCGTGCTTTTGATTGGAAGTAATATCTGTAATCAACTAAATAAGGAAGTTTTACTAATCAATTCAATATACAAAACAGATATGGCCTGTTGAGGTCACACTATACTAAATTAAAAGAATGTCACACAACCTAAGCAAATGCATTGTTGCATACAACCTATCAGTTTCAGCGTGTTAAATGCATATTTCTTTTGTCGACAGTGTAACTTATCAATGTAAAAGCTGCAATGCTTGAGCAGCCCAAAATTTATTGTTAGGCTAATAAATGCACATACCCTTGTTAAGTGCAGGTCGCCCACAAGTTGTTTAATAGCTCTAACTTAGCATTTGACAGCAACATATAAAACACTGCAGTCGAAATAACGTGTACTTTTTTATTATGCGAAACATGTTTTTGATATATTACACTATTAACAGCTATGTTATATATGTTAAAGCCCCCCCCCCCCCCCCATGGTAAATGCTAGCCTAAACATGAGATGATTAATGGCATACGGTATCGGAAGCTAACATGAAAACACTACCAGCTCAGAATAAATAGCCGTTCATCCTATATCCAGGGCATGTTTACTATTATTCCTTTCGGGCGGGTTATAGTGACCATTATAAAGAAGTGGCTGTCACGTTAACGATATGCTCCCGATCAGAAAAGTCACACAAAGCAATCCAATATGACAAGAAATCGATTAACATATATACAAAGTTGCCATGCTTGTATGAGGCCGTACTTTAATATTCATCTGTATAATTTATACGTTTAATACGTCTTGAGTTCGCCGACGCTCGGAGGTGTATGGTGTGAGTTACTGTGTGCTTCTTCGTACACGTCTCGATGTATTCTTGAGGATCAATAATGGCGCAAGCTGGAAATTTCTTAAATTGCATTAAGATATAAGGATGCTGACTGTGATGTCCGATTAGCGTTCCGTACTATCTATTGTTTGCGATAGGTCTCACAGACAGCTCTTTAATGCTTTATGGATCTTGGTGTGTCCGTTTACAGCAAACGAATATGTCACCGACGCCATAGTTCTTCCAAAAGGATTTATGAAGATTAAGGATAACGCACAATATGCGTTAGGAAGTTTATATCATGCAGGAAGTTGTCTCAATGAAGTAACCTCAGCATGCAATTTAAAATGCCATCATGACGATTACTCTAAGATTGATTTATTTGTGAATCCCCATTTGCAAAGAGGTCACTTCAAAATTGTCGAATGATGTTAACAATATATCATGTTACATTTCCAATGCATAACAATTCACTGGTGATTGTTATTAGATCAGATTCCAGATAACGAGTGCTTAGTCGGCGTGTGTAAATAAGCACAAAAGTACTGCATCGACAGATGCTGACATCGCTTTTATTGATCACTCACTCGTAATCGATCAGGGTTGGCATTTAAAAAAATAGCGTCCATTGTTTCAGAACACCTGATGCATGACTAAGATTTGTTTTATTCGGCACAATACATGTGACATCTCATTCAACACGCTGAAATCGCATGCTACGAGAGGCTTTGAGGTATATACCAGGAGAGGATTAATTTATGGTTTACTTAATGCCGTTGTTTTTATGTCGTGAGCATCAATCGAGATAATTCCACGTGAAGCCTCAATATGTTACACTGTGTCAAGCAATAGAGATTGATATCCCACCACTGGAGGCTAGTCGCATAGCGTGATGGCATTCGCGTCCATCTAAATCAGCAATAAACGCCCTGTTAATGCACCTATTGTATTTCGGATACTGTACATTAACGCCACGATTAATGTATCGTACTTCGCAGTGTAGTTTTTAGGAAAAGAATATATAAATCTATGTCTGCGTGGAACTGATGTAATGGGCGAGCCGTTTTCAAATTACGAACATATCATACTACCTTGATATTGCCGTTATAATTTTGGCGCCTTTCGTCTCATTCTGGAGGATTTATTGCTATCTCTGAGTGTTTACAAGACACAAATCAACACTCGGCGCTGATGGCCAATCCTTTAACGGGAATGCAGTAACAATGAGATGGTACAACAAAGGAATAGTTATTACCAACTATGCAACTGATCATGTATTTGACACGTTTGTACTATGACATAGCTCTCAACTGAGGAACTTTTAGTATATTTACGTCATCCTTTCACCACGATTCAGTCTGTATTCTAGGTAGCCAATTCACATAATGCAAGCGTTCTACAAGCAATGCTAGCGCTCTGTATGTACATAGAGTAGCAATAAATGGATCGGTTTGTTATGACCCCGTCCCTTAATGTTCATGTTTTGAGGCCACGTAGATAGTCATCGCAAGCTGATCATTTTATCTATATCGCAGCAAAATTGCACGTGTACCATCTAACGGCAGATTCAGCATATTGGAAAATGAAAAACATTTAGCAGCAATTGCTCCATTTATATGCACGTCACGACTTCGATCATGCCGTCCTGATGACAAACACAATGCATTGCTATTATATGGTTAGGCTATCCGTATAAACCTGACGCCTGAATGACCATGTTAATGTTGTAAAGCTGACATAAGGAAAGAATCTTAATTTAATGTCACAATCCCAGCTGTCGTTATAAATGTGATTGAGCTAAACGGTAATGAATTGCAGTAGTTATTATTAACACAAATCGATGGCCTGTAAAAGTACAAGCTACACAAAGGCACTCGCATATCGTGAAAATATTGCACTGTATAAGTTGGAGCTAGAGCGTCACATTTATTGTAGCTTTGCCAGCCACTTCCTTCAGACATACTTGCGATTCGCAAAAGACCTACAGGAATGTTTATATTCGTATATGAATAACACATGCTTCCATTGCAATTCACTCTAAAAACAGTAAGCAAAAACGTACATTACAAGCGAAATCTGTGTGTATCGGTAGACCCAAGAACAGAAACAGTCCGACGTATTTCTGTTAGATAAAGTTTGAATTCTGTATTTTAATTTATGATCGCACTTTCGATAAGATATTGGATCAAACTGGAATGACATTTCGCCATCAGTTCCGCTATTTCAAAAGGGCTAGAGCATTTGACAAAGACTCGCTTCCACGAAAAGTATGCAGCCTGAACTTCAAGAACAATTAGCTGTCATATAAGCGCATCAGAGAGCCCTCTCGTGGATATAAAACATATCGCATGAACGTGCTGGATCAGGTACTCTGCATGTTCAATCTTAGCACATCAAGATCTCATAGCACAAAGCGAATATATGCTGAAGCACGGAGTGACTTGTGCAACTAGAGAGCCTCTAGATGCCTTTTTGGATCTCGGTGCGTCAGATAAAAGCAAACGAATATAACATCCGCGCCATAAATCCTCCCACGGGAAAAGGATTGGAATTTATGTAGATCAATGGCAAAGCACATTATGCCCAAGGAAGTTTTTATCAGACATAAAGTTGCGTGTGAATTGATCTTAGCATTCGAATGAAAATGCCATCGTTTCGATGAATCAATGATGAATTAATGTTTGCATCCACATTTGCATTGAGGTCAATTAGTTTCAACATTTCCTCAATTGAATGCACATATTGATGTCCTCCATCATGCATCATATCTTAGAGTATTAATAGTAGTATAGGATATAATAATATATATATATATAATATATTTTCTATATATGTGTGAGAGGGGATATGGAGTAATTACGCTTCTTTGTGATCCACGGTAATGTAATTACGTTGATCTCTCTCTTGTAGCTATTTTGCGCAGTTGATGGGTTATGGAATGAGTCCGCAAAAGATTTGTGCTAAATTTAATGTGCCTACTAGGGATACTGTATGCTATCATAAAGTAAGGCAATCACCATATTCATGAAATTTATCACATATATGTAGGAAAAAATCATATAAACGTTTTTTGTAACGAAAGTCCGGATCGAAATAGTTTATGTGTTTTACAAATTCTCCAACATTCCTTTGTTTTGTGCAATATGCAGTAGACCAAGTTAACCATTCGGATTACACAATAATGGTAGCGTTATGTATGTACAAAACCGTTTGTAGAATAAGTAACTGCAAAAAGATATCACAATTGCACGCTTTGCAACCCCGTTTTGACACATTGCATTTACAGTGCTCGGCAGTGAAATTCATGCGGTGGCAGTGGCATTGCAGGTGTCACAGGATTGCAAAACAAACCCATTTGATGATATGATTGGACCAGGTCCGGATTACGATGCCTAATAGACGTAGAAAAGTACTGCAAAAGATATATACTGATTAAGCCTGATCAAAGCGTAGCGTGACGTTGGTTCAATCTCACTATAGCGATCCCTGGAAGCTTCAGCAATCAACGATTTGTTCAATAATTACAGCACCTTTTTTTACAAGGTGCAATACTTGCGACATCTCATTCAACACAGCTGCCAAAAGTTGTTTACCAAATTGTATCGAAGTATATGCTACGGCAGGCTTTCTTGTATCTACTACAATGCTCATAGACGCTGGAGACGCGCGTTATTGGATTAGCGTTGGACCAAATCAGCAATAAACGACCAGCTAATGCGCTTGTTTCGGAAACTGTACATTCACGCCGTTGTTAATGTATTGTACTCAGTAGTTTACATTTAAGGAAAATTACGGCTAGATATGTCGGCGTGCAACTGAGGTAATGGCGAGCATGATTAAATATACGAACATATCAAACCATCTCGTGTCGGACATGTGGTAATGAAGTTATATATTAACGGCGTTTCCGGACTACGCTGGGGACGAGGTCTCGTCTGCGGGGTATAACTGCGATCTCTGAGTGGTTTACACGACACAAATGAAATACTCTGCGCTGATGGGCAGTCCCTTTAGAGATAATGTAGTAACAATGTGGTGGTTAAGCAAACGAGTAATGTACGCGTTTTACCCGGTTCAGTTGGTATTTTAGTTACCCAATTGGTACTGGCGGGCTGTCAATAATGCTGAAGTTATGTCAATAATACTGTGTTATGTCACTAAAGATAGCGTTATGTCAATAATTCTAGCTCGCTGTCACTAATGCTAGCGATCTTGAAATATCGCTAGCATTATGTGACTATAGCTTGCGTTCTGTCACGAATGCTAGCTTTATTTCACAAATGCTAGCTTTCTGCCTATCATACTTGAGTTTTGTCATTCATGCTAGCGTTCTATCATAAATGCTAGTGATTTTGAAATAAAGCGAGCGTTATATCACCTATACATGCGTTCAATCCCTAATGCATTCCATGTAGGTATAATTCTTTGCTACCCTCATACATAGCAGTTTATACATATGCCATAATAGGAACCCGTCCAGGTGATTCTGCTGAGTCCGGCACCAGAGATAGGCAACGTGACTCTCTTTCGTCGATCCTCCTACTTATAAAAGAGTTAAAAGAACTTTCATATAATGTAGACTACCATTGTGAATTCTCATCAACTCACTTGCGCGAACGTTTTTTTATTACTCAAAATATTGCTTTCAAGAAGCCTCGGGCTGAAATTGAAGCAATGGCAGTATGAGTTGCATCTAATCTCTGTTACAGGATCATACAAGATTGCCCAATTGATCAGTGCCATTACAATTGATGCAATTGGGTGTGCTGTATAATCATTATACTACAGATTGTAATGATAACGCCATCCATGATACTGCATAAGAGAGTCTCTACATAGCGGGAAAATATTTTTTTATGGGGATAAGAATCCTAGCTGTCGTCATGAATTTGACTGAGCTCAACAGTAATGAATAACAATTATATTATTGAAATATATTGATAAACCGAAGGAGTACGGGCTAAAATATAGCCATTGAAATTCACGAAAATATTGCATCGTACAATTTAGCGATAATGGGTCTCATTTTCATGTGACTTTGCCAGCCACTTTCTGCACACACAATGACTAATTCAAAATAGACTTTGAGGAAGGATATATCCGTTTATAAATAGGACAGCTTTCCTTTGAAATCCACTCCAATAAGTTCCAACGTCGAAAAGAATCACAATAACATGTGACCAGCTAATCAACCGAGAGCATCAGATACAAAAAGCAGGGGAATATTCTCTCTTCTTGTGATACTCTTCACATCTCAGACAATGATACAATCAGACAATGATAAAATCGGTGCGATCTTTGACGATACAGTTTTTTATAATGCATCTCTATGCGTTTTCGTACTGTGCTATAAGTGGTGGATTTCAGTTTTATAACTGAATTATTTGCATGCGTGGCTTGTTTTCGTGTGAGTGAGAACAGTTTGTCTTGTGCAGATATCAGCGTATCCCATCAATAATCGGCGGAGGGGGGGGGGGGAGTTTTTGTGACCTACATTATATTGTGGACGATGCAATGAAGAATGAATATACCATCCGGTGAAGTAATATGCCTACCTGCATAGAATATCGACTAAGTCACCCTTTAACCGAAATCTGTCGATGTTGTCAAATATAGATTATTTATCATGATTTTAAAATCATAGCCCAATAGATGGTGATGGGGTGTGAATTAGACAGGTAACGATAGATTATCGAGTTATGGTTTGTAATATGAATATTGGTGTGTAGTGTTTCTTCCATGGAATATAAATGCTTTCTTACTTGATTTGTCAATTAGCGTGTAAGCTGTTTTTAATAAACCACTTCATTTATGTGTGTGGATTTCTAGCTGTGGCAATGCTGCTCACAAAATTTTATGTATGCTAATTTCCCGAACAACCACGATATCTCTTCCATGATTGTTTGAAATCCGCTCTAAGTTGCAGTAACATCAATATAATGGCATTATGTCGTCATATCCTCAAACTATCTCTAAATATCCTTATTTATATGATCCATATATCAAAATATAAATTTAGCTTGATCCTCTCATTCATGCAGCCTATGGATTTGTTGCAACTGTCAGCAGGTGACAATATATATGCCACGGGGCTATAAAGTAGCGGCCCAATGCTGGCATTTATTGTCGCTTCAGACCCAGTTTATCATTTTAAGACCATTGATCAAATGCAATAGGTTCCGGAACAGGTTTCCAAGAAATTAAGAATGAGAATGAATGAGTTTTTGTCGTTGATATATCGAATCATTACCCGAAAAAATAAACTTTACAGTGAAAATATCTGACTTCAACATCCAGTGTAGCAGAAGTATGACCTCCCTGAACATTCAAATGACTTGTTTGCACCATATCACACCTATCAATTGCGACATTCAGCATGTGTTATTAACCTTCCGCATTGGCAACAGGCAGAACATCTTCAATGGTTTTAATATTGAACTATCGAGCAAGCAATTATGTCTAGTACATTGTGTGCCATGAGCAGATGACGCCTATTCATATATAAGCGACGAGACATATCAATTACTGGTTGTGTTGGAAGGAACCGCTAAAATATCCTTATAAAATATGTGTCACATTAATGTTACATTGTTGTAGCTCTTGACTATTCTGTAGCACGTTGCACTCTTTCGAAAGTCATTGAGGTCCAGAACAAGCCACAGAGCAGACATAGCTATTCAACTCATCCCCACAACCCCTTCGGATATTATTCTAGCGCTTTCCGGCACCGAATAGTCGTCATTTTTCATTAAGTTTACGTGAGAAGACGAATATTGCTCACTCATAGTACGCCCACCATTCAGTGGTCGACGGAGTAAATATTGCATATACAGTCTCTAACCTAAATATGCACTTTATATGCTAATGAATAGATAGAAATGTTATTATCAATCATTACTCTTAGCAGCAGACAAATTGCTAAGAGCTGAGACAAGATCTTTATTGACATGCAACGCGATGTTAGAGAGCATGATTCATTCGCATCCATCCCCACCCCTCCAGGACATCACCAATAAGCCTTTCTATTTTTGTATAATCAAATATGACTATTGTTGTGCAAAGAATAAAATACCCCCGTTTTCCCTGCGATTTTACTTCGCGGGCTCTAATTATGAATCGTCGTTGTGTCAGCTAGTAGCTCATTGTAATAATAAATGTTATGGTTCAAAGGATCATATGACTTTATATACTGCTGTTTGAAATTATCACATCTCTCTGTTGTCCACCCATTCATGTTTGGCATCATATTTTCGTGGATGTTTACATTCATGTGGATGAATGTGTTTATATCAGTGAGAAAAAGTACGACAATAACAAAACTTACATTGAAGCACAACGAGTCAATCTTTCAGCTCCTTCTGTTTGAATCAGTGCGTCAGCCGTTGCAGCATTAAAACCCCTTGCCTATATTTGACTGTACAATTATTTCATGAACCATGAGCCCCTTCTACAACATTCAAAGGGTCACATTTAATAACATGACATTCACGTGATATTTCTTGAGATGACCCCTGATGAACCCCAATATATGCAGCATAATACAATAGGAACCTATTGCAGACCTTTGTAGAGTCAAACGTATATGTTGTTCTATATTTTACTGACATCTTTTGTAATCCTTATTCCTGAAGATGAAACAAAATGTTACGAAAGGGCATGAACGGCCATTCATTTATAACAATACATAAATAACGGGCATTTGACGTCAATAGTTTCAAACATAAACAACTGGCCTCCGGTCGGTTTTGCACATTTTGGCCCACCTAGTTCGTCCACAAGTTTACCTAATGGCTAATGCAAGCAAATGTTAACGTGTTATATTGGATGTTCAGCCACAAAAACGAATTGTAGCTAGCACGCCTTACCATTAGAGGCGACCATGGCATTTGAGCGGCAAAAAGGTGGAATGACTCTAGCATTACAAAGCCTATAACTGTTATCAAATATAAAGTAATGCTTCCGCTGTGCCTACCATTGACTAAGAAGCAGATAATTTAAGCATATGCTAACTGCTTACTGTATTTTACTTAGCGTTATAAACTTCTGCGGCGCTTATCATGTAGATATACTACAAGGAATGATTGTAATTCAGTATAAGCTGTTTTTCATGCTATTGTAAGAGTGATAGTTATAACAATAAAGTCTCAATTATTGGGGAGCCCTGCGTTGTTTTATGTACTCACTTGTGTGCAACGCAATAAAGCAAGCAACGCCATGCCATTATGCCATAGGCATTTAACAACATGCCCCAATACGTCACTGTGTACCAGACAGGAGACCATGATCCATAAACAACTTGTTGTAAGCCGCAGTGTATCCGGTATGGCTGATGGTAGGCGCCTGGGAATCGCGCCTTATAATTAGAGTCAATCCGAACAAGCAACGCAAAGGCTTGCTCTGTTTTCAGCGTAAGTCAAAATTTTAGGTAACTTACAAGGAAGGTGTCGCTTAATTCGGCTACGTAAAAGCTAAATGACATGGGTGTGAATACGAAGCTATCATGAGTTGTTACATTCGGATATTTGCGTTTTTATCTCTACGTGTTTTGCAAGTAAATTTACTGGGCTCCGCGGTGTGAGACCTGCATTACTTAAAGCAAACATAATGCGTAAATGACTCGTCGTATGCCGGGGTTCGATATTAGAAGTTAATCAAGGTAAAACACATATTGAATGCATGCACTCAGTTGAAAGGTTTGAACCATTAACTTCTCAATTAAAATCATTCTGGCCGTATCTGATCTTCTACCTAATATAAAACACAGTCCCATTTGGTGGAGGCTTTATTTGTCACGCTGAAATCGGTGCATTCTTTATCTGAATGAAAGTACTTGATTATATGGTATTCAGAATACATTTAATGTTATGTGCAACTAATATTTTTGTCAATTTATATCCCAGATTCTGTCATTCCTTAACACTATTTGTGCATCATTGAGTTAGACAATATGCTTGTATCAAGGATGTCACAATATTATAGACTCCGATGCACAACTAATTTGAATTAAAATGCGTTTTACAAGTAGGTTTTTGCATAGGTGGAAAAACACCTCCTTCTTCCTGTAATTTACAGACACAAAATGACTCTTATACGGCTTTGAAAAAGGGAACCTTATTGTGAGGCATCAGGGTCTCCCGATGAACGCGTCTAATAATGGCGTTTGGTGATAATTCGGATTAGGAATATGCAATGCTAGGATCTAGATGAAGCCTAGTTCGAAGTGAATAGTTTTCTAGGCTATTAGTTAATAATACCCCGATTAACTGACTAAACTCTACCTTGGGATATTGCAGGCAGTTACTTTCATTGTTACGTGTTAATTAGACAGATATCTCGATTGCAAGTTAATCAAACATGAACAAAATTAATCTATAAGCTATATCACCTTTGCTCATAATATATCGTGATTACCAACTTCGTTCTCAAAAGTTGCTACAATGCCTTGCTTTCTATATACTGATTTACAACAATGCTACAATTATCCTCAATTCATTCGATATTTGCGATGCAGATGCAGTGCGCTATTTAAGGATTTTACATTAGAGGAAGAATGCAGTACAAAGCTGGGTATGGTACATGCATCAAATACCTTTTGTCAAGCACAAATGAAAATAGCTTAATAGTGCTATTCAGCCTACTATCGGTTTTTCACATCGTTTAGAACATTCAAGATCTCCAATAATTACATATGTCACATAATGTCATCATGTCAGACATATAACCACCAAAATCCATGGTAGCGTTTTCAATGAACAAAGTTGGTTGTGTTTAAAGTAACGTAATGCAAATCACAATTGCAAGTGTTGCAACTCCCATTGCATTGCATTAACATTCCGGATGCGGTTGGCAGTTGCATTGAATAAATCACACAGTAGAACAAAACAATAAGATAATGTTTCATATACCGAATACTTTGTCAGTGTTGGTATATAAGTAAAAAGTATTGCAAATACAAATGGTGACGTCAGTTTTATTGATCATTCAGCACGGCCTATAGATGTACCTGGATCCATTTCTCACTCATAATAGATCCGGATTGGACTAATCACAAATAATTTGATTTTATCAATAAATACCACACCTGGTGCATAATTACCACACCTGGTGTGAATCGCTTTTATAAGCCATAATACATGCGACATCTCATTAAACACAGCGGCCAAAAGTTGTTTACCAATTTGAGTTTACTTGATGTCGGTACTTTATGTCGTGAGTAACAAACGTCATTATTCCACGTAAAACCGCAATATGTTGCATTGTGTCAAGCACCAGGCACATTGTCAGTTAACGACTTATCATAAGCAATATGGATTGATATCATACAGCACAAAGCAATGTTCATAGTCGGCGCCAGAGACACACGTTATGACATTTGCGTTCGTTCAAATCTGCAAGTTATTGCGCTTGTTTCCGATACTGTGCTATTACGAAAAGGGAATGTATTATAGTCAGTTGTGCTATATTGACGGAAAATCATCGATAGCTATGTCTGCGTGTAACTTGGGTAATGGTGAGCAGGATTCAAAATACATGCATATCATACCCTGCCTGGGATTGAGCTAGAGGACATTGGTAATGGCTATGGTAATTTTGGGTTTAACGTCACTTTCAACAAAGGGATGATATCGTGACGGTGATTGATGAGGATGATTGTGATGCTTGGACAGCTACCCTTTACCACAAGCGACCACTTGGCACAAACCCATTGCCCATACTGGGTGGCGAAACCCAAGCCGCTGGGACAAAGGTTCAGCATTGTACTATTGAGCTACTGGGTCGGGTGTCTGATATGAGACCGCCATATAACGTGATCATCCAATTGAGGGAGATTCAGTTAGGTTGCTACATCTTGGTATCGAACCCAAAACCTCTTGGACGAAAGGCGACGCAGCATACAATCACACAACAGGAACCGGCTAGACAATAGTGAATAACAGTTAGTATTTTGGAAATCCACCAATAGCCAACAAAGTACAAGCTACAAAAAAGCACTCACATATCTCGAAAACCATGCAATTAGGAGCTTAAGGGGCACATTTCATGTGAATTTGCCTGCCACTTCCTTCACACATACTGGCAACTTTGCAAAAGACCTACATGAATAATATATCCGTATATGAATACCACATGCTTTCTTTTCAGTTCACCAACTGATTATAGTTCTAACGGCGAAAATATCGATAATAACATGTGCCCTGTTGATCAACCGAGAGCATCGCATGAATGCCAAGGAATATTCGTTCTATGTTCGATACTCTTCTAATCTCCGACTGTACAGTTTCGTACTTTTTTTCATAAAGCTTCTTTATACTTATTCGTGCTGTGCTATTAGGGGTTTAATTATTTGACGGCCGTTATTGTTGCACCCCGCTCCGTTTCAAGCTTTGCTAATGCTGCCCTCAAGATTGTAGGTACCGCTTAATTCCTAGTCAACCACGATACCGTTTTCAAGATTGTTTCAAATCCGCTCTACGAGGCGAACCACAAGAACCACAATAGTAGCGATAGCATTCAAATGCTGGCATTATTTCGTCATATCCCCAATCCTCCTTTTAAATATCTTTGTTTACGATCGCAAATTTATGCCACATCCCATTCGGCTCCAAAACACACAGGTTTGCATATTAAAACAAATTTCGATGATTGAACTTGATTAATTTAACTTGACACACTCGTTAAGCAGACAATTGATCTACCGCAAATATAAGCAAGTGACATTTCATGTGAGACAGTGCTATAAAAGTGCAGCCCCATGCTGACGATTTTAATTATTTCAGACTCGGATATCTTTTGAAATGAGAACTTAAATTAACTGAGTGGACAATTATGCATGAGAACAATTCAATTGTCCGTCTAAACACAGTTTCTTTAAGAATGGTCGCAGGTAACACGCCAAAGCAGTCGAATAATATTGCGTATAATAATATCTGTGTCATGCACAACGAATTGTCAATAACCTAATAAAATATTATGAAATAATGCTTTCATTCATATGGTGTTTTACCGGACAAGATCGAGGGATAATAAAGTTTATCATAATCATTTGTTTAGACACATTAACAGCAAACAACTACAAAATTGACGTCACAAAATTATTTGGTTAAGATTTTCAAACCATGGTTGATAACCTTCATCTTTATTTGGCAACAGTGTGAGACTCGGTTTATTATGTTATGCAGGATCTCATATTAAAACGCCGGATGGTAAATACCTTCTTCATTGAATTATCGACAGTTTAATGTAGGTCACAAAAACAATTCCCCCTACATTTATCAAATACACTTGTATCTGTAAAAGCAAAACTCACACGATAACAAGCCAAGCATGCAAATAAATCAGTTATTGAACGGAAATCGGTAAAATATTGCAAGCTATTTTATAAGAAATTCTAGCTAAACGCATAATCATGCTATCTCCATACAACACTGAAGAAGATTCCCGTTGGGCGAGAGAACACAACTGTGACACCAATACTGTTAAAGTATAGCCGGATCAGATCATTTAGAGTGGGGTGCAACAATTACGGCAGCACATGAAAACATAAAGATACATTATAAAGAATCGTACGTACTATATAGAACCGATTTAATGATAGTCGGAGGAGTTAGAAGAACGAATATTCCTCTGCCTTTTATCATGCGATGCTCTCGCTTTAACAGCAGGTCGCATGTCATTTTCAATTTTGTCGACGCTGGAACTATAATCAGTAAGAGTGGATTTCAAAAGTTCCATTTCCTATTTATATAGTGATATATCCCTCTTTTAGGTTTTTTGTGAAGTCGCCGGGAAAAAAAGGGCTGACAAAGTTACAAGAAATGTGACCCTTAAGCTTTACACAGTTTAGTGCAAAATGTTAAAGATATCTGAGTGCAATTTTGTAGTTCGTGCTTACGTTTTATTTCAAAAATATATACTCCGATTCATTACCGTCTAGCTTAATCATAATAATAACGACGGCTGAGATTGTGGATGCAAATTGATAAATTTACCTTTTTCAGCCTTATAACATTTACTCGGTCATTGGTCATTAGGTTCATACGGATAACACATACATATAATAGCGATGCATTGTGTCGGCCATTAAGACTGTTTAATACGTTGATCGAAGTCGACAGAAATTGCTGCTGAATCTTCTTCATTTTCCAAAGCACGAGGCATCATCTTGGCAAAGTATTGTGTGAGCAAATTCTATTACGTGTGCCTCCGGCGAGGACTATGAGCTTTGTATGACGCTGTACGACTCGCATCCATTGAAGTCATAACAATCCCCATTGCTTACTATAAACCCGTAACACACAACCTGCTAGGTGCATGAGACAACGCAACATATTGAAGCTCACGACATAACAACAAAGACTGAAGTAGCCCTCATGGGATGCACCTATTAAATTTCTATCCACATGTAAGTCGTTAAAAATTGCAAAGAACTTTTGACCGTTGTTTTGAACGAAATGCGCATGTATTGTGCCTTAAAAGAAATGATTTGCTCGTTGCGCCAGGTGTTGTTAACAAATCATCGCTAGTCGTGAAGATCGAGTATGCGTGAGATGTGGATGATGGTACACCCAATGACAAACCAATAACACTAACGTTAGCATTGGTCTTTGCAGTACTTTTCTGCTTATTTACATTTCAATAGTCAACCGGAACCCGGTCTAATCATATGACAAAACACACATTTATTTGCAGTGCTGTGTGGATTGTGAAATGCTACAGCCAGCCGAATCCTTGATTCCGGTGTCTAGCACTGTAAGAGAATTTATAGTGTCTAGTAAACCAATCTGATCTGTTATGACTGGCTACATACAGATGATCATTTTCTGGACAAAATTATAGCCCTTTAATATCGTACAGTATCCCATTATGAGGCTAATTAACAAGAGCATTTTGTCCACGAAGAAAGTAAGCCACTGTCATCTGTAGTTGACTCTTTCCTTAACCTTTTAAATGGCAAAATATACATATATAAACTTGTTGCGATAGCCGCATATGGTGGTCGACCGCAGATTTGTGCTACATAATCAGAACTTTGCGCGACAGTTGTAGGCAGTATGGGTCTCGTAGTAACTGAATTATGTCAAGATTGATAATCATCCGGGACAAGCGTAAGAAGCGTAAGCGTTAAACAAACCAGACGTTTGTTTGGGCGTTCGGGTTATGTTCAGCTAATCACAAATCCCAATGTTAACTGTAGTGATCGCCAAAGGAGAATCTTGGCGTGGCTGTGGCATAATACATTGCAAAAAAATCCACTGCTTACTGCTTTGTCACTTGCCAGGAACTCTTGTCATTCGTTGCGAATGTTTGTGTCTGGTTTTATAAGGATACTCTATAAAGATAGAACCATTTGTAAGTTACGAAATAGTGCTGTCTTTTATCAGGATCAAGTTACTTAATGCCGAATATATATCGGGGCACGCATGCAATTCACATGAGTGTGAGATCTCCTTATCCACAAAAATCACTCTATGAGAAAAATGTACACGCTATAATGCATGTTAATTAAATCTGACCGTGTATAATAGTTCACATGAGTACATTTACCCGAAAACGGATGCTAAAATTACTTTTGCGAAGCGTTCTGCCATGTGTAGTGTATTTAAGTACTACAAAGTGTATATTTATAAATGAAATGGTATTATGTCAGAGCTATGTTTGTGTCATTTTTAGTAACTAATCGTGTCATATTTATCCACCTGGACAATAAACATGCTCATGATAACCGAAGCACATGACTAAATGATGTGTTGTATCAATAAGGAGGCTGAGCGTAAGACGTGTATTTCACCAAGAGTTACGTTGGCTTTGGTAACTGGATTAGTTGATATTCATTAAACTGAATAGCAGTGGCTTCATGTGCAGCCAATTAATTTTAATAACAATTATATCGACCTGTTCTGTAAGATATTACTAGGCAATAGCCAAACATGTTTTGTTTACAACAGCAAATTCTTCTCTTGTTTTTATGCCTAATCAGTCTACAAATTTATTTACTATGGCAAAGATATCATCAACGATATCTGCCTAAACATGAGATGTATTTAAGTATTTTGATTTTGCCCGATTTAATAATCAAATGTCCAATAAGCAACTATTCCCGACAAACAACGTTTTCTTGGTGATTGCAGATGATATGAGTCACCCTTAATAAGACATTCATACAACAACAACATAGAGAGCGGTTGCTATATATTAAAGTCAACAGTACATTGATGGAAACTAAACCTTATGCAAAGTAGGTTGCATAGTTTTCACATATGTATAGCTCTGATTTGCATATGAATAAATCACAGATTCGATCAGATGGCATCCATTAAGGCTTTCATCATTACTCAACCGCATTTGCATTGAAAAGACATAGATGCCAAGACATTCTGTTGCAGTTTATGACATCGTTAGGTAAGAATAACTCTCCTATTAGTAGATCTTCCTAAAACCACGGCCGTGGATTCCCCAACCATAATCGATCAATAATTTATATAACAGCAACTGCAATGATACTGCCGTATAAGGATTAACAACACCAAATGTAAATACCGAACAGGGTTCTAAATTAGATTTTTTTAGAATATGTGTAAAACGATGTCATTGCGATCATCCGACACAAGGTGCTCATCATATGAGTCATTCTTAATAAGACATTCTTACCACAACAACATAACAAGGGGTGGCTACATCATAAAGTCATTGTTGCATTGATGGAAACTAAAACGATGTCATTAGATACACAACAGCATGCAATGCTAGTTCAATCTATGTTGTAAACAACTTGCTTCCGTCGGATGACACAAGAAAGTATTAAGGTAAATCTATGTAAAAGACCGGGATTGCAAGTAAGCGGCACCTAAATCATAATCGAGTGTCAATAACTTTGGAAGACGCTGCTTGGAGACTGGTAGCCACACCTACATTATAAAAACAAAACCAGCCCCCTTCAACAGTTAAACGTCGCTTTAACTCGAGTAACCAAATCCTATAAATACGTTGGCACGGTGGCCGTGTAATATATTTCCCGCTAACACAAACTTTACATTGCAGAAAATAACAATTATATCGAAAAAAAACCAAAAATCGGCTGGCTGATTGCAGTTACAATATAAGACCAAGCTCAATGTTGTTTGGCACTAGATCAATATGGCTTAAACAAAATATCTTACTTACTTTATGCCGGGACAAAACACTTGAGCCATGTCGCAAATTATCCATACTATCCTATGTTTGTCAATTTTGTGGGACTTGAAGACACTACAGTCTATTTACACCGTAGATGACTTAAAGTCGCTCAATGTTTTCATGGTGTAAGCCACTGCATCATGTTTGCCCGGGGAGATTAACTATCAAACCACCGCCTGTCATTTTATTAAATATTATACCCATTATAATGGAATAAAACGAAATCGGACCAAAGTATAACATTAGAAAAACAATCGCAGCCCGAACCTTTCTTTAGATGAGTCCTGACTGACACGTGCATCGTTTTCGACATTGGTCGTTATTGGTAATTAAATAAACGCCTTTGTAGGGGGTGTACCTTTAACCATTAAGTAGCAGATATTTAGATGTTTCAAAGCCTAGGACCAAATATTCAGCAAGCCGAGCATATAACGAAATGTGGCCAAAAGCAATCAAACGTCCACTGGGGACTGTACCAGCTCGCCTGATGATACCCTCAATATGATGATAAAGCATCAGATAATATGGCGGATGTCAAAGACCTTGGGGTTGACATTCCGCTTGAGACATTGTTTTTATGACACCTGAAACGTCTGGTGATTCACGGTAGAATCGACCCAGCGGCTCGCAAGGGGCATGAAAAGGGGAGATGTGTGCTTCAACAACGTAACAATAACAGTAGCCGGAGATCATAGAGCGACTCAACACCGAGTCAACCCGTGCATTACCTCTACAATATTGGGTGCATATGCAATGCAAGGTAATGAGTGTGGATGCCTCCTCTCATAAACCTATTTTTGCTGGTCATTTTGTTTTTATTGCAGTTGATTATTACAGAATGACTTATTATTATATGGATGACTGTACGCTCAGTGTTAAGTGTCATTGGCAGTTTTGATGACAATAAGACAATATTTGATCTACTAGAATTGCTGGACTACGTTGTTCACCCACTTCAATGTTAATAATGTGCAAACTGGGCGCATCGCGTTTATGATGCGATGCAAGGTTTATCATTCGTGAATTCGAACCGCCAATAATCCCTTGTATCAAGCACCGTACGGCATATCATCTAAAAAAAAACTGTCGTTCCCGTGGGCTAGTGAAATACTGGCTGGCCCCCTGTTACTCGGGTGATCACTTTTTTGTTCCGTTAGCTAAATAGCACCGTGATGGACCTTCGTCAAAGCGGTGTGGTTTACGAAGCCAAGTGAAGCCAGGTTTGTGCCAAGTGTGATATTGCAATTAAGAGGAGCTGTCCAAGCATCAAAATTATCCTCATTCATCGCCGTCGCGAAATCGCCTTATTTTTGAAAGTGACGTTAAACCCCTAATATCACCAGTACCATTACCCATATGGATGCAAAGATAACTTGTGCTACACAGCGCACCCCATCTGATTCAGTGTAGTAGAATGATTTTCATAGACAACATATTGCTGTCAGTCTAATTGATATGAAAGTTATCACATATCATAGTATTGTATATTGTAACATATAAGTGTGTTAATAGATATAAAAATTATCGACATGGAAAAAACAAATTCATTCATCCCACAGAAATTATGTTATTGTTCAGTTAATTGACTTTATCGTCATGCATACACTATCTTATGGTAGGTATCTATGGGCATAACTTATAACCACTTCTTTTATATTAACCTCCCCATTTCATAGCAAAGGTGTTTTATGAAGTATTTTATGCCGTCGTGTCCTGGCGACATTGTAGGTAACATAAAGCCACGTCCGCATCACCCGCTGCATAATACCAATAGATCAATAAAGCTTAAATACACTTGTACGTTTTACATCGCTAACTTAATTCAGCTCATAACTCTTTTTAGCATTTCTGTAAGACACTGGACGCTCACAAACACTCTGGAACAATATTCGAATTTGTGTCAATGTAATACTCTTAAAAGATACAGTGTAGCATATAAACAAGTACCGTTGTCTAGCAAATAGCATTTCGTATATCTGCATATCAGAGATGAAAATTCAAATTGATCCGGTAGCGTTTAGAAGCTTAGTGGCATAGTGATGGTTTTGCGTAATAATCGGCCGGATGTTCCAGTTTATGTGTAATATTGAATATCACTTGCTGTAATGGTGACGTACTGATCATTGACAATATAACTCATGAGTATTAAAGTAGCGAAGCCTCCGGTGATAACTAACTTCAAGTACACAAGCAGTTCCATCTTCAATGAGGTCCATTTCTTTAATTAATAATAATTTATGTGTATGTTCCCTGCTAATTGATTCACATATCACATTGCACATGCGCTTGCTCTACGATATTATTTGGGAAACCATGGTATTGATCGCTACGTCCTATAAAGCAGAGAGTATGACATTTGAGTTTCAATGTATTTTGTAGGATATATTGAATTGTGCAATCAATGAAGGCATGACTTATTCAACAGGCGTTCCGTAACAAGGGAAATTATTCCTCCTCCTTTCGTTTTCGTTCAATATTACTCCCATAAAACCAACCAACCTTAACCGATGTCCGTCTCGCTTTCGTGTTACCGTGTACGTCTACGCAGTAGTGTTGCATAGCAAGAAAACAGTACATGACATACATTGCCGGCCAGATTTGCCCCATTCAAAGTATTGCAATTAAAAGGTTTTTATCTTGAATAGATTGAATGCTAAGCTTTAATAATACCAGCATTTTTCAGCTTTAACATTAGAGTTGTGGCTAAGACATTAATTATTGTACGTCGACTGGCTTATATGTATGTATATGATCATTTTGTGTTTGACGATTGCAAAGATTTTTTCTTCATGCACACACGACTTGCGTATTCCTTGCATACATACCCGGACAGCCATTACAAGATAACTAGTTCTTCACAAACCAAGTGAAATCTGTGTCTCGTAGATATGCGGTTTAATGCTTGCATCATTCAACTATGATGATAGATAGTTTCCGTGGCAATAATAGACTATGGTATTGCTCCTTGACATTGATATATATTAGCCATACATCATATTTGAGGTCGATCCCTAATGACAAAAGATATATAAATCCGCAGTCAAGATGCAAACCCAAGAATAAACACTCTTGTCTATTAGGATTTTAACCCAAAACCATTCACTTGTCTCGCCTCTCCTACCGCAACGAGGCTCAGTTTATGTAATACATGATAAGAGTCCATATATTTTTCGTAACATATTACTTGACAATCATTAATCCATTGTCTACTAAACGAAGGTATAAGTACACGGTATAAACAAGAGAAATACCTCCGAGAAATTCGGCGGAGGAGTTTGCAAGTAATTTAAACGAAGGTATAATTACACGGTATAATCAGAAGAAAACTTTTCAGAGCTATTACATGCGTCTTGCCATCAGCAAACTCGTTTTTGTGGCGCCTTCAACTGAGTAACAGATGTGTCAAGCTCTACATGAGGCGCAATGCACATGCCATTAATCTGAGTGACGACCACAAGCAATGACGTTAACATATTTACATTTACTGTTAATATGTTCAAGTAACTCAGCCTGTTATTATAACATAAGCTGGCTGAACAAGCTCTTGTATTAGCAGTGAATCAGTTAGTTCGGTTTTTTGCCATTACTGTGTGTTAAAGCAGTCAGGTGCACCCCATGACTTACTGTGGACGTATCTGTCGTTTACTTTGCCAGTAAACATTTGGCTGCTCCTAGTGATGTTATACGAATAGAGCGGGCAGCGTCTACGAAAAATATGAGCATCAAATACATAGTTTGGATTATTCTGCCTTGTGAAAAGAAAACTACAAATAAATTAGAACAGATTAACCGAAATAGGGTTTGAGTCAACGAAAAGCACCTTCCGAAAAAAGACAAAATTAACGTTGTATCCGACGTTGATCTGCTCGTTCATCGAATGACAAACAGGTTAATGTTGTTTACCTAATCATGCACACAGTAAACAAAGCATGACGTCATGCTGTCCATTTCTTTACTTAAAGTAATTTATGTGTATCGTGTGTTGCTATTTGGATTCACACAATGCTTTGGACGCGCGGCCTCTCTGCAATATAAAATCGGAAATCCTTGGTGAAGATCGTTTGGTCCTTTATCGCCGTTAGTCTGTTCAGTTAGCAGATCAAAGAACACCATATTGTCTTTAATGTGTTTCATAGGTTATCTCAAACGGTGCAAACAATATATGCTCGAAATATTCCATATGCATTGAAAAAGATATGGGTAAGCCCGAGATGATTCCTCCTCCGTAACCGAACTAAGAAGAATCTTGTGTGTCTGGAATATTGGGCATGCCATATTATTACTTTCGGGCATGCCAAGTTTATTACTGATTGTAAGTGCAAGGAACAACCGTTCTTTTCAATTCAATATTATATCCCATCACAGCAACCAGCGTAAAATATGTCCGTTTCAGTTTCTTGTTCACGAAGATTTACATACTATTATGTTGCTTAACATGGCACACTACATGCCATATATTGTTGACAAGTTTTGTCCCTTTCGAAAAAGTACAAATCGATGTTATTCATCATTAACATTCATCATTGTGCAGCTATTACATTAGTACATTAGTGCTGTGACTTTTTTCTTTGCCGTATCATATGATTAACAGTTTTGGTTTCGAACGAATTTTGTTTTAAAGCCTTATTTCGCCTGTGCATTTGACTGCTGCATTCATCTATATACAACAGCTATCAACATACCATCCCTTTGATCAGCTGCAATATTACAGAGTCATAAATATTATACCAGCTTAAGTAGATTTAAAATCGCAAAAAAGGCTGCACTAAATGCGATATATTGTCTTGACGTAAATATGTGGGTGGCCTGTTTACACAAGACTGCTGTTATTGTCACGGTGTCCGGTGAGCTTTATTTCCTTATTACACCTAATACGGGCGTCTGATCCTACTCAAGATAGATATTGTTGCCGGTCTGTTTTATACAACCTCACCCTGAACTGAGCCACTACACGTAACCATCAGTGATTTATAGATTAATGCTTTATATTCTGTAGATGCAGTCTATATGATAATAATTTGCTTTAATTGAACGAAGACTCATGAGATAAAACATTATGCTTTGTTGTATACGTCGAATGAAGAGTGTCGCGTCTTATCTTGATTCCCATATAGGGGGAATTATTACACTAAATATAACACGTTTTCGGACAAATATTGCATATGTTATCATTGCCATATTTCAAATAAAATGCTTAGCTAATCATATGCACAGACTGATTGGCACAAAACGGGAGACGCATTCCATGTAAAGATTTTTGTAGTTAACAAATACATGTTTGAATAATGCACTATGATATTTTACAGATGTGTTCTTGCTTTCAAGATTGATTTGCTGCATGTTAACCCATTTTTTATCAATTTAATGGATATCAACTAATCCAGTAACAATAGCTGACTCAACTATGCCTTCATTTTGTAGAATTCCAACAAGCAAATACCTGCAAACATAATGCATTATAAATCTAGTTAATATCAAACATTATTTTCTTGGTGAAATCCACGAATTATAATGCGATCTATTAAGTGTTACACTGAACCTCCATACTGAAGCAACGCGGTATTTTGTTGCGGTCCAGCGCTACTGCTTTATTGATCAAGTACATTGTCCAGGCATTGATCAATGTAGCATGATAAGTTATTAAAAAGGTGACGAAAATCTCTGGGGTGAAATACTATTCTTTTGCATTTATATATATAGCCATTCGGTCAGTTAGAAAAGTATGACGAGATGTGTATAATTGTGCCTTGTGTTGATAGGCACCAGGGGATTGATGTCCATATAACCGGAGATATGTGTCGGGTATCTATTTCATACGGATTAGCGATATATGAATCGTGTAAAAAGGCCATCACTTAGATCTTATAAATGGACAATAAACGTCAAAGTAATGTTCCTACAATGTAGTTATTTGTTTATAAAAGTACCACGAACTCTTCGTTAATAGCTTTACAGTAAGCTTTGTTCGTGTGATCTGAGATCGTCATAATTGATTGCAAACTTTGGGGCCAACACCTTGAGTAAATCTTATAATGTGTATCTTTTCATAGTTACTCAGATGTATTCTGAGCCGATCTCATTGGCGAACCAGAAGTATAATACATGTGGATGTGATATTGCATTAATCTGCTTGTTTGATAAAACTACTGTCGAATTGAATGACATTTCGCCAAATGCACTGTCAATGAAGATATAAATCATGTAACATGACCTTGACATGTCATGAAATTGACAGAAGTAATATAAGAAAAGATGAGGTTATTAAGTCGCAGTTCAGGCTGTTTCATTGTAAATTTTGATGGGGGTTTCTTCAGCTGGCGTCTTAAATATAAGCTTGCAACGACGATGGGTTCTGATACAAGTTTCATCATTCTGAATTATGTAGTATCTAGTTAAGATTTACATTGTTTTAGAAAATTAAACCATTTGAATTGGGCCATTTAGGTGAGGCTGCATTTTGGAGACTTTGTTATCAAAAGTTAAACAAGAATGAACGAAATGCTGAAAATGGTACGAATGACAATAGCAAAAAGAAATTGGTGGATAATCGTCGCTTCTGGTTAGAGGTATATCATAATACCAATTAGTGCATAAAAAATAGAAAAACTGATGAAGCTAATGCACAGGTAATTGATTGATTTTACAAACACAACTATGATAGCTAGAGTCGCCGATATAGAAAATTCACCCCAGTACAATAAGTTCCGTCATTAGGTTTAATAGTTCGTTTAGTCTAATCATTTAACCACCACACAACGCAAAATTAGCAGCGCCGTGTGCTGAGTGATTTGCACTAACGCAATTTGAAATTGTAAAGCAAAATTGCCTGACAAAGATGTGAGAACCATCACCAGAAATCTTAGAAATATATGTGATTAAACAGTGCTTCGCCATCATGGGGAACACACTGGTGCAAATCCATATTTGTCTAGGAACTGGAAAACATTTTGCATTATATCAATACTGCATGACCCTTTTGTTAGCTTTATAATAGATTCGTATTCGGTGGGTCTTTGTATAGCATACGTTGGTCATATCATCCCGTTATGGCCCTGCGCGAATCAGTAGTTATAATGTTTTGTAAGAGAACATATGAATCAGAATGTCGAATACAAGATGAGGATGCCATTGCTCGGTATATAAACTAGGTCCTTTCGACATAAGGATTCGTTTCTTGCTTACCATCTTATGAGCAGTATGATGACGAAATAGCGGCATTATGGACGGTTGGTATCAATCACATATATGCTTCTGCAGAAAGTACACCGCCTATTTACCGGTATAGAATGAATATTTGAATCTGGTAAGGAATTCATTATGGCATCCGAAACGTCCATTGATTAGCTACATTGGTTGTCAATTGAGCTACTCAAATTTGTATTAACTGACGGAAAGCAGAGAAACTTACCACACAGTTATGTGTTATCGTTATATTCGCAACTAAATTTCAGCTTTTTTTTTATTATGCTACATCTGTAATTGGATTATATCTTGCCACGTTATAAATCACACAGTTTGTACAACAGCTTTGTACAACACCTTGCACACGTTTGGCTTCATTATATATTAATCGCATCCTGCTTTTGATTGGAAGCTATATCTGTAATCAACTAAATGAGGAATCTTTACTGATCAAATCAAAATACAAAAAAGATATGGGCTGTTGCGGTCACACCAAACTTAATTAAAAGAATATCGCACAACCTGGGAAAACAGCAAAACAGTATTCTATCCATTAATATGCAGAGACGCATTCAAGTTTCAATAATGTGGATACCGTTGTGTTATCCTATGACAATCTTAATATATAGACAAAAAGATTTTGACTGATATTTGTCACTAATATACGTCACCTAGACAACGTGCTGCTAAGTAAAACCCTTAAATAAAAGCAACGAATGTTTTCGACTAACCAAAATGACAGCATACATTGTCCGTCCCTTAATATTATCATAAACTCGTTTTGTTATTAGTGGGGTTCAACTATACTTAGTGCACGAGATCATAATCATATGTCAGCGCCTGTAAACCAATATGAAGGTAAATAATATTTACATTAAGGCTTGGGTGGACACGTTTATGCATCAACAATATAAACGATTATCATGAATCGCACAACATACAACAAATAAATCAGCTGAAAACAGAACTATGATACAGTGAGAACAGTTTGAATACACATATTTTATTGGAGATTCTTTTAACGTCATGCACGGTCATCTTTGTCTTCAAATTTCTGATAGCGTCATAGCTATATTTCCATATTTTGAGTGACATAGTGGCGTAATGGCAACACCTAACATAAAGTAATCGACAGTAATAAAGTGGCGCAACATTAGTTTGATTTATTTTGCAATAATCACCTGCTTACTTAACATTGGATGTCCGATCCCAACTCAAACATACATTTGCTACGCATATGAGAAATAAAAAAATTAAAAATCCTATTTTCAATATTCATTTTTTTATGGATATTTTCCGAGTAATAAATAGAATTCAGCATAAGCTGTTACTAGGGATATATAAAGCGATTATGGGATAGTCTTGTCTTGCTGTATTTACCCCCTGGTATACAACGCCACAAAGTTAGCAACGCCATGCCGTCATTTCCGGAGCTTTAAAACAAATGCCTCAATAAGTAAATGTGCATCAGACAGAAGGCTGATGATTCATAAACAATTTGTCGTGAGCCACAGTGTATCAGTTATGGCGCTCTGTCTTAAGCAGCATATCCGCGTTGTACCAAATGCACGAGGCAAGTTTTGTTATTACAGCATTTATTTGTCGCAGTGGAGATTGTTGAGTGGCCACAATAATTTGCGTTGCGTCACCGATCATCATACTTCCCATTAATCGCTCGCGACAGGAACTACGACGCCAGCGTTATATTTGGAAAACGTTATCGTGAAAAGAGCAGCATCGTTTAACACAACACTTAGCCTGACTACAGATACGCACGAATAGAAAAAGGCCTCTCACCGTAACAAACGCATTGTTGCATACAACCTATCAGTTGCAGCGTGTTTAGTGCATATTTTTTTTTGTCGACAGTGGAACTTATCAATGCAAAAAGCTTCAATGTTGAGCAGCCCAAGATTTATTGTTAGGTTAATGTCTTCACATATCCTTTTAAAGTGCAGGTCGCCCACATGTTGTTTAATAGATCTAGCATTTGACAGCAATATATAAAACACGACAGTCGAAATATCGTGTACTTTTTTTATTGTGCGAAACATGTTTTTGATATATAACACTATTAATAGCAATGTAATATATGTTAAACCCGCCCCCCCCCCCCGTCCAATGTCAAAAGCTAGCCTTAACATGAGATGATAAATGGCATACGGTATCTGAAGCTAACATGAAAACACTACCAGCTCAGAATAATTAGCCATTCATCATATATCCAGGGCATGTTTACTATTATTCCTTTCGGGCGGGTTATAGTGACCATTATAAAGAAGTGGCTGTCACATTTACGATATGCACCCTATCAGAAAAGTCACTCAAAGCAATCAAATATGACAAGAAATCGATGCAAAGTTGCCATGCTTGTATGAGGCCGTACTTAAATATTCATCTGTATAATTTATACGTTTAATAAGTCTTGAGTTCGCCGACGCATTGAGGCGCATGGTGTGAGTTACTGCATACACGTATCGATGTGTGCTTGAGGATCAATAATGGCGTAAGCTGGAAATTTCTTAAAATTGCATTAAGGTATGAAGATGTTGAATGTGATGTCCGATTAGCGCTCCGTAATGTCTATTGTTTGTGATAGGTCTCACAGACTGGCTTAAAGTACCTTTTCCCGCAACGTAATGTCTTGACACGTTACCTTGCCATTTCGGCATTTAATTTATAGTTTGATGCAATGGAGTATCTTGATAATTTAATGTTTATACACGAAAGCATGAATACATAGCTTCCATCAAAGGCGGAGTGATAATAATCTTTCACGTCTGATTTCAACCGATTCATCTTCCAACTGATATAATACAATGTCGATTTGATGCTCTTCTCTTAGTGACAATCCGTAGCCACATCTTCAGTTTAGTCTTTATTTAATGTCTCTCTATGAAAAATTCGTGATCAGATGCGATAAGCGGGCTAAACATACTCACCCTGGTATTACTTTCGCAAAACAGGTCCAGGATATAATGATTGTGAATATACAGGATATTAACATCAATTAACAACTCAAGACATTTCAACCGACATATTAACAATACATGGATGTACACTAACTGCGTATCTTTGTAACGAGCAAACCAAAGCGATTTCGAACTATTCGCATGAACAAGATTTTTAATTGACTGTCATCTTATAATGTTCATTTAGCATCCTTTAACATATTATATGTGTGAAACTTGAAAGGCCGCAGCATAAATCGAAGTGAATAGTTATCTAGGCTGGTTTTTTTTTTTTTGCAGTAATCTATATTCTTTGTCTTGCCTACTTCTTGTCCTAATCGATATGCAACAGTGAACGTAATTGTCTGGAAGGTAGGGTTAAGTCATGATCGCATCACTTAAGTGTCGTGATCTCATCACTTAAGTGTCAAAGACTTTTTTCATGATGTGGTCAGCCAATGCAGAACGACTGTGATTTACCAGTTTGCAACATGGTTTGCCGAGCAGAGATATAACCACTTGATTCTTTTGATAATTGACTTACTGACCTAGCAATGATATCGCCCAAAATTAAATATTTATGTTTGAATTTGAACGGCCTGAAGTTAGACAAAGAGAGAATAAGAACACAGCGGCTTATTAGGCAACATTTGTTCTGTATATGTCATTTACAATCAATGACGCTGCTTGCAATAAATCCATAATTCAACTATGTTTGAAAAAAGAAAGGTAAATGAAATAGCAGCTAGATATACGATGTTGACAAGAATTGAAGGCCTTACTCGTCATCTTAGCGCATAGAGTCGCTGACATATATGATTATTATATTACCAGATTATTGATGCAGTCCTTAAGTCGAAAGCGAGCGAAAACCTACTTTACTTACGAAAATGTTTGTATCCGTAGCTCCCGCAAAAGGCAGAGTCAGATGTATTTTAATCTGATAAAATTTGCATTCTGTTTTTGAATTTATGATCGCACTTTCAGTAGGATATTACATAACAAAAGAATGACATTCAGCCCACGGATCCTCCATGGTACAAATCCAGAGCATCGGGACACGACTTGCATCCGCAAAGGGTATGCTGAGAACACGATCCATCAACTGTCATGTGAATGCATACGACAACCTTTCGATACAAAAACCTATTGCACAAACGTGCGGTTTCGGGTACTCTGCATGTATCTCACCATGATGTAATCGGTGTAAAGCAATTTCGAGCTTACAATTCGCCAATCTTATCACAAAGCTCTCCAAGTGGTGTGATATAATTGGTGTGACTCTTCCGAAGCACGGGGGTGACTTGTGCAATTTGAGAGCTCTTTGATGCTTTATGGATCTTGGTGTGTCCGTTAACAGCAAACGAATATGCAACCGACGCCAAGGATCTTCCCAAGGGAACGGGATGGGGATTTATGGAGATCAATGGCAAAGCACAATATGCGTTAGGAAGTTTTTATCATACATGAAGTCTGTGAATTAACCTCAGCATGCAATTTGTAATGCCTTCGTGTCAATTACTCTAAGATTGATTTGTTTGTGAATCCCCATTTACATAGAGGTCACTTCAAAAACTTTCGAATGATGTTAAAAATATATCAAGTTAGCCGTACATTTCCAATGCATAACAATTCACTGGTGATATGATTAGATCAGATTCCAGATAACAAGTGCTTAGTCGGCGTGTGTAAATAAGCACAAAAGTACTGCATCGACAGATGCTGACATTGCTTTTATTGATCACTCACTCGTAATCGATCAGGGTTGGCATTTTTAAAAAAAACCACCATTGTTTCAGAACACCTGATGCATGACTAAGATTTGTTTTATTCGGCACAATACATGTGACATCTTATTCAACTCCGCTGAAATCGCATGCTACGAGAGGCTTTGAGGTATATACAAAGAGGGTTAATTTATGGTTTACTTAATGCCGTTGTTTTTATGTCGTGAGCATCAATCGAGATAATTCCACGTGAAGCCTCAATATGTTACACTGAGTCAAGCAATAGAGAATTGATATCCCACATTGGAGGCTAGTCGCATAGCGTGATGGCATTCGCGTCCATCTAAATCAGCAATAAACGCCCTGTTAATGCACCTATTGTATTTCGGATACTGTACATTAACGCCACGATTAATGTATCGTACTCCGCAGTGTAGTTTTCAGGGAACAAAACAACTATATAAACCTATGTCTGCGTGGAACTGAGGTAATGGCGAGCTGCATTCAAAATACGAACATATCATACTATCACGTGGTATTGCCGTTATATTTTTGGCGCTTTTCGTCTCGTTCTAGAGGATGTATTGAGTGGTTTACAAGACACAAATGAACACTCGGCGCTGATGGCCAATCCTTTAAATGGGAATGCATTTAATAATGAGATGATAAAATTTCACGTGTACCATCTAACGGCAGATTCAGCATATTGGAAAATGAAAAAAACTTCAGCAGCAATTGCTCCATTTATATGCATGTCACGACTTCGATCATGCTGTCCTGATGACAAACACAATGCATTGCTGTAATATGGTTAGGCTATCCGTATAAACCTGATGCCTGAATGACCATGTTAATGTTGTAAAGCTGACATAAGGAAAGAATCTTAATTTAATGTCACAATCCCAGCTGTCGTTATAAATGTGATTGAGCTAAACGGTTATGAATGGCAGTAGTTATTATTAACATAAATCAATGGCCTGAAAAAGTACAAGCTACACAAAGGCACTCGCATATCGTGAAAATATTGCACTGTATAAGTTGGAGCTAGAGCGCCACATTTATTGTAGCTTTGCCAGCCACTTCCTTCAGACATACTTGCGAATTCGCAAAAGACCTACAGGAATTTTATATTCGTATATGAATAAGACATGCTTCCATTGCAATTCACTCTATAAACATGTAAGCAAAAACGTACATTACAAGCGAAAATGTGTGTATCGGTAGATCCAAGAACAGAAACGATCCGACGTATTTCTGTAAGATAAAGTTTGAATTCTGTATTTTAATTTATGATCGCACTTTCGATAAGATATTGGATCAAACTGGAATGACATTTCGCCATCAGTTCCGCTATTTCAAAAGGGCTAGAGCATTTGACAAAGACTCGCTTCCACGAAAAGTATGCAGCCTGAACTTCAAGAACAATTAGCTGTCATATAAGCGCATCAGAGAGCCCTCTCGTGGATATAAAACATATCGCATGAACGTGCTGGATCAGGTACTCTGCATGTTCAATCTTAGCACAAAGATCTCCAAGTGAATATTCTGAGCACGGAGCGACTCGTGCAACTAGAGAGCCTCTAGATGCTTCTTTGGATCACGGTGTGTCAGATAGAAGCAAACGAAAATAACATCCGCGCCATACATCTTCCCACGGGAAAAAGATTGGAAATTATGTAAATCAATGGCAAAGCACATTATGCCCAAGGAAGTTTTTATCAGACATAAAGTTGCGTGTGAATTGATCTTAGCATTCGAATGAAAATGCCATCGTTTCGATGAATCAATGATGAATGTATTTTTGCATCCACATTTGCATTGAGGTCAATTAGTTCAACATTTCCTCAATTGATGCACATATTGATGTCCTCATGCATCATATCTTAGAGTATTAATAGTAGTATAGGTTATAATTAATATGATAATATATATAAATATATGTGTGAGAGGGGATATGAAGTAATTGCGCTTCTTTGTGATCCACGGTACTCTTATTACGTTGATTTATGTCTTGTTAGCTATTTTGCGCTGTTGATGGGCTATGGAATGAGTCCACAACTGATGTGTGCTAAATTTAATGTGCCTACTAGGGATACTGTATGCTATCATAAGGAAGGCAATCACCATGTGCAGGAAATGTATCACATATATGCAGCCAGAAAAAAATTAACGTTTTTTGTAACGAAAGTCATACGGATCGAAATAGTTTATTGTGTTTTACAAATCCTCCACCATTTCTTTGTTTCGTAGCAATATTGGCAGTAATAGTTAACCGTTGTTGCATTACTTACACCAATAATGGTAGCGTTATCAATGTACAAAGGTCGTTTGTATAAATAGTTACGTAATGCAAATCACAATAGCACGCGTTGCAACTCCGTTTTGACTCATTGCATTTACAGTGCTCGGCAGTGAAATTCCAAATGCGATTGGCAGTGGCATTGCAAAAACCACACAGGATTGCAAAACAACCCATTTGATGATATGATAAGATCAGGTTCCGGATTACGATGCGGGCTGTGTAGACAAGTAGAAAAGTACTGCAAAAGATATATACTGATGTAAATGTTGATGATCATTCAGCTTGGCCGTTAGGTGTACGTTGGTCAACGTCTCACTAATAATCGATCCGTATTGGAAGCCTTAAAAATAGCGACGATATGTTCAATAATTACAGCACCTGGCGCATCAAGAAAATTCTTTTTACAAGGTGCAATACGTGCGACATCTCATTTAACACAGCTGCCAAAAGTTGTTTACCAAATTGTATCGAATTATATGCTACGGCAGGCTTTCTTGTATCTACTACAATGCTCGTAGACGCTGGAGACGCACTTTATTGGATTTGCGTTGGACCAAATCAGCAATAAACGCCCAGCTAATGCGCTTGTTTCGGAAACTGTACATTCACGCCGTTGTTAATGTATTGTACTCAGTAGTGTTACATTTAAGGAAAATTACTTCTAGATATGTCGGCGTGCAACTGAGGTAATGGCGAGCAAGATTAAATATACGAACATATCATACCATCTCGTGTCGGACATAAGTGGTAATTAAGTTATATGTTAACGGCGTTTCCGAACTACGCTGGGAACGAGGTCTCGTTGCAGGGTATTACTGCTATCTCTGAGTAGTTTACACGACACAAATGAAAACTCTGCTCTGATGGGCAGTCCCTTTAGAGATAATGTAGTAACAATGTGGTGGTAAAGCAAACAAACGAGTAATGTACGCGTTTTACCCGATTCAGTTGGTATTTTAGATACCCAATTGGTACTGGCGGGCTGTCAATAATGCTGAAGTTATGTCAATAATACTGGTGTTATGTCATTAAAGATAGCGTTATGTCAATAATTCTAGCTCGCTCGCTATCGATCTTGAAAATCGCTAGCATTATCTGCCTATAATACTTGAATTTTGCTTCATTTCACAAATGCTAGCTTTCTCTATCATCATTCATGCTAGCGTTCTATCACAAATGCTAGCGATTTTGAAATAAAGCGAGCGTTATATCACCTATACATGCGTTCAATCCCTAATGCATTCCATGTAGGTATAATTCTTTGCTACCCTCATACATAGCAGTTTATACATATGCCATAATAGCAACCCGTCCAGGTGATTCTGCTGAGCCCGGCACCAGAGATAGGCAACGTAACACTCTTTCGTCGATCCTCCTACTCATAAAACAGTTAAAAGAACTTTCATATAATGTAGACTACCATTGTGAATTCTCATCAACTCACTTGCGCGAACGTTTCTTTATTACTCAAAATATTGAGTCACTTTTTGTACACACAAATTTGCATATCAAAGCACTTTACAATCATTAAACGTTATAAATTTAGCTTGACCCTCTCATTCATGCAGCCTATAGATTTGTTGCAACTGTCAGCAGGTGACAATATATATGCAACGGGGCTATAAAGTAGCGGCCCAATGCTGGCATTTATTGTTGCTTCAGACTCAGTTATATTTTTAATTGCTAACTGAATATAACTGAATGGAAAATTAAGAATGAGAAAATTCTTTTGTTATATCAAAGTTAATTATCTATTGAATATCGTTGTTCAATTGTCCATAACTACTTTAAGCAATTAAGTAACATTACGTACAATAACACAGATGTCATTTACTATGCATTGTCAGGATAAACCTAACACGGTATTATAAAATGAAGGCATACATATGCTACTTGTGCTTACACATTATTGCTCGGTATTGCACAAGTCAATTAATACTTTAATACTTATCTAAATATATACACATCCTTCACCAGGCAGTCGTTATTTTAACGAAAAAGTAAAAAGTTAGGCCCTGCGCTTAGTCACCTTTACATTATGCACGAAAGTGCCGGACCAAGTTTACAAAGAGTCATGATGTGGCTACTGCATAAATATGTTCGTTGATATGTCTAATCATTACCCGCAAAAATAAACTATGCAGTAAAATGTCATACATCAAACATCCGATGTTGTTGTAGAAGTATGACCTCCCTGAAAATGCAACTTACTTGTTGTGCACGATACCACACCTACCAATTGCGACATTTAGCATATGTAATTAACCTTCCGCATTGGCAACAGGCAGAACATCTTCAATGTTTTTAATATTGAACTATCGAACAAAATGCCAGTTTATGACTGTTTGCTGATAGTCTACAATGAACAGATGACGCATATTCATATATAAGCGACAAGATGATATAAATATGTCTATTTGTGGTTGTATGGGAAGAGGAGCTAGGCTAAATCATACGTCCTGCTAGATTAACAATATGTGTCACATTAATGTTCTGTTGTTGTAGTCATTGACTATTCAGAAGCTTTGTACTCTTTCGCACGTTAATGAGGTCCAGCCCAAGAGCAGATATGGCTATTCATGCCATCCCCACAACCCCCTTCGGATATTATTCTACCGCTGTTTGCCGGATGACGGTGCCAGTAAGTGTATAGCAGTAAACATATCAACATGTGTGCGTGCATTTACATCATAGTTGGCTCGCTATGCATTTTATTCATTAGATATTTCGGAGGTGTCGTGCTCCTATACCAATGCCTTCGATGAGATGTCGTTGATTTGTGTCTTGTAGAGCATCATCAGAATTGATGTGCATAATTTAGCATTCACAGTTCGGTTGTTGTTGAGTAGCCATGTAAACAGAGCATAATACTAGTAGTGGCTAGTAATCAATACGTAGGTGGTCGAATAGCAGGTTGTAAAGTGGTGCAAAAAAGGATGATGGTACAGCTATTGGACAATATTTAGGTACCACAAAGTCGTCAATTTCCATTCAGTTCATGTGAGAAGGCAAATATCGCGCTCCCATAGTACGCCCACCAGGATGGTGCTGCTATCTCTGCGCTGTTTACATGGATCGGAGTGGTCGATGGAGTATATATTGCAACTACAGTCTCTGGAAATGGCGAGCCTAAATGTCAATAACCACAAATTTGCGTTCAATATGCTATTGAATGAAGAGTTATTATCAATGATTGCAAGTTAACAGCTGACAAATTGCTAAGACCTGTGACAAGATCTATATTGACATGCAACGCGATGTTAGAGAGCCTTAATGTATTCGCACCTGTCCCCTATTTCTCAAGTCATCGCCATTACCCCTTATTATTTTCGTGTTATCAAATGTGACTGTTGTTTTGTATTAAATATAATTTTTCGTTTTCAATGCTCTGATTCTCATTATGCGTCGTCGATGCGTTAGCTAGCAGCACCTTGTAAAAATGAATATTATCGTTGAAAAAATCCTTAGACTTTTTATACTGCTGATGTCCACTCATTCACGTTCGGCATCATCAGCTCGTGGATGTTTATATTCATGAGGATGAATGTGTTTATGTCAGAAAGAAAATAAGGCTACTATTAATAACTTTGAATCGGTGCGGCAGCCTTAGCAACAATAATATCCCTCGCCCACATTTGACTGTTAAGGTACAATTATTTCATGGACTATATGCCTCGTCATCAAGTTACAAAGGATCATAGTTCCTAATATATCAATTACGTGAGATGACCACTGATAAACCCCAATATACGCAGCCAGATATATTACGAATTTATTTCACACCTATGTAGAGACAAACGAATATCTTGTTTTGTATTTCAGTGACATGACCTCTATCTTTTAAATCCATATTCCTGAAAATAAAACAAAACGTTGCAAAAGGGCATTATAGGTCATTCGTTTATAACAATGCATCTATAACGGGTCTTTGTGCCTGTTATGTGTGATAGTGCAACGATCAGTTGAATGCATCTTGGTCGACGTCAACAGATTCTAAATAACTGGTCTCCATAATGGCATGCACATTCCAGTCCACCTAGTTCGTCCACAAGTTCACCTAGTGGGAACTGCCCGCAAAGGTTAACGTGTTATGATCGATGCTTAACAATGAAACAGAATTGTAGCTAGCACGCCCTCCCATTAGAGGCGACCATGGCATTTGAGCGGCAGCAAGGTGGCATGACTGTTTGTCAAGTTTAAAGAAATGCCTCAGCTATGCTTACCATTGACTAAGAAGCAGCTTATTCAAGCATATGCTAGCTGGCTATGTATTTGTCTAAGCGATATAAACTTCTGCGACACTTAGCTTCTAGATATACTACAAGGAATTATAATAATTCCGTATGAGCTGTTTTTTATGTTATAGTAAGTGTGATATTTATAACAATAAAATCGCAAGTATTGGGGAGCCTTGTGTTGCTTTATGTACTCCATGACATGCAACGCATTAAAGCAAGCAACGCCAAGCCATTATGCCATATGCATTTAACGACGTAACACAATAGGTCAATGTGCACCAGGCAGGAGACCATGATCCATAAACAACTTGTCTTAAGCAGCAGTGTATCCGGTATGGCTCACGGTAGGCGCCTGGGTGCGCCTTGTAATCAGAGTCAATCCGAACAAGCAAAGTAAAGGCGTGTTCTGTCTAAAGTTGTTTATCCGCGTAGAACTG
Source organism: Urechis unicinctus (assembly GCA_034190875.2). Classification (NCBI taxonomy): domain Eukaryota; kingdom Metazoa; phylum Annelida; class Polychaeta; order Xenopneusta; family Urechidae; genus Urechis; species Urechis unicinctus. The sequence continues at coordinate 8,832,496 of CM067352.1, read as the reverse complement.
AATGCATTAGGCCAGATTGTACATTACTCAAAAGGAAGGTATCGCTGTATTCGGCAACGCAACAACAAAACAGATTGTGAATGTCAGGGGTGATTTGTTACATTCGGATATTTGCGTTGTTATCTCTACGTGTTTTGCAAGTCATCTACTGGGCTCAGCGGTGTGAGACCTGCATTACTTTAAGCAAACATAATGCGTAAATGGCTCGTCGTATGCCGGGGTTTGATGTTATAAGTTAATAAAGGTAAACACACATATTGAATGCATGCACTCAGTTGAAAGGTTTGAGCCATTAACTGCTCAATTAAAATCAGCCTGTCCGCATCTGACCTTCTACCTAATATAATGCACAGTCCGATTTGGTGGAGGCTCTATTTGTCCAGCTGAAATCGGCACATTTTTATCTGGAAGAATGTAGTTGATCAGCAGGTATTCAGAATATATGCTATGTGCATCCTATATTCTTGTCAATTTACATTCCAGATTCTGTCATTCCGTAAAATTATTTGTGCATTATTGAACTGGACAATATGCATATAACAAGGATGTCATAATATTATAGATTCGGTTGCACAAAAAATATGAATTGAAATGCGCTTTACACGAAGAATTTTGTATAGGTGGAAAAACACCTCCTTCTTTCTTTGATGTACAGGCAATGACTCTAATACGGCAATGAAAACGATATTCATTGCAGATAACCAATGTGTGAGGCATCAGGGTCTTTCGATGAACGCGTCTAGTTATGGACGGTTGGTCATAATTCGGATTGGGATTATGTGGTACTAGGATCTAGACGAGATGAATGGTTTTTTAAGCTATTTTGCAATTACAGTAACCTATATTCGTTGCCATAAAACTTAATTCATTAGCACTTAGTTAATGATACCCCGATTATAAAATTTAGCTCTGCCTCGTGAAATTCCAGGCAGCTACTTTCACTGCACTTTGTAATATCTCGATTTCAAGTTAATCAAACATTAGTAAATTTAATATATAAGCCACATCAGCTGGGCTCATAATATATCGTGATTACCAATTTCGTTCTCTAAAGTTGCTATGATGCCTTACTATCTATATACTGATTTACAACATTGCTGCAATAATCCCTAATTTCTTCGATATTTGCTATGCAGATTCATTTCGCTTTTAAATTAGCATAAGAATGCAGTACAAAACTGTGTATAATACGTGCATAAAATACCTTGACGCCAAGGCCGTTCTATTCTCAAAATAGGTACCTTTTGTCAAGCACTAGCCTATTCAGCCTGTTATCTGTTTTTACATCCATAAGAACATTTAAGATCTCCAATAAATACATATGTCGCATTATGCTCTCTTGTCAGACATATAACCACCACAATCCGTGAATATGGCCGTTGCGGAGTCACCGTCGATCATATATCATTCTTGTGTTCGTTTGAATTACCTAAAATGAAACAAACGAAAGAATAGAACACAGTATCCGATGCGGCAACAAATACACTGAACATGTCAATTACAATTGATGAAGTCTAAGAGTGCATGGCCATGTAAGTAAAGTTTGTATTATATATGCTATAGAGGCCATACAATGCAACGCGGTAAATACATCCCTGCGGCAGAACTCGTGAGCTTCGGCTCGTAGAGCCGCCCTCATATATTATAAAGATGAGAGGGCACTGTAGGCGTTCAAAAGGCTATCATGTTGTGTCGAAAAATGCTCATATATATGTCCCCAGAATTATATAAATAAGCATAACGTGGGATTTGAGTACATACTTATTTGTTATAAATAGAGCAAGTAGTACAGATCATAATGGTCACTGCGTACTACATATTTATCACTCATCTCTTTTTGTCGCAGCAATATGTGTAGAAGTGGTAGTTAAACATTGCTGCGTTACTAACACAAATAATGGTAGCTTTCTCAGCGTACAAAGTTTGTTACATATAACGCCGCTTGTGTTTATCGTAACGTAATGTAAATCACAATTGCACGCGTTGCAACTCGCATTGCACCTCATTTACATTTGACATTAACAGTACTCGGCATTGACATTCCGGCTGCGATTGGCCGGTGCATTTAAGAAACCACACAGTATTACAGAACCATCCGTTTGCTGATATAATTTGATCAGGTTACGGATAACGACTGCTTTGTCAGTCATCGTAGATAAGTAAAAAGTACGGCAAAGACATATAGTGACGTCACTTTTATTGATCATTCAGCGCGGCCTTTAGATGTACCGTGATCCACGTCTCACTGATTATCGATCCGGATTGCACTCATCACACCTTTGTGCATCAAGTATATCGCTTTCCTAAGCCACAAAGCGTGCGACATTTAATCAAAAACAGCTGCCGAAATTGTTTACCAATTTGTGTCGACTTGCAAGCTACGACAGGCTATCATGTGTCTCCCAAATGGGTCACTGTTAGGTTTACTTGATGTCGATACTTTATGTCGTGAGTAACAAACGTCATATTTCCACGTAAAGCCGCAATATGTTGCATTGTGTCAAGCACCACACATATTGTCCGTTAACGACTTATCGTAAGCAATTGGGATTTATATCATACAGTTCAAAGCAATGCTCATATTCGGCGCCATAGAAACACGTTATGGGACTTGCGTTAGTTCAAATCAGCAATACATGGCCAATAAATGCGCTTGTTTCCGATACTGTGCAATTACGCCAAGGTTAATGTCTTATACTCGGTAGTGCTATATTAACGGACAATCCTTGATTGCTATGGCTGCACGTAACTGAGGTACTGGTGAGCAGGATTATAAATACATACATATCATACCATCGCCTGTCGGCCTTGAGTGGTGGAAACGTTATATATATTGCACGTTTCTGGACTGCGCTGGGGTCGGGGCACCTTCTCGGGGTTTGGTTGCTTTCGTTTTCAAGACACAAATAAACACTCTGAGCTGACGGGAAACTCTTTAAAGACAGTACAAACGTGTTGATAAAACAATACAGACTACCAATTAAGCACACTAATAATGTACGTCAACTTCAGTTCTTATGTGAAATTTACGTCACAACTATCACAGCGATCAGGTTGGTATTTTGGACAACCAATATGTGATCGATAAATGTTAAGCATAGCACAATCGTTTTTCTAATAAATTCAACGTTCTGCATATAATGCTAGCGTTCAGTACAGTAAGTTACAGCTGATAGATCGTTTTGTTACGACCCATAGTCTTAAACTATGCGTTTTAAGACCATGTACGGGTTATGCCAATCGATCATTCTCTCCATATCGTAAGCATAATGTCACGTGTACCAACTGACGTCTGATTCAATTGTTCGTCAATTAATGACAACTTGTGAATAGCGTCAAGGTCAAATTTCAGCAGTCGTTATAAATGTGATCGAGCTAGATGACGTTGGTAATGGTAATGGTAATATTGGGGTTTAACGTCAACAAAGGGATAATATCGTGACGATGATTGATGAGGATGATTGCAATGCTTGGAGAGCTCCCCTTTACCACCAGTGTCCACTTGGATCTAACCCAATTCCCAGACTGCGTTGCACAACCCAAGCAGCTCGGACGAAGGTTCAGCATGGTACTATTGAGCTACTGGTTTGGGTGTCCGAGATGTGACCGCCATTTAGCGAGACCATCTGAGTGATGGAGAGTCATTGAGGTTTCTACAGCTTGGTATCGAACCCACAACCTGTTGGTCGAGAGGCAACGCAGCATACCATTACGCCACGAGAATCGGATAGACTATAGTAAATAAAAGAAATAGTTATTGAATTCAATCAATAGCCAACAAAGTACAGGCTACAAAAAGGCACTCACATATCTTTCAAATATTGCACCGTGCAAATTGGAGCTTAAGGGCCACATTTCATGCCAGAACTTCCTTCACACATACTTGCAACTTCGCAAAAGACCTACAGGAATGTTATATCGGTATATGAACAAGACTGATTATAGTTTCAACGTCGAAAAGATTGACAATAATATGTGACCTGTTGATCAACCGAGAGCATCACATGAACGCTAAGGAATATCCGTTCTTTGTTCGATACTCTTCTCATCTCCGACGATGCAGTTTTGTACTGCCCTTTATTAAGCTTTTTTATACTTATTCGTGCTGTATTGTTAAGGGTTTAATTATTTATCGGCCGTTCTTGTTACACCCCGCTCTGCTTTATTAGATGAGATTTTAATTCCTTAGTATTGGCGTCAAGGGAATCCAAAATATAGCTGACTCTTCTCAATTAATTTCCTTGTGCAGCATTGCTAGGAGACAGAATGACTACGAATAAGTTAGCGGTTAAAATACCTAGTTTGTGATTTGCGGCTGATTTCAGTTTAATAACTAATTCATGTGCATGTGTGGTTTTTCTTTGCGCATCCGCTAAATAATAAGCGGGGACCATTGTTGTTGTGACCTACATTATATGGTCGATGATACAATGAAGAATATATTTACCATCGACCAGCAGAGTGTTGTATATCGCATTTATTGCTCCTTGCAGTCCCACAGTGCAACCGAAACAGCACGTTCATGCTAGATGTTTTATATCCCCGAGCGGGCTGTCTGATGCGCTTATGTCAGAGTTAGTTGATCTTCATGTACAGGCAGCTTACTATGGGTGGGCGCGAGTCGTGTCCCGATGCTCTAGCGCTTTTACCATAGCAGAGCTCATGGCAAAATGTCATTCCTGCTTAATACCATAACTCATCAAATGTGCGATCATAAAGTTAAAACAAAATGCTAACTTTATTGACATTCAGCGCGTAATGTACGTTTTCGCTAACCTGGCAGCGGTTCCAGTGATTGGATTGATGGATTGCATCGATGATCTGCTATTATCTTTTTAATTTTAGTGGGCGGTTCTATGCGCTAAAGCTGACGAGTGCGGTCTGGACATTTTTGACACCACTGTTACTTTTCAGCATCATATTTAGGTTCTCCTGCATCATCCAGAAAGCAGCAATTCACATTTCACATTTCATGTCGTGTATGCAAAGCGACGTGGTGTTGATGGACCACAAGGATGTATTTCTAGCGTTGTATTTTAAGGCCTCAATAACACCCCTAATAAAACTTTATTCTCGCGTGGTTGTGTGCTTTCGAATAATAAAAACTTATTTTAAGTTAAAGTTGCATCATAAATTGTACTCTGGTGCTCCGTTTGTTTTATTTTAAGTAATTTAAACGCAAAAATGAATGATATATGATCAGCAATGACACTGCAAGGG
>CM067352.1:8707276-8822276 GCA_034190875.2 Urechis unicinctus | reverse complement strand
AATCAGAGACTGGCATATACAACAACTTGGGAGAGCACGTTGCAGACTTTTGGCTATTTTCGTAGTAATCGGATCCTGTTTTTGATTGTAAGCAATATCTGTGATCATCTGAATGGGAAATTATAACTAATCCAATCATAATACAAAAGAGATATGGGCTGTCGAGGACACACCATACGTAATTAAAAGAATAACAAACAAACGAGGCCATATCAATCATTAGACACAAAAAGATTATGACCGATATATATGTATCGATAAGTAATTGACAATTATTACTAACAATATATCTACTGTGAGCGCAACAGTTTCGAGCCTAGCATATATGCAAATTTGAGCTGTTAATGTACTCATGAAACAAACTGACAAGGCGCAACATTTGTTGGTTTTTTTAAAGTGGCAATTTTCCGCCAAATTAAACAATTTATCAAATATATATCACAAACATCTGCGCTAAGCATTAAATAATACGACCAGCTAGCTAGAACTTAAACTCAACATCTGTGAGACGTCAATACAACTACAAAGTGCTTACAATAGGGCGTTTTTAACAACCGAATTCTGGAATCTGAACCGGGACATTATCAAATTCATTTTCAGAAATGATATAAGACTAAACCTAGGATAAATCAGGTTACATATTTGCGTTACCTATTCGATTTACATAGCTGCACTGACATGATCAGAAAAACATTTACCAGTGAAGGGTAAGACACCCTTGCATATGTATCCCTATGATTTGCCTTTGAAGGTTTAGCATATATTTCTCTCATCGCAAGCACCACAAAATAAATGGGAGGCTTACGCAGCTCGGTTAGCAGCAACATCGCCTAACCTATATTCTGAATGCTTCAAAAGCATCTTTCAAAGATCGTCGTGGTGAGCGAGTATTGTTGTAAGCACTTACTGTCAAACTTGGCAGCGTCATTTCACTTTTATCTACGTTGCGACATTGGACTTGCAGCTACCGAAACAGCCCCTCTCGAAGAGGAGGCATTTGGTACGCATATTGGAAGTCAAAATATTAAACATCCTATTACCTTTATTCAAACTGACAATGCGCAACAGAAGACATTAATGTCAGGACAATTATTAATCATACCCTTAGCCTTGACATTTCTCTTATGTTAGCCAAAGTTAGAAAACGAAGGGATGAGATATTGCGTAAGTCTACTTATTAACTTTACGAATATCAAACTGATTGTGATTTTGCTGGAGGCGCCGCTTCAGGCAGATATAAGTTTTATTAAAGCATCTTGATATATCAAGGATGTGACTTTAATAAATGAAGTTGTATGGCACGTCAGAGAGATTTACATTTGCTAATATTAAACCCTTGTAATATCGTCGTCAATCACGGTGGAATTGCATCAGGTTGTGCGTTTAACGTTTACATGCCATGGCATAATCGTAGGAGGGATTAGAGTTTAAAGTTGCCGTGGACAATTCTCAATATTTGGTGATGAATTGCAGCAACGCTGCTCTCCGGCTGTATCGTGAAGTTTTAGATCAACCAAAAGTGCAACAATGCTGTTCAAGATGTACACAGCTGAATATTGGAGACAGGAATGGTGTGATTATGAATGCGTATAGAATAACGTGTAAAATATTACTTAGGAAGATATTTTGACCGATGTATTGTCTATATCACTTCGATAAAGCATGTACATATTCGTTATAGTATTTGTGCGCTACTTGCACGGCACATGGATAGATAATAGAGTGCGATAAGATAATTTGCTAATGCATTTATGCTGGCAGTTTACTTTCGCACCTCTATTAAGCTGTACAAGCATTACATTTAACGGGCAACACTATATCTATATAACGACAGCAATTGTATTCATCCAATTGTATTCAAGCAGTTGTACTCTTGTCTGATGCAAGAGTAGTTATATCTTTATATGATAATGGCTACTTCAATTTTGGTTTATTCTTGCCAAAACTGCAATTAACTGAAAACGGAGCATAGCCATTCCATTGCAATACTTCAACCGCAAGTACATAAAATGCGGGTGATGCGTAGTAATACCATAAGCTTCCCTCCAGAGCACGTGTGAATATATTCGCGCGTATGTATCAGCGTTGTCCGATATGCCTGCTCTATAATAATAAGTGATTTACAGCATTGGCTTGGCTATTTTGCCGAATGGCAATGATCACGTAGGCAACTTGTTCGAAATAACCAGCCAGTGACCATGACAACGTGACGTGCCTGCCAATGCTGCTGCCACTCCCCCCCCCCCTTAACCATAGTCTGCCTCCCCCCTAACCAAAAATAATGATGTTGTTGGAATAATTTGACAGATATCTGTCCCGTTGAATGTGCCCACTACAATCACTAGATGCTTGAATAACTTTCACCTTCTGACAAAACAAGCACCACTTTGTATGCATTAGGGAGTTTCACATTAAATCACACACATTGTCGAAATGCACTTGAAGCACGATTCGCATGTAAGCAGCCAACCCGGACCTTTCGCTAACATGTTTACTGCTCTATATGTCTTCAATGAACGTGTCGCACATGCGTGCTACACTATGACAGGCATAAGGCATCTATTCCGTTTAATCTCGGTTACTATTCATCAAGATAGATAAAGCGATTGTCGCGCTAGGATGGGATAGTCTTGTGTTGCAACGCAAGAAGGTTGGCAACACCAGACAGTCATTTCCGGAGCTTTAAAAGAAATGCCTCAATAAGTCAATGTGCATCAGACAGAAGGCTGATGATTCATACACAATTTGTCGTGAGCCACAGTGTATCAGTTATGGCTCACGGTAGGCGTCTGGGATGCTAGCTTAGCGCCAATCCAAACAAGCGATAAACACAATGTTTATGCGTGCTCTGTCTTAAGCAGCATATCCGCGTCGACCCAAATGCAAGAGGCAAGATTTTATATTACTCCAGAAGAAGGTTTCGTTATATGGCAACGAGGAAATGAGATTGAACTGGGAATACGAAGCTATCATACGATTACATGACTGCTCAACTAGCAGTGACATTATGTGTTTTTCACTTTTAGGGACAGATTTGATGCTCTCTGATATATGCTTTTCAGGATTGCGATGTTAACTCTGGGCGTTTTGTACGTCGGTGTGAGTCCTGCATATAATATATGAGCTTGTAAATAATATACTCAAGTTGGCGTGATTATTTTGAAAGCAAGTCAAAGGCTGTCAAGATAGATTTGATTAGCTATTTCGATATAAAAACTACTTTGATAAGGAATGGATAGTTTCAATAGTACCGTTGATTGGCTCTAATACTTACGAATCATTTGGATACATACTCGCAGCATATTATCACTTGGCGTAAACACAAACAATATATACGATGAACATATTCAGGTTTTTATGTGTGTGCAGGATTTTACGCATCCACGCATACGACGGGAACTAAGATGGATATATTCAATTATAAGTCATAATATTATTATCGTAAACAATATCCAAGAGCACAGGTGCTCAAGAAAAATCAGCCTAAAAATCTTCAGTTGGTTTTGCGTTGCGTCACCGATCTTCATAATTCCCATTAATCGCTCGTGACAGGAACTACGACGCCAGCGTTATATTTGAATACAGTTAGCGGCTTAGGAGGGAAAAGAGCAGCATTGATTTACACAACACTGAGTCTGACTACAGATACTTATGGCCTTTCATCGTAACAAACGCATTGTTGCATACAACCTATCAGTTGCAGCGTGTTTAGTGCATATTTGTTTTGTTGGCAGTGGAACGTATCAATGCAAAAAGCTTCAATTTTTGAGCAGCGCATGATTTATTGTTTAGTTAATATATTAATTTATCCTTGTAAAGTAGGCCCACAAGTTGTTAAATGGCACTTACTAAGCGGTTGACAGCGTAGAGCAATGTAATATATGTAATAGGCCACCCTGTGGAATGCTAGCCGTAACATGATACGAGGAATGGCATACGATATCGGAAGCTTACATGAAAACACTACCAGCTTAGAATAAATAGCCACTCTTCACATATCCAGGGCATGTTTACTATTATTCCTTTCAGGCGGGTTATAGTGACCATTATAAAGTAGCTGTCACATTAACGATATGCACCCTATCAGAGAAGTCACGTAACGCAATCCAATGCGACAAGAAATGGATCAACATGTATACAAATTTGCCATGCTTGCATAAGGCGTACTTAATTATACATCTGTATAATTCATTCGCTCAATAAGTCGTAAAATCCGCCGACGGATGGAAACGCAAATGGTGTGAGTTACGGTTTGCTGCGTGCGTGCACGTCTCGACGTATGCCTGCGAATCACTAATGGCGCTAACTGGCAATTTCTTAATATGGCATTTAGGTATAAAGATGTTGGCTGTGATGTCCAAATAGCGTTCGTTACCTTGTGAAGCTGTTTTTCTCCATTAAATTGCGACATTTTATGTATGTTTGGTGCAATGGTATATGTTGATAATTTATTTTTTATACACGAAAGCATGCATATGTAGCTGCCATTAACGGCGGAATGATAACCATCTTTCGTATCTGATTTCAACCGATGCTCCTTCCAACAGATATAATACAATGTTAGATTTGATGCTCTTCTCCTAGTGACAAGTCGTAGCCACATCTTTATGTCAGTGTTTATTTGATGTCTATCTATAAAAAAGTCGTAATCAGATGCGATAAGGGGGCTAAACATACTCACCCTGGCAGTACTTTCGCATAAAAGATCCAGGATATAATGGTTGCGAATGTACGGCATATTGACATCAATTAACAACTCAAGACAGATCAACCGACATATCCACTTGGATGTACATTAATTGTGTATCAGTCATTTCATTATGTTCATTTAGCATTCCTTAACATATTACATCATGTTTGAGACTTGAATCAAGACCATAGCATAGGTCGAAGTGAATAGTTTTCTTGGCTGTGGTAACTGTGCAGTGAATTTTATTCGTTGTCTTGCATACTTCCTGTCCTAATCGATATGCAACAGTGTGCGTAATTGCCTGGAAAAATGCGTTTGGTCGATATCGCATGACTTAAGTGTCAAAGACTTTCTAGATGATGTGGTCAGCTACTGCGGCACGACTGTGATTTATCAGTTTGTAACGTGGTTTGCCGAGCAAAAACTAAACCACTAGGTTTCAGGTACTCTGCATGTCTTTCACCAACTCGAATCGGTGTAAAATAATTTCGAGCTTACAAGTCGTCAATCTTAGCGCAAAGCTTTCCAAGTGGTGTTTTCTAACTAGTGTGACTTTTCTAAAGCACGGGGTGTCTTGTACAACATGAGAGCTCTGTGATCATTTGCGGATCTTGGTGTGTTCGATAACTGTAAACGAATATATCAGCGACGCCAAAGTTCTTCCCAAGGGTAAACGATGGGGATTTATGGAGATTAATGGCAATGCACAATGTGCGTCAAGAATTTTTTATCAGGCATAACATTGTCTGTGCATTAATCTCAGCTTGCAATTTACAATGCCATCGCGTCGATGACTCAAAGATTAATTTTTGCATCCCCAATCGCATGAAGTGATGTTGACAATGTATCATGTTAGCCGTGCATTTCCATTGCAAAACAAATCACTGGTGATATGATTAGGCCATATTCCAGATAACGAGTGCTTAGTTGGCGTGTGTGAATAAGCACAAAAGTAATGCATCGACAGATACTGACGTCGCTTTTATTGATCATTTAGCGTGGGTATATAATTGATCAACGTCTCACTCGTGATCGATCAGGGTTGGACAATAAAGTCGCAAATATTGGGGAGCTTAGTGTTGCTTTATGTACTCCCTGACATGCAACGCAATAAAGCAAGCAACGCCATGCTATTATGCCATAAGCATTTAACGACATACCACAATAGGTCACTGTGCACCAGACAGGAGACCATGATCCATAAATAACTTGTCGTAAGCAGAAGTGTATCCGGTATGGCTCACGGTCGGCGTCTGGGTCAATCCGAACAAGCAAAGTAAAGGCGTGTTCTGTCTTGAGTTGTTTATCCGCGTAGAACTGAATGCGTTAGGCCAGATTGTACATTACTCAAAAGGAAGGTATCGCTGTATTCGGCAACGCAACAACAAAACAGATTGTGAATGTCAGGGGTGTGAATACGAAGCTACCATGATTTGTTACATTCGGATATTTGCGTTGTTATCTCTACGTGTTTTGCAAGTCAATCTACTAGGCTCAGCGGTGTGAGACCTGCATTACTTTAAAAAAACATAATGCGTAAATGGCTCGTCGTATGCCGGGGTTCGATGTTATAAGTTAATTAAGATAAAAACACATATTGAATGCATGCACTTAGTTGAAAGGTTTGAGCCATTAACTGCTCAATTAAAATATGTCTGTCCGCATTTGACCTTCCGAAAATCGGCACATTTTTTATCTGGAAAAATGTAGCTGATCAGCAGGTATTCAGAATATATGTTATGTGCATCTTATATTCTTGTCAATTTACTTTCCAGATTCTGTTATTCCGTAAAATTGTTTGTGCATTACTGAGTTAGACAATATGCATATATCAAGGATGTCACAATATTACAGATTCCGATGCAAAACAACTATGAATTAAAACGCTCTTTACACATTTTTAGGTAGAAAAACACCTCCTTCTTTCTGTAATTTTCAGGCAAATAATGACGATACTCATTGCAGATAACCATTGTGTGAGGTATCAGGGTCTTCCGATGAATGCGTCTAGTTATGGACGGTTGGTCATAATTCGGATTGGGAATATGCAGTACCAGGATCTAGACGAAGCCTAGGTCGAGATGAATGGTTTCCTAAACTATTTTGCAATTACAGTAACCTATATTCGTTGCCATAAACCTTAATTCATTAGCACATGGTTAAAGATACCCCGATTATCAAACTAAACTCTACCTTGTGAAATTCCAGGCAGCTACTTTCATTGTACCCTGTAATATCTCGATTACAAGTCAATCAAACATGAACAAATTTAATATATAAGCCATATCAGCTAGGCTCATAATATATTGTGATTACCAATTTCGTCCTCAAAAGTTGCTGCAATGTCTTGTTATCTATATACTGATTTACAACAATGCTGCAATAATCCCTAATTCATTCGTTATTTGCTATGCAGATTCAGTTCGCTTTTCAATTAGCGCAAGAATGCGGTACAAAACTGTGTATAATACGTGCATAAATTACATTGACGCCAAGGCCGTTCTATTCTCAAAATAGGTACCTTTTGACAAGCACTAGCCTATTCATCCTATTATCGGTTTTTACATCCTTAAGAACATTTAAGATCTCCAATAAATACATATGTCGCATTATGTTCTCTTGTCAGACATATAACCACCACAATCCGTGGATATGGCCCTTGCGGAGTCACCGTTGATCATATATCATTCTTGTCTGCGTTTGAATTACCTAAAATGAAACAAACGAAAAAAAAGAACACAGTATCCGATGCGGCGACAAATACACTGAAAATGTCAATTACAATTGATGACGTCTGACATTGCAGTGCCATGTTAGTAATTTTTTTAATTTGTATGTAATACAGGCCTTACAATGCAACGCGATAAATACGTCCCTGTGGCTAATCAACATCCGAAGTATGAATTGCCGCTTTCGGGGTTGTGCAGAAAAACCAAGTTAAAATGTAACAATGGTGTCAACAATTACAAGACCGCACTCGTGGGCTTCAGCGCGTAAAGCTGCCACATTTATTATAAAGATGATAGGATTCTTTAGGCTATCAGAAAGCTACCATGTAGTGTAGAATCATGCTCACATATATGTCCCCAGAAATATATGAATAAGCATTACGAAGGATTTGATTACATACTTATTTGTTATAAAAAGAGCAAGTCGTACAGAACACTGGGTACTATAAATACTCGATAATCTCGTTTGTTCGTAGCAATATTTGTAGTAGCAGTAGTAGTAGTAGTTAACCGTTGTTGCGTTACTAACACCATTAATGCTGGTTACATATATCGCCGCTTGTGTTTATAGTAACGTAATGCAAATCACAATTGCAAGTATTGCAACTCCTATTGCACTGCATTTACATATTGTCTTTTACACTGCACGGCATTGAAATTCCGGATGCGGTTAGCAGTTGCATTGAACAACACAGTATTACAAAACAATCCGTTTGATGATATAATACAAACAAGTTCCATTTAACGAGAGTTCGTAGATAAGTAAAAAGAACTGCTAAGACATATAGTGGTGTCACTTTTATTGATCATTCCAATCGGCCTTTAGATGCACCGTGATCCACGTCTCATTAATTATCGATCCGGATTGCACTCATCAGAAATAGCGATGATTTGGTTAATAAATACAACACCTTTGGTGCATCAAGTATATCTCTTTCCTAAGCCACAAAGCGTGCGACATTTAATTAAAAACAGCTGCCAAAAGTTGTTAACCAATTTGTGTCGACTTACATGCTACGACAGGCTGTCATTAGTCTGCCAAGAAGGCTACGTTTCTATTACTTGATGTCGGTACTTTATGTTGTGAGTAACAAACGTCATTATTCCACATAAAGCCGCAATATGTTGCATTGTGTCAGGCACCACGCACATTGTCCGTTTACGACTTATCGTAAGCAACGGGGACTGATATCATACAGCACAAAGCAATGGTCATAATCGACGTCAGAGACATGTTACGGGATTTGCGTTGCTTCAAATCAGCAATACACGCCCAGTTAATGCGCTTGTTTCCAATACTGTACAATTACGCCAAGGTTAATGCATTGTACTCAGCAGTGCTATATGAACGGAAACTCTTCGATAGCTATGTCTGCGTGTAACTGAGGTAATGGTGAGCAGGATTCAAAACACAAACATATCATACCATCGCCTGTCGGTCTTAAGTGGTAGTGACGTCATATATCTTGCGCGTTTCAAAACGGCTGTGGGATCGGTGCTTGTTCTCGGGGTTTTGCTGCCATCTCTGAGTGGTTTACATGACAAAAATGAACACTCTGCGCTGACGGGTAAACTCTTTAAGACAATGTAGTACCAATGTGATGATAATACAGTACAGACTACCAACTAAGCAAACTGATAATGTACTTGATACGTTTGTAGTGCGACATAGCTATAACTTTATTGGTTCTGTTAAATTTACGTTACCACTTTCACCACGATTTAGTTGGTATTTTGGATAACAAATTCGTCATCGAAAGCAGGCTACTTCGCAAAAGTCCTACAGGAATGTTTTACCCGTATATGAATAAGACATGTTTCCGTTGCAATTCACTCTGATTATAGTTCCAACGTCGAAAAGATTGAAAATAACATGTGACCTGCTATTCAACCGAGAGCATCACATAAACGCCAAGGAATAGTCGGACTTCTGTAGATGCTTCTCTCATCTCCGACGATACAGTTTTGTACCGTTCTTCATAAAGCCTCTTTTTACTAATTCGTGATGTGCTGTTAGGGGTTTAATTATTGGGCGGCCGCTATTGTTGTTTTATTAGATGAGGTTATACTTCCACAGTGTTTGCGTCATAGTTGTGTCCAACTCTTTGCAATTAATTGCGTCCTTCTGCAGAATAACAAGGTGATAGCTTGCGATTTTGTCTGATTTCAGTTTAAGAACTGATTGATTTGCATGTGTGGCATTTTTTGTGCATTCGATAATTAATCGGCGGGAAAAATCATTTTTGTGACCTACATTATACTGTCGATGATGCAATGAAGAATATATTTACCATCCGGTGTATTAACATAACAACCTGCATAAGATAGCAATCAAGTTTCATTCGCCGAGATTGCTGTCGATGTTGCCAAATATAAATATAAGTCATTTACCATGATTTTTGAAATCATAGCCAAATATACGGTGACGGATTGATAATTCGTCCGGCAACGGCGGATTATTGGATTTGTATATTAAACATTAATATCTGTGTGCAGTGCTTCATCCATGGAACATAAATGCACTCTTAATTGAATTGGCAATTAGTGTAGCAGCTGCTTTCAACCACTTAATTGATGTGTGTATGTTTCTTGCTTTTGTAATGCTGCTCGCGGGATTGTAGGTCTCGCTTATCATCTGATCAACCACGATACCGTTTTCACGGTTGTTTCAAATCCGCTTTAAGGGGAGAACCAAAACAACCACATTAGTAGCGGTAGTATTAATATGATGGCATTATTTCGTCATATCCCCGACCCTCTCCTCTAATATCTTTGTTTACGATCACATGTGTTATACCATGTCAACATTGGCCAGAAGCTGAGTCGCCTTTTGTACACAGAGGTTGGCAGATTAATACAAATTGCAATTTTCGACAAATTTAGTTCAGACTCTCGTTCGTGCAGCCTTTTGATTTGTTGCAAACGGCAGTAAGTAAGTACAGGTGAATTAGACAGTCCTATAATGTTGCAGCTCAGGGCTGACATTAATAGTTGTTACAGGCTCAGTTGTCTTATGAATTGAGAACTGAAAATAACTGAATGGGAAATTAAAAATGAGAACACATTTGTTGAAATATAAAATGTAATAATCCATTAACTATCGTCTTACTGATAGCGTTATATCGTCATATGCCCAACCCTCCATCCAAAAGTCTTCGTTAATATGATTCCAAATGCTATGCCTTAACCCAGACGGCCAGAAACTGTGTCGCTTTTTGAACACACGGGTTTTCGGATTAAAACAGATTTCAATTATTCAACGAGATAGATTTAGCTTGAAACTTTCGTTCATAAAGCCTATTTGTTTAGCGCAAATAACTATGAGTGAAAATTCATATGAGACAGTGCAATGAACGTGCATCCCATTGCTGGTATTTAGTTGCTTTTAGTTACCTTTTGCATTCAGAACAGTTCATGATAGTTAGTAATAATTTATAAGTTGTCGACTAGCAAGTTGTTAAGTTGCACACCCAAATACACATATATAAGTAATAAAGACTAAGTCCCACACGTCAAATATGTCACTCGATCCCTATTTTCACATTTGGGCACATGTTACATAAATGTCTGACATCAAGAATTGCTAGATATATACCACACAAGATATTTCGACAAATTTAGGGTCTCTTCTGCAGCTCAATCATGGCAAGAGCTCTAGAACATTTGAAAAAGAATCGAATTCAGGGAGAGTGCTCGGCCTAAAAATCACCAACAACTGTCTTATAAGAGCTTTAGACATACCACTACTGTCGTAAATCGCAACATAAAGCTAACTGGGTGCTGTATGCGTGTTCCTACACGACAACATAAATACTACGCTGTGTTTAATGATCAATACTTCGTTGGACGTTCGTACAAAACATGGCTTTTGTCGGGGCTGTTCGTTACTGGCGCACAGCAAATGCTGAGCTTCCTCTAGAACAAATGTTCAAATACAGAGTTAACGGCAATTTTTTCAAAATGTCATTCAATTTTGATACAATATTAAATGGACAGTGTGATTATCAATTTGAAAATATTACAACATATATTTCATGAAAAGTCTTCTGTCTTCCCATTTGCGTTAGCAGGGTACGTTATCGCGCAACTCAAACGGCTGGAGTTTAGGATTTCTTTGACAATCTGGTAATACTTTGATCATAAATGTGGGCGACGCTAAGTGCTAAAACTGACGACTGCTGCCTAGAAATATTGTCTAACACTATTCTATCTTAGCTGCTGCATCATAAATTGTTTTCCAGCTTACGTGAGAAGGCGAGCGCGTGACTTGATATAATCTTTTTCCATCAGCCAAGATTAGCTGAGCATAATCAGGATGATCTTAAACCGTGAATACAAGCAGCTGTTGAACTTATCTCTCGTAATGGACGCATGGCTACCCGAAACGAGTAAAAAACAATGACGCAACAAGCGCCAACAAGCTATTCATCGATCAGTGTTCAATACACGCATGTCGTTCTTTCACGATTGTAAAATACTTGATAAGACGCGCACATAAACGCGCAGTTTTTGGGGATTCATTGATGCTCAACATATCATCATTTAATGTATGAATAAATATGGCGCGATTGATTGATGGCCCCCTGTGGTAATCTTATCATGTAATAAACGCCTATGTGATTGTCATTGCGCCCAATGCGCCGTGTCAGCGCATTTAGATTCGGCGGCTTTGGTGTGTCTCGTTGGCGTGAAAGAAATAGGATGATAAATGTCGAGCAGGTTATTATAACGGTCGCCCTGCAATATTGAAATCCACATGTTGTTTAATGTGTGCTATCCTCAACATACTTGAAAAGTTTTATTCCAGCATTTCATGTAGTGTTTTTGTTTTCGATTAGTGTTAGCCTGTTTTAATAGAATCAGCATTCATAAAATATATATTTTGTTCGACCGCAATTCACGCCTCATTTGCAAGGTACGGATTGAGGGCACCATTATGTACACACTATAATACTCCCTATTGAGGAGTGACAAAACAGACTAACAAGGAACACATTAACACAAATATTCGATTTGTTGCTTATTTCGGTCTCAATAACATGCCAAAGAGATTGTACACAGAGCGCGCAACTGAGTTGAAGTAAGTACATTAATGTGACACATATGGTTCATTTAACGTGACGAATGATTCAACCTTGATCAACCTCCCACGCAGCCACAATGCATATTATCGGTCGTCTAGTCGTGTATATATGACTATGCGTCATCTAGTTATGGAAACTAGTCAGCTAACATAGACATAGACTAACATTATGCTTGGTAGCGGAATGTTAAAATACAATGAAGTTATTTTCCAGGTATGCACATCCAGGACGTTAATTACACATTGTAATGTTGCAATTGATAATTATATAAATGATGGGAGTGTTATGGTGCACACAAGGCAGTTGCATTTTAAGGGAGGTCATTTTTGTGCCATGCTAGATATTGAAGCCAAATATCATTGCATCGGTTATATCATGCGGGTTGCGATTAGACATATCAATGCAATTGTTGGTGAGATAGAAACTACAATATCTCTTTAGACTTTTGTTGTGAAACTTGTACCGAAACTTTCGGCATAATGTGAACTGATGAGGGTGCGTTTTGTCTCTTTTGATTATTCGTTAAAACAGCTACGACCTGGTGAATGATGTGCATTTAGCGTATTGATAAAATAATAAGTGTCGTTTGGATCATTAAGTAAAGTAGGTGTAGATATGCTGGTGAAAGTTTGCAACGGCAATTTCGTAGTTGTTTGTCATTAATGTTATTCAAAAACGATTTCACGTTCATAGGAATGACAAACCTCATTACTCTTCGATTGTATCCGGATAGTGCTGAATGAACTTGTTGTTAAGTAACATGTGTGTGACATGCAAGGATGAACCATTATTTCATAACACTACGATGGGTTATTAACAACGCATTGTGCCTGACATCGGTATTATTATACACAATAATATTTAACTGCTTGGCGTGTAAGTTACGTCCATTCTTAGAGTAACTGTGTTTTGACGGACGTTCAAAATAAGAAATTCAATGGACTATTACATTTTATGTTGCAACAGATATGATCTCGTTCATCTTTTCTCACCGAGTTATTTTCAATTCTCATTTCCGAAGATAACTGAGTCTGACGTAGCGAAAAATGCCAGAATTGGGCTGCAATTTAATAGTGCTGTCTCATAGAAGTTGTCACTTACTGCTTTTTGCGCTAACTCAATGGGCTTCCCAAACGAGTGTGTCAAGCTAAATTAATCACGTTCAATCATCGAAAAGTGTTTAATCCGCAAACCTGTGTATACATTATGTCATGCTTCCGCTACTGGCTGTTTTAGCTCTCCCTTTAGCGCGGAAAATAAACAATCGTGATTGATAAGGTAATCCGCGAGACTTATCATCTCGCGAGCAGCATAACCAGAGCAAGAAACCATCAAACATCAATGAAGTGGTCTGCTGAAGGCATCTGCTAAATTAATTAACTATTCACGTATGAAAGCATTGATATTCAATCGATGACACACTGCACACCAATATTCATATTTCAAGCAATAATCCAGCTATACACCGTTACCGGTCGAATTCACAATCTATCACCATCTATTTGGCTATGATTTTAAAATTATGATTATAAGCCTTCATCTATATTTGGCAAATGTGACAGCAATCCATTACTGGTAAGACTTGAGTATTATGCCACGCAGGATGTCATATTTTACCGCCGGATGGTTAATACATTCTTCATTACATCATCGAAAACTTTAGCCGAATTTTTATCGATAACACTTAAATCTGTACAAGAAATACTTATCCGACTCACTAAAAAACAAGTTAAGCATGCAAATAAATCAGTTATTAAACTGAAAACCGTCAAAAATTGAAAGCTATTTTATAAGGTACGCTAACTGAAGCATAATCATGCTATCTCCCTGCAATGCAGCAAAAGGTCACAATTGATTGCAAAGATTACCTTTGGGCGAGAGGACACAACTGTGACACCGATACTGGTGAAGCATAGCCGTATACAATAAAATAGAGTGGGGTGCAGCAATTACGGCCGTAAGATATTAAAACCTCTAACAGCACAGTACGAGGATGCATAAAGATAGTCTAAAGAATCGTACATACTTTATCACGTTGCACCGATGGTATCATCGTCGGAGGTAAGAAGTATCAAACGAAGAACGAATACTCCCCGGCCTTTTATCATGCGATGCTCTCGCTTTAAGAGCAGGTCGCATGTCATTTTCAATTTTGTCGACGCTGGAACTATAATCAGTAAGAGTGGATTTCAAAAGTTCCATTTCCTATTTATATAGTGATATATCCCTATTTTAGTTTTTTTGTGAAGTCACCGGGAAACAAGGGCTGACAAAGTTACAAGAAATGTGACCCTTAAGCTTCACATAGTATAGTGCAATATGTTTTGGATATATGAGTGCATTTTTGTTGTTCGTGCTATCGTTTTATTGCAAATATATTTACTGTAATTCATTACCGTCTAGCTCAATCATAGTATTACCGACGGCTGAGATTGTCGAGGTGAATTGAACAACTTTCCTTTTGTCAGCTTTATACTATTTACTCATTGGTCATTAAGTTTATACCGATAGCACAAACATAATATAGCGATGCATTGCGTCGGTCATTAAGACTGTTTAATACGTTGATTGAAGTCGAGATATATGTCACATAGATAGAGCAATCGATGCTGAATCTTCTTCATTTTCCAAAGCACGTGGCATCATCTTGGCACTGCATTGTGTGAGCGCTGAATTAGCAACTGAGGCAGCAACTAGTTGAACAACCAACAAACAGCATGATTACCTAGTTTATTGCTCGGAATGGTCTAACTAGACACTGCCCATCACTGATGCAGTACTCAGCAAAGTAACATTAACTTTGCTCTATTGCGGTATATGGACCAGCTGCTAAAATAAATTGATTGGATCGCAATAAAACATACAATCAAGGAATGTTTTTCTAGCATTATTGGCAAGGCGATGGCATTATATGAAAATAACCCTAGCATCATTGACAGATCGCTTACATTATGCTAAACAATTTATCTATCACGTGTGGTAGTTTGACTAGTTTGTAATAACAATTTCTTATATATTCGAAATATCTGGGGTTAAAACTCTTTGCAGTTACTTTCTTTTTAAAGGGACTCTCCTTCAGCACACGGTCATCATTTCTGTTTTGTAAACCACTCAGAGATAGCAATGAATCCCCGAGTAGGAGATATTGAGCCCTGTGAATTAGTCATAAAAAGCGACAAGCATGTAACATTACTGCCGCTTAAGGCCGATACACGATTGTATGAAATGTTTCTAGTGTGAATCTTGCTCGCCAGCGCCTCAGTTCCGCGCAAACATAGCTTTCCATTGTGTTCCCTGAGAGCAATACATACACCATGGCGTGAATGTACAGTACCCGGATCATGAGCATTACTGTGGCGTGTATTGCTGATTTTGACTGACGCAAGTTCCATAACGTGTGTCTCCGGCGACGACAGTGGGCTTTGTATGATGCTGTACGACTAGCATCCAATGATGTCATAACAATCCCCATTGCTTACTATAAGCTCTTAACAGACCACCTTCTAGGTGCATGACACAATGCAACATATTGAAGCTCACGGCATAACAACAATGACATTATGCAAACCATAAAGTAACCCTCAAATGATGCATCTGCGAACTTCTATCAGAATGTAAGTCGATAACAAGTGGCAACAACTTGTGACCGTGGTGTTGAACGAAATGTCGCATGTATTGTGCCTTATAGAAATGATTTGCTCGTTGCGCCAGGTGTTGTAAAATCATCGCTAGTTGTGAAGACCAGGTTCCAGCATGTGTGAGATGTGGATGATGGTACACCTAATGACAAACCAATAACGCTGACGTTATCATTGGTCTTTGCAGTACTTTTCTGCTTATCTACATTCCATTAGTTGTCCGGGACCTGGTCTAATCATATGACAAAACATACTTTTTTTTGCAGTGCTGTGTGGATTGTGAATTGCCACTGCCAGCCGCATCCTGGATTCCACTGTTTAGCACTGTAAGAGAATTTGTAGTGTCTAGTAAACCATTCTGATCTGTATTACTGGTTACATAAAGATGATCATTTTCTGCACAAAATGATAGACCCTTAATATCATACAGTATCCCATTATAGGGCCAATTAACAAGAGCATTTGGTTCATGAAGAAAGTAAGCCACTGTCATCTGTAGTTGACTCTTTCCTTAACCAATTAATGTGCAAAATAGTTAGCAAGGCAGACACAGGTACGCTCAGCGTAATTAGACTAAATCATCGACGCTTTTGGTTGGTTCACATAGATACGCATTTTGCACGACTTGGTCTTTAACATATATAATTGAATAGAGTGGTTAATTTTATAAACGACCAATATAGACTATAATGGTATTAATATTCGTTTATACGGCAAGTCAAAGCAGGAAAATGCCATGCATGCAAGTATACGTCATAATTGGGATGTAATGCATAGTCTACATGCATTAACTTTCTTACTGAACATAATGTTTTACATTTCAAAGGAACATAATATTATTTCAAGAGCCTGTTCTGTCAGTTTAAGCGACATTTGTCACAATGCAGTTCGCTTAGCTTGCTTTACTGAAACATTTCTTGGGCAATAACAACAAGTGATGTATACAGCTAATCGAGCTCATAATTATTACAAAAATCAATCCAAGACATTTTTGAAGATATAAATATATATATATATATATATATATATATATATATATATATATAGATATAGAGATATAGATATATAGATAGAGAGAGATATATATATAGAGATATATAGATAGAATATATATATATATATATATATATATATATCTAGAGGAGAGATATATATATATTATATATATATATATATATCTATAGATATATATATATCTATATATATATATATATATATATATATATATCTATATATATATATATATCTATATCTATCTCTCTCTCTATATATATCTCTCTATATCTATCTCTATCTCTATATATATATCTCTCTATCTATATATATATGATATATGATAGCTTGCTCTTGCGTACATGTATCAAATTTCCAACGCATACAATTGCAACAAACTACAGGACAAATGGAGCAAAACAGCTTCACCAGAATGGATGTCGGGACGTAATGCAACAGTGAGTGATATTTTTGGTCAGTCTATATGACAGCATGAAACACTGAATAAATATTGTATCGTACATTTTACGTGCATATATCTTGCTCTGATGCTAACAACTTGCTAATTTGCGCCATTATTGATCCGTAGGCATACGTCGAGACGTGTACGCACTAAGCACATTGTAACACACACAAGGCGCCTATATGCGTAGGCGGATTTAATGACATGATTACTGATAGTACAAATTACAGTGGTGGATTTGTTTTATCGACCTCTTAATAGACTGGCAACCTTGTATATATGTTAATCGAATTCATGTCCAATGAGATTGCGTTGCAGCAGAAGTACACCATAAACCGGAATGTTCTGAGCGGAAGCATATCGTTTATGTGACGGCTACGTTTATATAGCGGTCATAATAACTCGCCAGGTAAATTAAATAATAAACACTCCCTGGATTAATGATCAATGGCAATTTCTTCCAAGTTGGTAGTGTTTTTATGCTGCCTTCAGATGAATGTATGCGATTCATCGTCTCATGTAATGGTTAGCTGTCGCCGGGGTAGCTTTTACTATATATATATATATATATATAGATATATATATAGAGATATATATATATATATATAGATATAGAGAGATATAGATAGAGAGATATAGATATATAGATAGATATATAGAGATAGATAGAGAGATATAGATATAGAGATATATATATCTATATATAGATAGATATATCTATCTCTATATATATATATATATATCTCTATATAGATATATATATATATATATATATATATACAGTAAAAACCTCCCTGCCCGACCACCTCCCTAACCCGATCGCCTCCCTAACTCGATCGATTTTTTTCCAGTCCCGATGGTCGGCCTATACTTTAGCATTGTGACAGAATTCTCTAACCCGATCTCTCCTCCCTACTCTATCGATATTATATCCCCAACGCCCCATTTGATATTCCCTAAGTCGATCGATTGTCGGGTGGCGGAAGGATATTAGAGCCATATTGCAATTAGCAGAATATACACCTCAGGCGATAACGCTCGGATGAATGGCATGAAATGTCACAAACACGTCGTGCATAGCGCAAATGTTGTTAGATATTTGCACCGCCTTTTTCTAATGTCGATTTCAAATACTCGATACCAAACAGTTACAATCACCTGCACCTCGGATTAATAGGGCAAAGCTTTGATAATTTGGTCTTATGAATTCATCTCATACCGCTAAAGCCAAACACTTTCACACGGAAAGTAGAACTTATCGTCACATTTTGCTTTAAGGGTATGTCAGTTATATCATTATCGGAAGTAATGTATTCCATTCGCTTACCATATTTTCGCCGTCTATTCGTATAGTTGATGATTGTTAGATTAGAATAATATATATATATATTATATATATATATATATATATATATATATATATATATATATATATATATATATGATATATATATATATATATATATATATATATATATATATATATAATATATATATATAGATATATATATATCGGCAAATATTTGCTCTGCCATGTCTGGTAATACATCCAGCAATATCAGGCAAATCGACGAATATCAGGCAAATCGACGAAGAATAGGAAAGCAGAAAAGTTATGAACGTTGAGCATGAGTGCTGACAAGAACGCTCCTCAGTTCAGAGCATTATATTCACTCGCGAAGTGGCAACGTGTCAGTACCTTCTCAATGGATAAGCCATTATATTTTACATTCAGCAAATGTTTAAAATAGTACATATATAAATCAAGCACATTCCGATCATATCTTAATGGTAAAAAGACATCTCCGAGAGGGCTTAACATCTTCATTGTGAACTAGAAGATAGGCGACCTACCACAAGACTGTAAAGGCGACAAATGGTGACGTACAATCGCAGCATGTGACATGTCGTAAGGCTGTACATAATCAGCAAGCGTTTGAAGCGCACCATTTTGTCGGTTCACAGGTAGCACATATTATATTATCGTCCAGTGTAACGGTCCGCCATACGTTTCCTGTACTAGCAACATAACTGCAACTGGATCGCCGGTCCAACAATTAGCGACATTTTGCAATGCTCGAAGCATGATATGTTCACATCAGCACTAAACGCGCTGCGACTGATATGTTGTTTGCAGCAATTCATTCGTTACGGTGAAAGGCAGTTACTATTTTTGCGTATCTGAAGACGTGTCACCCTAAGCGAGGTGTAAATATTCCGGATACCAGACGATCAGCTTCGCGACAAATCAATGCTGTTCTTCTCAAATATAGTAATGGCGTCGTAGTTTCTGCCACGAGCAATTGATTGGAATTATGAAAATCGATGACGCAACGCAAAATGAGCTAAAGAGATTTAACCCTTTGCCTGTTCAATCCAAATACACCTTTAACTTTCCCCCAGTGTTCAATTAAATTCATGAATTTTACTATTTTTCACAACTTTTTGTCGGCGAGTTCACTCGACAGAAACAGCTGTGAATGGTTGAGGCTGCATCGACGAATTCACTCGTCGGAAACAATGCTGGGTTACCTGTCAAAGACGAGTTTACTTGTCGGAAACAGAGAAGGGGTTAAGCCGATCTTTTCGATCAGTGCTCTTGGATGATGTCTTATAATTGAATGTATCCTTTTGCGTTCCGGACGTTTGCGTTGATGCATGTATTCAAGAATCGTCAAAATGTAAACCAATCACAAACACACATTTCGGGATGTCATCTTCTAGTTCATCGTTAAACAAATAGGAGCCATTAGATATCTATAAAAGATATTACATTCGAGTAGCAAGATAAATTGAGATTATACATCATGTACAACAGTAGTTTGGGATATGTCAAGGTCATATAGAATGCGGCTTGACCTGACGATCTTAGTTCACATGATCAAAGCGCATTAGCGTTTGCTAGTTGATCCCATAAAGAGAGACCGGCACGGGCGTATCGAGTAAGCCAGTATTCAGAAGCGTTCATTTTAGTCCCATATGTCAACATTGTGTGAAAGTATATAGACTTGCTGCGATAGCTACATAAGTTTATCCACCACAGATTTGTGCTAGATAATCAGAACTTTGCGTTACAGTTGTTAGCAGTGTGGACGTTAGTAGAAGTTGCTTTGTCAAAATATATTTCTTAACTGAATTCTGTAAAGATTGATAATCATCCGGGACAAGCAGAAGCATTTAAACGACTAGATGAGCATTTGATTGGGTGATCGGGTACTGTTCAATTAATCACAAAGCCCAATGTAGATTATTGTGATCTCCTATGTTATACATTGCAAAAGCATCCACTGCTTGCTGCTTTGTCCCTTGCCATGAACTTTTGTCATTTGTTGCGATTGCAAGACATTAACAACTGTATGGCTTTATTATGCTACTCTATAAAGATATAACCATTTGTAAATTACGAAAAGATGCTGTCTTTTATCAGCATTAAGTTACTTAAAGCCGTATATATATAGGGACACGCATGAATTGCACATGATTGTTATCCTAACCAACTACAATCACTCTATGAGTATAAATTACACTCTATAATGCATGTGAATTAAATTCTAACGTGTATTATGGTTCATAGGAGTAACTTTACCCGCAAACGGATGTTAAAATTACTTTTGCAAGCTTACTGCTATATTTTGTGTTTTTAGAACATTCTGCCAACATTTAACCAACAAAAGCAGTTTTATTTATATATAGTCAATAATTTCGTACATACTAACATTAATGCGGCTTCCGATGCATCCGTACCTTAGCATCATAATGTTACCTGTTAATAATGAGCAGAACGTACCACAATGCTGTTAATAAAAAAACATTGTGAAGGGCGTGTAGCTCGTGGGAAACAATAATTACAACATAAGACCATTACTTTGACATTTATTGCCTGTTAGTTGGATCTAAGAGTCAGCCTTTTGAAGCGTCCCGTTTATCACTAATACGTATCTAACTAAAGACCAGAAAACTTTGCCAGTTATATGCGCAACAATTACTTGGTGCCTATCTCAAGACACACCTAAACAATGAAATACAATGCAAAACAAACGCAGCACAAGCTGATTCTTTGAATGAGCCCTGTTTGGTGCGTGCGTGGTTTTCGACATTGGTCTATATTTGTAATTTACCATACGCCTTTGCAGGGGGTTTACCTTTAACCATTTAGTAGCAGATATTCAGAGGTTCAAAGCATCAGACCAAATATTCAGCGAGCCGAGCATTTTAAAGAAATGTGGCCAAAAGCGATCAAACGTCCATTGGGGACTGTACCAGCCCGCCTGATGATACTCACAACATGATGCGACAGCATCAGATACTATGGAGAATGTCAAGAACCTTGGGGTTGACATTACGCTTGCGACATTGTATTTTATGACACCTGAAACATCTGGTGATTCACGGTGGAATCGACCCTGCGACTCGCACGGGGTATGAAAAGGAGAGAAGTGCACTTCAACAACATAACAATAACAGTAGCTGGATGTAATTGAGCGACTCAACACCGAGTCAACCCGCGCATTTCCGCCAGAACATTTGGGTGCATATGCAACACAAGGGTATACTGCGATTATGATGCGATGTGAGGTTTATCATTCGTAAACTAGATTATCGCTTGTCTCATGCACCGCAGGGCATATCATCTATACATTTGTCGTTCCCGTGGGGAAGAGGTAAACTGTGACGCTTTTCGACTCACAGGTTGTGGGTTCGATGTTAAGGCGTGAAATCCTGACTGGCTCCCTGTGACTCGCATGATCACAATAAATGGCCGTCCCATTTCCGAAAGGGGATGAACCCGATCCGTTAGCTCAATAGCACCGTGCTGGACCTTCGTCACAGCGGCGTGGGTTTCGCAGCCCGGTCTGTGCATTGTGTTTGTGCCAAGTTGGCGCTGGCAATTAAGAGTTGTCCAAGCATCATAATCGTCCGTCGCCGTCGCGAAATAGCGTCGTTTATGACGTTAAACCTTAATATTACCATTACCATTACCTATCTATAAACATAATACTTCGCTCTTGCCTCCGTTAAGTCAATAAATGGGTTTTAATGATGAAATGTTCCACTGGAGACATAATCGCGTTATGAGGTCAGTTCTTATTTTGTATGATTCATGGTAAGCCTGCGCACTTAGATAATGTCAACATTCATCATTGAACGAGCTCATTACTTACTTCCGATACAATTACGTCAACGCTTCTAAAGCACAGTCTTACGAAGAGATAACAAAATGACCCTAAAGAGCGTAACTAAAAGTACAACAAATTCACCTCGATGCCCAAAGAAACATAATTCGTTGCTTTTTCGACAACAGCTATGTTAGTGCATGATAACTTCATATAACAATACAATCAAACTATATATATATATAAGGTGCGATATAGGAATGTGTTATCCGAACGATATATATATATATACTTCGCTATATATATACGTTCTCATAGAATATAGAATGGTTATGACAGTACGTGTCTGCTGCATATATATATATATATATATATATATATATATATAGTATGGGTATGCTGCATATATATATATATATATATATATATATATATGCATATACAATATATATATATATATATATATATATATATTTATATAGTATGTGTCTGCTGTATATGTATATATATATATATATACATATGCATATATATATATATATATATATATATATATATATATATATATATATATATATATATATATATATATATATATATATATATATATATATATATATATATATATATATGTGAACTTTGCGGCAAAGCGCATATATCTATATTGATATAGCTGATATTGATGTGAGCTTTGCTTCGGCGTTGAAGCTGATGTTGATTCCTTTCCAGTTTCATTCCGCCTGATTCAGGGCTTGCCTGCGTATGTGACCTCTGTCTTTTGCTGCCCAGTGTTATGATAAGCGCAAACAAGAGAATAATTGCGCATTACCAATGCATCTATTGTCTATTGCGTGAATGCTACTGCTACATTATTTACGGTTGGATTGAAGAAACGCGCTATATTGTATTAATCGTAGTAGCTTGGGTGACATTGATGTAGCGTCTTTACTTGGGAAAATATGGCAGTATCCAAATAATGTGGCAAACCTTCAAAACCTTTCTCGTGATAATTCATCAAATAAATGTACTTCTTATGTTCTGCACGTTAGATGTCCAGGTTTTTGTATTAGTGCTATATCAAGTGTCAGAATCAATGTTGCAAACGCAACGCTACTTTTCAAAAATGAACTGGATTGAGAGAGGCTGCGTTTGACATAGTGCATTTTCGTACATTTGTAATACCGGGTAAAAAACTGAAAGGTAATTAGTGCTGCCCAATCTAATTCAGTGTTATTGAATGACTGATACGGTAATTCTTTCATAGACAACATATTGTTTTCAGTATAATTAATATGAATGTTATCATATATAGTTGTATCGTATATTGTAATATAATGGTATAAGAATTATCGACATTGGAAAAATTTCTGGTCATTCATCCGACAGAAACTATGTTATTTAAAGCTGCCTGGCGCGTCATGGATCAGTAGCATTGCTACCTGCATCATATTTGATAGTCTATCGCTGCAGGTTTAAATGCAACGTAGCAGCTGCCTGTCGTAAAGCTGGGATAATTCATGGTAAATTGAACATGTATATTCTGTGAACGTGTAGATCATTGTTCTGTACGAGCAATTAAGAAGTACGCTTGAAAACAACATTATTGGCACACCTGCATATATGTTGTCAACATGATTAAAACTTCTGTTGCATTTACAGCGTTGGCAATCGGTACATGATATGCGTTCACTTGTTCACCCGCAAATATCGTGTTAGCCAAAGAAGACGAGACACATTCCCCACATATATCTGCGTTTTCAAACAGCAGCGTATCGAGCACAATCATCGTTAAGTGTTGCCGTCATGCATGTATTAGATAGTGCGATTCTTCGTTAGATCCATATGTCCAAACATACTGGGTTTCTCAAATCTAGGCCTGTCATGTACAACATTATGCATATGAAATAATAATATACCAGCTGATGATGTTGATATTTGCATATCGATGCGTTGCATTTGATCAGGAGCGCCAAAAAGATAATGTAACGATAAGATATTACTAAAAGCATCATTTTGTGTTGCGATCCATCCATGCATATATCAATAGTGAAGAATAAACGGTTGATACTAATCCTCAGCAAGTATTGACATCTACATTTATACCCATAACTTAAGTAAGCTTTAGCTAAAATTAAGGGGTTTAAACCGATATGCGCTTGTGTGGATTGCCTATTTTCAACGCAATTACTTCACACAGATCAACTATGTTCCCGGGTATAAAGGTAAAGATAGCTCGCTTGAAAACTTGCGCTGAACGATTAACATGTAAACTGAATAACCGTCGCAGACTTGGAGCTCTACATAGTCAATATTATGTTGTATTCCATACGCGTCTCGCTGAGATCTCTGACGAGGTCGTATCAACAACAGTGACAATGTCAAATACTTCTTTTATTAAGAAACAGCTGGATTGTCACTTTCGTCATCAAACCCGATATCACTGCTTTATAGCGCACGTAGGCGTCAACTGACACTGAGATCACAAATATTTGTTCTTCTATAAAAGATATGATTAACTTGGAAATGTAGTTTGAGCTGATACTAAAAAAATTAATATTCATGTAAAATAAAATGCAAAATATGGCATTTCATTATCCATTGCCCACCCCTTGCACGAATTATCGAAATGCATTTAGTATTTATCCATTCAAAATTCGTATTATCATACGTATATTTTACTTCTAGATTGCGGATCTAATCCGTTTGGTGATGTCTGCCTGATACCATTTGGTAAAACTGGCCATGCACCGACCGAGTTCACTTGGTGGCGCATATATATGCATATATATATATATATAAAATTATATATTTAATATATATATATATATAATATATATATATATATATATATATATATATTTATATATATATATATATATATATATAAGCATGTGTGTGTATGTAGTGTGCTTGTTTGTTTGTATGTGTGTAATATATACTAGATTCCATATTCATGTGCACCACCACAATGTTATCGATATCGATACGGTCTATATTCCCGTAATCGACTTTTTATATGCAGCCATATAACTGTTGCTAAATTAACCCGAACGGATCATTTATACATTCTTCCACAGACACTAATTAGCTTTTATGCGCAGCATTGCTAGTAGTACTACTTCAAGCAGAAACGTTATTTTTAATATATGATTGAAAATGTACTCGATCTGAAGGACAGTTAAGTTTTTCACACAGTGATGCAGGGTGTTGTTTGGCAGCAAAGCCTAATTTGAATACAAAGAAGGGGTCGTAAATTATATGGTCAGGCCTTTAAAGTCGGACGAGAGCAATAACATTTGATCAATACAGTTACTATGCGCAAAACGATAGAATACAGACACGTGCTATTGTCATTGTCGCGGCACCATCATCCATTTTTTTACATTGTGGCTTAATTGGACTCAATAAGCTTAATAATATGTCATTTGTAGAAGTAATGAGACCAAACTCGGAATGTCAGACTCGCAATTAACCAAATTATAAGCGGAGTGTGATTATTGTTTAATTTTTACGTGTGGTAACCATCGCTCAGATGAATCTACGAAACAACAACGAATTAATAACTAACCAACACAGCGCAATTTTGTCCAGCCATTATGTTACATCATAGATAATAACCATTAACTTTGAAATGAATTTTCGGACACAATTTCTAATGAATTAAATACCCAAAAAACGATTGTCAAGAAGGTACACAAATTAAAATGGGGGAAAAGGGTATTGTCGGTACATAGATTTGGTCAAAGCGCAAGCGGGAACGATTTTAATAAATACTTCGTTCAATATATGCAAATAAGCAAACAAGGATGAAATACTTGGACAGGGCCTTGCAATTACCTAACATAAATTATCATGATGGCAACTTGTGACACCAGATATCTTTACAAAATTATTTATGCGACTCTACCGCACAATTAGCGAGAATGCTGAGTGTATTAAGTGCTTTGTACCATTAATGTCTGGTTAGTGCATAGTGCAAACAAATACACATGATAGACAAGAAATAAGTTATTTAAGGCTAAAAATTCATGGTCGCTTCGTCCATCGCACCATCATGATAAACCCATAGTTTAAAGTTAACATTATTCTCGTTCATTATATAACTTCAAATATCCAGGCAAACATGGCTGCTGCTCGTTTGTATCAACATGCTATTGAAGTATGGGATATAAAAATAACGGATGAGTTAATTTATCATTCACGGATTCTGAAATTGTGAAATTTTACTCACCCATTACAATTGCACACGTAGTAATTAACTGGCCTTCACATATGAGCAGAACAGTATATACACTGCGTTCGCAATAGGGCTGACCATAATCTACATTTTAGGCACTGTAGCAATTAACATCTGCTGAAACGGGATTTTGCATGTGCACTATCGTAACACGGAGTTCAACACTATTATAGTCAGCTACGCAAGGTGCAAATGCAGACAATTTTGGTAGATTCACTAACAAAATAGCATTCACTAGATCTTTGTATCATTAAGTGAGTAAATGCCTGAAGCTGAAATTCGACATGAGTACTGTCCATCAAGATTAAATTGTGGTTATGTGTAGTTGAGATTACTTCTAATAGCTAGATTATCATCTTAAGGTTTCATGGACAGCTGCTATCTTTTGTGAAATGCAGTTATTAATATGCATCCATTGCCTGCTTCCCCAGACTCTTTGGGTTCCGCTACGCTTCCCGCACTAGAGTCTACGACATGACAAGGTCTAAAACTGGCGCGTCCGACCAATCAACGCAGAGGTATTGACCTTAGTTTTGCGCATCTGGCTCATACAACTGGCTTGTGCTACGCACCCTCGGTTTGATGTGACGTCATGTACATTGTTGTTGTCTGCGTTTAATTTTCGTTTGGACAAGTTGACTAAGCAAGTCACTTGTCCGACAGGACAAAGCACTTGTCCGAGGCAAGAAAACAACCATTGGTATCGGACCCTGACCCATTCTAAGCATTGCATCGAGAGCAGTAGCTAACAATGTATAGCAAAATGTTTCCCCGTCCCAGCAGACACATTCGCAAAACACTCACGACCCATCAAACAGCAGAGCGCACAATCCTGTTGAAAGTTTTTCATTACCACGACATGCGACTGTTGCGCGTAATCGAGATCTTCCGCTGAAATCATTTCCATGTTAAGCAGCAGAATATACTTCCGTTCTGGTTAAAAAAACAAATATGGCACCGAATCGACGGAAAATGTGACACAGGCCAATCAGAAACAATGACTCAAAAGTAGCCGAGAAACATGGCTTCCGATTGGAGCACTCCAAACTGGGGTGCTTGTCGAGTTCAAGATAGAGCTAGATATATATATAGAGAGATAGATAGAGAGAGAGAGAGAGATAGAGAGATAGATAGATAGAGAGAGATAGAGAGAGATATATATATATAGAGAGAGATAGAGAGATAGAGAGAGAGAGATAGATATAGAGAGAGATATATATATATATATATAGATATATATAGGAGATATATATATATATCTATATATATATATAGATATATATATATATATATATATATATATACATATATATACACGTATTTATATCAATATATATGTATATATATATACATATATATATATGTAAGTGTATGTATGTATATATATTCATATACATATACGTTAGTATATTAGTACAAATAAAAATGTACATTTATTTGCTTAGACATACCTATACATATATAGGTTACAGTTAATGTGTATATATATTTCAATTGATCCATTCCCACTCCATGCCCCTTTATTCGCGTTATTAAATTTGCTTCGAGCTGTCTAAGCATGCTAAATCAATTGCAGGGTAGATATGACGTGAAACCTTGTGATGCGATTTTGTTCCATTTCATTGTGGCGTTTGTCTTGTCGTTTGCAATTGTTTGTGTGGTAAATAATTACTGTACTCGAAAGCATGCAACCTGATGTAGGTACGTGTCATCTAGGCTGAATTATAATATATCATCCTCGTCTGATTTCACAAAATACAACTAATATAATACAAGGTCTTATTCGATAGGAGCTCTACTTTCCCTGTTGAAACATAACAACATATTCGAAATGAACTGGATCAGCAAGTATTCATAACAAAATTAAGATGATGTGCAAATCATAATCGTATCGTACATGAATTGGCAAAGATATAACTTTGCTTTTGTTACAAACGGCTAACATCCTTAAGTAGGGGGTTATTTTTAGTTGTGATTGACGTATCAGCGGATATATATTAGCCGCGATACAATGCTATGAATATCATAAACAACATTTAATAACAAATTAACCAATCAGCTGTATTAGCATTTCGTAAACAATGCAATGCACGTGAATAACAAATATCCATGCTGATGTTCATGGTTCATTAATACTGCGTTTTTATTCACTGATATAATGCCGCAAACTGTTGGACCACGTTGTTTTTACATAACCGATATCAAAAGCTACTTTGCTATTTATAAACTGATTAAGGCTATTACTGCGATATTTTGTGGTAAATATGCAATATTAAGCTCAGTTCGAAGACATGCATTAAATTCAAGGACCCCAAGGCCAATACCCCCCTAAAAATAGGTACCTGTTACCAGCATAAATCAAATAGCTTGCTAGCCTATTTTAATGATTATTGAGCATAATATCGCTCACATATTTAAGGAAAATAAGTTATGCTACAATATTATTTCGCGCAATGCAATTTGTTCAGACATATAACCAACTGATTCCGTAGATAATTGACCATCGCAATGATCGCCGATGATATATTTTTAATGTTCGATATTGAGCGGCCTAAAATAAGACAAAGGTACCGTTAGAATACAGAAGCCGATTTGGCTAAATTTAGCATTGATGGACCTTTCTTTGTACATAATTGTGTAGCTTTTAAGTAAGATCGATTTCGGTACTAGTATTATCATATCATGCCCAAATACAGTCTTTAAAAAACAGTTTATGTTTTTTGAGACTTAGAAATCGAGGCGATGAAAGCTTTCATAAGAAATACATCTCTGTGGTTCATCAACGTGTGAAATAATAAACAATCAGTTCGATTACTGTGCCTGCTCGAGAACGTGAATATGGTGCAGTTTGGATTGATGTTGGCCAAAAAATGAACCAAGTTTGCAAATAAACAAAAATTTGACGCAACTGCAAGACAGTAACAAGGTTACCACATAATGCGCGGCCACGAATCACCAACATAAATTATTCAAATATTGGCATTGTTGCCAGGTGAACAAATACCTACCCCGTTAGCAAAATTATTTGAATTGGTAGATCCTATAGAAAGTGCAGTTAGATGGTCTTCCATGTAGCCAATTTACATTAATGTTTAATAAAATCTATTCGCATTGTCCATGAGATATTGTACCAAAATGGATTGACAGATCCACCTAAGAAAGAGCTCAGGAACGTTTAAACACAACTCGCATTCAGGAAGTGTATGCGGCGTACAATAGCGTTCAATTATTTGTCAAATAAGCGCATCAGACAACCATCTCTTGCACAAAACCTTTATCGCATAAGCTGTTTTGGGCACCATACATGCCCTAATCATGAAATAGTCGGTGCAAAGCAATTGCAAGCTTACAAATGGTCAATCTTAGCGCAAAGTCAACCATGAACTATGCTATGATAAGTGAGAACATTCTTAAAGCACATAGTGACAAGTGCAACGTGAGAGCCTCTGGATGCTTTTTTGTGGATCCTGTTTTGTCCGATAACAGAAGGCGAATATTACCCCGGCGCCATAGTTCGTCCCAAAGGAGAGGGATGGGGATATATGGAAAACAACGGCAAACCACAATATGCGCTAGGAAGTCGTTATCAGGCCTAAAGTTGTCTGTGATATAATTGAAGCATGCAATTTGATATGCCATCGCATCTATGACTCAGTAATGATGTTTGTATGCATCCGCATTAGCACGGAGGTCAATAATCAATAATGTCCTCATGAATCGGTTAGCCGAAGTCTTCCCAAGTCTTTCTTTTCCGATGTTTTAGTGAGGCATTACTTGCTGTTGAAATAACTGATAATAAAATGAATAAGTGCTTCCCTCAACGACTAAGGCATGCTATCCTTATTCTCGTGGGACGTGTAATAGCCAGGTCTGTGAGGATTTGGAACTTCGAGCGTTACCTGGGCAAGATGGCCATGTGGCTCGTGAATATGGGGTATGTATGAGGAGAGGGGGCAAGTGGCAGGGTGCCACGTAGGTCACTCGTAGATCTAGTAAGCTCGAGTTTGTTATCAATATCAGCTGTACTGGGTTATTCCATCAACCGATGACTGAGAGGGCACGTTACGAGGATGGGTAGGTTTGTTGTCAATTTGCCACTCGACAAACCTTGATCCACGTCTCACACACATTCGTTACGGATAGGAAGCTTAGTAACTAGCGATGGTTCTTTTATTGATTGCGACACCTGGCGCATCACGTAAATCATTTGTATAAGGCACATTACATGCGACATCGCGTTCAACACCACGTCCATAAGTTGTTGCCAACTTGTGTCGACTTATGATAAGAGATTTGTTTTTACTAGTTTGTACCGACTTACATGCCTCATTAAGGTAGCATGTACATCCCGTGAGGGCCACTTTATGGTGTAAATAATGTCGGTGTTTTTATGTCGTGAGCATCAAACGACATAATATTATTTGGGTCATCAACGTGTCCTATTGTGTTAAGCACCACGCAGATGTTATGTTAACGACTTATAGTAAGCACTGGTGATTGTCATCACATCATTGGATGCTAGTCGTACAGCATCATACAATGCTTTTGTGGGCGCCACAGGCACATGATATTGGATTCGCATTGGTCCAAATCAGCAATAAACCCAGAGTTAATGCGCTAGATGCGGATACAGCACATTCACGCAAAGGTTAATGTATTATACTCAGTAGTGTTATAATCAGGAGAAATTATGGATAACTATATCTGCGAAGGTCTGAGGTAATGGCGAGTAGGATTTACAATACAAACGCATAATACTATCGCGTGTCGGCCTCAAGCGGCAGTGTCGTTTAAGTGTGTAGCGATTCCGGACTACGCTGGAGTCAGGGCTTTATTGCTATCTCTGAGTGGTTTACAAGACAGAAATGAACACACTGCGCTGACAGACAGTTCTTATATGGAGAATGTAGTAGCAATCGTATGGTAAAAGACTATATATGATGAATATCTAAACAATCATTACTGCCAACATAACAAACTAATAATGTACTTGTCACGTTTATTGCATGGCTTAGCTCAACTTAGCCTTTTAGGATATTTACGTTGCCACATTTATTATTATTTATTTGATTCAATAAATAAACAAATCGTGATAGAAAAATATTAAAGATCACAGACACAGTTTTTTTAAAGCGCAATTCAAAAGAATGAACTTCAATAATGGTATTCATATCAATAGCGTTACTTTGGGACACCCTTTTTCTTTAAAGAATTATTTCAAAGGGTATGTTTTCGTCTTCCACTCGTTGAACTTCCTGCTCGGCAATGTTCGAAATCATTCGGGCCGTGACGTCACGTTTGCTGCTCGATGCTCGGTGATCACGGACTGTGCCTTACTGTTGTGCGGTTGAGTGTAGCAGAACCAGTATGCGGTTATGTGTTGTAACTATACCAATTTGATGCTGTTTGATGTGTTGCAATAATATTATATAGCCGATAGGTATGATGCTGCTGACCATGATA
Organism: Urechis unicinctus; assembly: GCA_034190875.2. Lineage (NCBI taxonomy): Eukaryota > Metazoa > Annelida > Polychaeta > Xenopneusta > Urechidae > Urechis > Urechis unicinctus. The sequence continues at coordinate 8,789,865 of CM067352.1, read as the reverse complement.
CTGCATTCTGCCTCTACTGCATTTTATGTAAGAGTGGACATTCATCGTACAGTACAGCACACATACCACCAATTGGCGATTTTATCAATCATCATGGACTGCGTCTTCCTGCTATAAGCAACCGCTGTTCGGCCAATCATTCCCGGTCCTTCTGCAGCATTTCAGCATTTATAGTTACCCAGCAACATAACCCAACCTGGGGTTTAACTGTGATTTAAATTTAATAACCGGGTTTTTTTTCGAATTCGTAGAGTGTTTTCGCGTGAGTGTAATTAGTGTTCTGTGCTGATATGAATGTATCCGTTATAAAATCGATGCTGGGAAGTAGTCTACATTATGCGGTCGATAATACAATGAAGTATGTATTTACCATCCGGTGTATTAATACGAAAACATGCATTACATAACTATCAAGTCTCTCTCGCACATTTTTCTGTTGCTATGGCCGAATATAGATCTAGGTTATTATTATCGTGATTTTAAATTCATTGCACAAAAATTGGCGATGGATTGTGAATTCGACCGGCAACAGCATTTAGTCTGATTATCATTGTTTGAAATATGAATATCGGTGTGCAGTGCTTCGACCTTGTCGATTGATGCAGGGACGTTCGCATTCAAACGCATCCATCATCGTGATTTATGGGGACACTGCCTAACGTACGAATAACCAACGAAATAAATAATAGAGAAGAATTTCGGGTGGCATCAGGTGCATATGGCCGCTTGTAATAATGATTGATTATGATAAGACTTGGCCTGCGTGGAAATAGTTTTTTACGAGGCATTTACAAGAGTTAGAAACGTCAAAACACTTAGGTCGACCTGCTGTAAGAATCCGGCGACCACACAAAAAAAACATGTTTACATGTTTTGTATATCTATGTTTATAAGAGATTGATGATCAGTTGATTCAATTGGTAGCATTGTCTGCCTTAATATTCTGTACTCCTAAATCATGTCATTCGTAATTGCCGTGTAAGCAAAACGACGCAATGAGGTAATTCTTGAAACGCAGCAGGCCTGGTTAGCTACTGCTTTGATGCAATTTGGGCATCGGCAAAAATGAGTGAAGTACGAATCGGCATTCTATAGTACAGGCAGAACAACCCCACACCGGTAAATTCTCATTCATTAATTGAATGAAAAAGTATTGAATGTTTGTGTACATAGTTTATCTTTGTAAACAACTGCCTTCGTTCCAATTTACTGACTCGTTGACCTTGTTTATAGTTTTACACATCCCCCGTCTGTATCATCTATAACCTCCAATTACAGGACACATGAAACTTTATATGCCTCACGCAATAACCCTCAATAAAGGAGCTGGTTCTGTAATTATTGTTTCGTCGACATGCTGCATGTTCAATGCATGCGTGCAACATTCATATCTCAATCTTTGTTACGTGTCTCGATGAACATACACAATGGAATGCTTGCTGTGAAAACAGAATTGCGTTCAAGGAACATTACATGGAATATTCTCTACGCTGTATTATATTTGAAATTAATAATAAAATATCGTCTTGGCTTTGTAAGGTTAGATTTACTCTAATTAATATTTCTGAAGGTCATCTGCCAGCTATCCTTACTGGAATGGAATAATTGAAAGCAAGACATTTATGGATCGCTGTGCCTGTAAATAATAAGGGGGTCTAAATATGGCGGCTCTAGCTAGCAACTGCATACACTTGCTTGTGAATTACAAATTGCTCACGGAATATTCGTGACAAACAAGCCCCATAATTGCGTACAAAGCCTTAAATAATCACGCTGCAGACAACAGCTCTGGAAAAATGACGCCTGGAAAAAATCTGATATGTGTGTGACTGCTATAGGACTGTGGCTGAGCTTCAATAGACGTAGAATGCCAATAGTTTTACATGGTAAGGAGGTGCGTAGTCAATTTCATGACATCATTACTCAAATATGTTTGACGTCTGACAGCGTGCATTGTTACTCTAATGCATGATGTAAATATATATTTGTGAGCCCCTCCGGTTATTCTTCATTGCATTCCCTGGTGCACAGCGGTTTTTATGGAAGAAATGTTGGAAACGCAAACTGTCATGTTTTTGCTGTACAGGAAGCTATACGGGTGACGTCTTGGGTTGCACTAGTCATTAAAATATGGCTGTCTCTCATTAAACCGATATGTACGGGTGGCAACATACCAGTTAATTACAATCGTGATTATGTCGTGACATATTCTGATGTGTCGGATGAAGATCGTAACAATGCCCTGTGCTGTTGGATGATGTCCTGTAGATCGGGAAACTGTTGTGATGAACTGGCATTGCCGTTTAATGCCGACTGAGTCCAGATTGCGTTCAGATCTCTGCAAATGCGAACCGTCAGAGTCGGTTTACTGACCGGTTATTGTCTGGACAGTCGTGGGAGATTCGGTCGTTTTTTACCGTGCAGTCGGATCAGAGTCGGATCGAGAATTCGGCTCGAAACGGCCATATGAGGTCAATTCTGGTCAATATCTGATTTTTGTCGTGATTGAATCGATGTTTTTTTGTGAATTTGTGAGTTTACCGCCACGAATCACAGATTCATGATCGGACTTGTTAATCAAAAATGTTAATCAAAAACGGTTTTGTCACGGATGGCAGTAAAATCCTGAATGTGTGACGCAAGCTTTACGGTGTGTATTACAATCTCCAACAGTAGCGCAATGCGCGCTAATTGCATCAGATTCTCCTCCACATTACTTCGCATCAAGAGATTTACTTGAAATGACGGATGATTGAGTGGATATTCTAACACATCCGATATCCGGTGTAAAGTAAGGCACCACATGAAGTGTCATGAAAATATATCATGCGCACATAACAAGCCGTTGGTTGTTGCGTTTCACATCTTGTCAGTCCAACCATTGACTAACATGTGTTATGCATTCGTAGAACGCACGTAACGAGCACTAAACAAATGATGGATTATATTTGAACGCGCGCATCAATATGCCAAGTATCGCCGTTGTGACAGAAAAGGTACATTATTAGTGGTTATTTAACGTTTTGCCAATCTGTGTATCCTAAATTGCTCTGGTGTAGAGTTGGTGCTTTCTTGTTGCTGTTTGCGTTAAGCGGCGTTTTAGGAAATTTGATCAGTAAAATTATCTGCAAACCACATGTCCATGGTTATCGATACTATCACGTGATCACAATGGACAGAATGCTTTGGCTGCTATATAAATGAAATCATTACAGATGGAAAATTGCTTTGCTAGGAATATTTGTGTAAATGTGGTTTCAGTTAGTATGTTTTGTCAGTTCTCAAAGGAAATTATTAAGATCAAAAATATATGAATTGACGTTCTATCATTAGAGTATGCTTTTCTTAGGAGAACGATAGTGTTTGGCTTATTGTTTGTATAAACGCTGGGTGAATTTGACAGCCTTCATCCAAGTCTTACACAATCCGAATCCTTTTAATCACTGACCTTCGCAAATAGGACATGTGCTCATGAAGACCCTAGTGCCTCAAGCAATATATCACATTAAGGAAGTTCTCTGGGTCGTGCACGGGTAATAGTGTCAACGCAAAATGACAGAATTGTTTTGTTGAACTACTCTACCTTAGTGTATAGAAAGCATGTAACACACTAGTTGTAGAACGTGATAGATGCCTGGACAACAGTACTGGGACAGAGATGCGGTAATATTTTCTACTTTTTTCATTCCATTCAATGTATGAATTGATAAGTCTTTAAATACTAACCTAAATCTTTCTGAAGGTCATCTCTCCGATCATTGTTGTTGTTGCTTCTAATGTAGAAAATTGTATCGGTAACGCTTCTCATAGTAAACGTGATGCCAATGATATTATCATTGAATAGAGCGACTAACTATAGGAGCTATTTCAGTTAGTTAAGGAAGGGTCATAGACATGGTAATATGGCGAGCTGTTATTTGAATACAGAGGCTCCAGCCTTGAAACTGTGTACAAATGTATCTAGATTATGTATCGCCACTAGCGTGAATATCATTGTTGTCGAAGCCATAATTAATGCATTGAATGGCATTAGGTTTTGGGGCAAATGAAATGCATAAACACGCTGCTTGTCTGACTGCAGTAAACCGATGATTCAGCTGCAATAGATGAAAAAATACGTTTCTTACGCAAGCTACGGAAATTCATAGTCATTTAATTTTCTGAATTACAGCTATTTTATATACTTTTGTTATAGCAGCGGTTAAATATTTGTATGAAGGCAGATCACTGCACATGCTCAACAGAAGGAACTATTCAATTAAGAATGAAAAAGAGTGAAAACTCTGTTCAAGAGCTAAATCCTACACAAAAGGTGTATTTGGCTTCTGTTGCTCCCGGCATTAATACAAGTTCTTAGAGGCAATTGCTGGCTTTGAGATGCGTAGACGACTGATAAAGAACTATAATATTTCATGCTGTTCGGAATATATCTCTGTCTGCATTGTCACCGGAACTGAGTCCTCAAATACGGGCACCTTAGCATTTTTATCATAACAGCGTGTCATTTGTGGATCACCTTCCCCATTAAAGTAAATAGCTGCCGCTCAGGAGCATTTATTACTAACAACAAGTGTGTAAATTTCCGGGTACTGAACCAAATAATCTACTATATTCAGTAGACCCCTTAATAAGCTGATTTGTGATTGCGTCGATAAAAAAAACCGAAACGATTTTCCAGTCAATGTATGGATGCTCTAAGTCCGGACAAGTTTGATTTACCGAGCCCGCTAATAGATAATTCGGCATATTTATGGCAACGCGGAACAGAGGCATCGACGATCAAGTCTAAGAATATGATACTTGCGGGTGGATAAACAACGGCTGTCAAAAGAAGCGATGTAATATTAATTTCGCGTGTGGGGTTGAATTTGTTAAACTAGTACTCTTCTGGGTTGCCGTTCTGTAGCTTGCGGTTCACGTGACACACAGCAAGCTTCTGCAGAATACAATAAGCAAATTTATTTTGTGCGCGACGAATAGGTTACCAATTACTCAAATGTTTCGGCTATTTTGATTGCTTGGAAGGCAACCGCATTAAAATCGACACCGTAACATAAGTATTTGGATAATTCGTGTGGGGTTTTATCAAATCATACCCTTCATTAGTTTTATCGTTCCAATCGCACCACAATTTAAGTGGAGGTGATTCAAGCTTTTTTTTAAATCGTACATTCTTTGAAATCCTGAATTCATCGATGAAACGTATAGTTTCAGAGTATCAGTTATTTCTAAAGTTACGCCAATACAGAGTTTGGAGTTGAGTGCTAATATATTCGAGCTTAATACAGCACCATTTCAAATTTGCGAAATGTCACCGATTAAAGAATTCTAACGATGCAGCTTTGCATCTACTGCATAAAAAGTTGCAGCTTACTGATAAACCATTTAACCAACGAGGTCATACTGATTATGTGGAACGACTCTTTGACTTGCCACCAGCTCTTATCATTGCACGCTGCATCACCAAGAGGTTCCGGTTATGCCTAAAGGGTCATATAGAATGAATAGATTATAAATATGTAAAGAAGGTCCAAGAATGATTTTTGTAGCCTCTACACACATTGTGTATCGCCTTGCATAAGACTTACTTAGCCCTTGTACAGTTACTTCGCCTGAATTATTTCTGGTGAAAAAAAGCCTCGGACAATTACATCGGATAGGTCGTTGCGGTTTCTCATTTTAATGTAGATCAAAGTTCAACTAAAATTGTATTTGTTAAGATTGAGTTATCGACATTGTTACCATACACAAATTCATTTGGTAAATAAGTTTTATGAATGATCTATCTATTGATCATCATCAAGTTTCTGGAGGAAAAGGCCGTTCATTTGTCTGTAGCTCGCATGTGTAGCGCGACAAATTAGAATAACACGTTTGCGTATATGTTGTTAAAAGGAAACTTTATCTCAAACAGTTGATATTCCATGTAGATTAGTAGTGCTTCTACTGGAGTTAGAGGCTCAAACAATTTAATATCGCTACCCCTAAATTCTGCAAAAGACAAAATACTAAATATTGTACCCGAGCACTAACAACCACTCTAAGATTCAAGTGGTTTGCAGTGAGAGAACATTGGTCAGCCCACCACTTCATCAATGTCAAATGGGGGAGAGAGAGCCTAATTTCACGACTATTCCCTTGTCATGAAGCTACATTAAGAGTAGTTCTATCATAGTGATTCACAGATAACCTATCGAGATGCCTTGAAACAATAAGTAAGGCACTAGATGTGCATCGTTGTATACTATAGAGACTGACTAAAACATGAGACGTGCGCTACATTTCTTAGCGCAATTTTAAGAAGGCTCCAATGTACGTATTGAGATCCATTGAAGGAGATGGCTCAAATCACTGCTCTATGGTGCAGGGAAATAATTGATATTTAGATATGACAATCTCAACCTTACTATGTAGCATGCCTGGCTCTTGTAGATCTGCGGAAACAGTTGAAACGCTGTAACAAATACTGAGCTTTCAGATATTAGCCCATTTTCGACGTACAAAACGCCAATAACGCATGACACGATGTTTTGCATCATATCAACGTGCTATTTACTTATTAGCAACCACACTAAAGAAAACGACTTGTTTTTGCTTGTCTGCTGTTAATAGAAACTACATGAATAATAATGATCGCATCATCATTTCGCATAAAATAGCGTCATAGATCGGATTCAGCCAAACATACTAACTAGTGATATGCACATAGTTCGGCGTATAAAAAAAAAACCGGCTTATTTTCATAATATAGACAGGTATCATCATATAGTTCGCATAAATGTTTTGCGTCAAATTTTTAGATAATTCCCGATGTTGTTGCACGGATTTTTGGATTTAATCGTTATTGTTTTCAATATGAACATGGTCGTCGCAATATTTGTTGAATCAGTCAACCTTCAATTAATGTCACCTTATCTAAATAAATACCTAATTACACTGCCAAATAATCGGCTGCGTATATATTGTTAAGGGTAAAAGCAAGACAAAATACACAATGGGATAATAAGCGAATTCCTTTCCGCTGTGTTACTTATCCCTCACATAACGAGGGGAAGGATTGGAATCTACGTCGCACATATCCAAATGTCAACCGATGCCTCACACATTTCGTTGTTATAAAGCATAATACATTAAAAAGAGGTATAACGTTTGCTGGGTGTATCTGGGTGACTGTATATGTACCGTACAACAATGGTTAAATTAGATTACAAGACCCAATAGTGGAAAATGTACATATGTATCATTTTCCGTTTTTGGGGATTTCTGTGAAAATCAGGATAATATACCATAGCTATATTCGAATTTCTTACGATAAAGCGCCGCCCAAACTGAGTGGACAGTAGGGTTGAAGTCTTTATAACATCATGTTGAGTGTCAAGTGTGGTTGCGGTGCAGTCATACCATATTTCAAATTCGGCATTGCTGACCGCTTGCTTCTAATTTAGACCAATTCGTCATGAAGACGCAACAACGATATTACGTCACTGCCGCTTAAGGCCGACACGTGATAGTACGATATGTTTGTATTTAGAATCATGCTCTCTACTCCACTTTCCACACAGACATAGCTATCCATGATGGTCCCTTAACAAACACCACTGAGAACCATATATTAACCTTGGCGTGAATATACAGTGTCCAAAACAAGCTGATCTGGACCAACGCGAATCCCACAACGTGTGTCTCCGGCGCCGACTAAGAGCATTGTATCGTGCTCTACGACTAGCCCCCAATGATGAGATGTCTATCCCTCGCTGGAAGTCATTAACGGGCCATCTGTGTAGTATTTGCTACAATGCTGCATTTCGAAGATTCACATGGTATTATGTCGTTTGATGCTCACGACATTATAACACCGGCATTATGAACACTGTAAAGCGTCCTTCATATAATATACCTCCCAGCCTCTGTTAGAATGTAAGTTAATAAAAAAATGGTAAACAACTTTTGCCCGTGGTGCTAATCGGAATGTTCCATGTATTGTACCTTATTAGATTTGATTCAACCAATGCGCAGGAATGGTAATTATTAAACAACGTTTCGCTAGTTATGAAGATTCTAACCCGAATCGAGTATGTGCGAGACGTGGATCAGGCTACACATAAAGGCTACGCTGAGTGATTGATAAAAAATTACGTTAGAATTCGGTCTTTGCAGAACTTTTCTATCCACACCAAATAATTCATCGTTTTACTTGTTATACAGAGCCTGGCTTAATCATATCGCTAAACGGATCGCTTTGCAATTCCATGTGGTTTGTGCAATACGTCATAAGTGATATGCATAACATTACTACTTGTTCAAACAGCGATATATAGCGATCATTTTACATTAATAACGCTACGCTCAATGGCGTTAGCAACGTAACATTGGTTAACAACTTGTGCCAATATTGCGAGGAAAAAAAGAGATGATAGAGATTTGTCGTAACTAGAAGACCTTTTTGATCCGTATGACTGGCTCTTGTATCAAATAAGCATGTTTGTAAATCTACGCCCGCTTAGCTTATTTATATCGTTCGGTGTACATATGTGAACACTTTTAGGCTGAATATGATTGACTTCTGGTGGCGCTTCCTATACGTACAAGGCAACTTAAATCGAACACAAAATTATCCATGAAGAAAATATGCCTCAATCATCTGTAGTTGACTGATCCCGATACCCATTAACAGTGCATATACATATATAGAGACATAGATATATATTAGTCATATCAATGGTTCATATCAAAGCATAAATAATAAACATGTCCTATATCATTTATATATATATAATATGGTGTGGTGGTGTGTGTGTGTGTTTTTGTATATCGTCATATATATATATATATATATATATATATATATATATATATATATATATATATATATATATATATATATATATATATATATATATATATATATATATATATATATGACGATTACAAGCTATGCTACTATTGATATTTCATGATACAGCAAGTAAAGCTGAACGCTGCCACGCAAGCATACTTAAGTCATAACCTATGTAAGGCATGCAATAACTTCCGAAATGAACTTTATCTTTCACACTTCAAGAGCCAGTATTGTTGGTATAAGCGACATTTTTCAGAATGAAATTAGTTCAGCAAATCTTGCTTAAACTTGGCTAAGGCAAGGAAAACATGATGATTCCACGGCTATCATGACATATATGGGTATCGATATGACATTTAATCAAATCAATGTCAATTGTTGACCTCCATGCAAAAGGGGATGCATTAAAACGTGTCACTGAAACGACGACCACTGCTTGCAAACATTAATTCACAGACGCCGTTATGCGTTATTAAAACTTACTAACGCATATTGGGCTTTTCCATTGATCTTCATAAATCCCTATCCCTCTCCCAAGGGAATAACGGTGGCGCCGATGTTACATTAGTTTACTGTTACCGGACAAACCCAAAACGACAACGCATCAAAGGGTATTCAGGCTAGACATGCAAACTATGTGCTTTACCATATTTACACCAATTAAAGCATAGCACTTGCGGAGCTTAGTGCTACAATTGATGACTAGTAAAAGGCAATTGCTTTGCATCGATTACATCATGGTTAAGATCAAATAGAGTATCCGAAATTTATGCGATAAGTTTTATTGTCAAAGAGATTGTTTATATGACAGATAATGGATGTAAGTTTTGTCCCAAAGCTGTTTAGCTATTTTAATTGAGGTTCTTACATGCATGTGTGATACAATAGCTCATAGGGAGTGCAATTACAAAATTTTAAAAAAAATGTGATGGAAATTTTGCTCCAAGGAAATTCATTTGGCGGTTCCTTTTTTCGTGATCTACCAAAACCAATCTGTTCGTTTTTGCTCACATGACAACAAGTGCAATTGGTAGGAATTGCGTCGATCATCAGTTAATGTTTTAAAAATACAAAAATTGACGAGTGAAGCCTTGGAATCTGTGTTCACATTGTTCCTCATAAGCAGTTGCATCATATTGTTCATTTTTTGCAAACATGGTTCAATTGTGGGATTGTGGCGAGCTGCATTCACACATCATTCATACATCATGTTATCGACAAACTCGTGTATGCAAAGCGGCGCAATCATTTCCGGTAGAAGATGGTTACTAGTTTTCATTTTGATGAACCATTTTGATATCAACATAGCACCGACAGCAGCGGTGCGCCAAAAATCACTTTTTTGAGATAATTGTATTCCTTAATTCCGTGAGTGTTATTTGATCTCCTTTTGGAACACAAAAGTATACTACTGGGAACACACAACCAGCCTTATGTTTATTATCACAGCAATATTACTTGAAGCTAGAGTATTCATAACAAAATAGCTTTGTTTCTAGAATTGTATCCACTACGGAGCAATATTTTCGGTTTATAGTGTAGACTGCCTCTGTTTCATGGTCTTAACATTAAGGATAACTGTCAATGGAAATACGTGTACCACTGCATTGGACGCTATGATTCCATGTTATTCTCACCAACGGACCCTCGACAATATGTAGCCCTGCATGCACTGTTAAAGATGCTCAATGGCCCGTAAATGGCAAAGAAAGGACTAAAAGTTCGCCAGACAATAAAAGCGGTAAGACAATATTTCGCGATCAATTGTTGTCCTATCAGTCAATCCACACATTTACGCCAAGACAATACGCTACAGATACCATGCATTGTATTGAGTGTAGCGTCTTTCAATTCTTAATCTACTAGACCTATCTTATTGCAGCTGATTAGAATCCAATTGCTGACATTGTGATGGACGATGCGCATGACGAAACACGGCTTTACAACAAAATACTGGCAAAACGGGAACTTACAAATTTTGTAGATGGTTATTCCATTGAAAGTAACCGATCCTCAATCTAAGACATTTTACTGATTATTAAGCGTAAAAACAAGCATATTTCAGCCGACCTGCAAAAACTATTGACATTGCTAGGTAGAAAACCTGAACACATTACTAAGCATTTCAGGTTGCATAATGTACGATGCATAATCGTAATGTAACTAATTTATATTTTAATAATAAGTAGCCACATCCCATATCCAATATTGCGACGCTAGTTGGCGTGTGAAGGATATATCACATTGTACTTAGAACGACCTGCAAGTCCTAAGTAGAGATCTGGGAAATTGCATTGCAGAAATAGAAAAAGCATTAAAACGAATCTTTGTGTTACATCCGGCATAGCATATGCACACAGTGCCGCTAAATCATGAAGCGAAGACCTCGCAATTTGAGTATGATATATTCACTTTGCCCCCCCCCCCCCTTCTGCAATCGTCAAATACGAAATGATCATTCACTTGTTCATTATTATAGTATGGTAAGTAAACTACTTATAGCAGCTAATTTCGTATCCAAAACATTGATGACATAGCTGCACAATGCTGGCATTATTGAAACTTAACAGTTCATCAATGGTTCATGATGAAAAACATTATATCACTGCATAACTTCGGGAAATGACTATCTTTTGAGTTTGGTTGCTGTAATTGGAGGTAATATGAAATGAAAAAGTTTGTCCCGGCACTGAACATCAGTTACTATAAATTTCATTTTTAAAACCATAATATTGCACGCTTACAATATTCCTGTGTTTCGGAATTCATATGGACTAATTCAAGCCTACCTTGCTTGTACCAATCACTATATTTTATACAATGCATTAAAGACAATCTGATGTCCTATGCCCAGCCAATGTATCAGATTATCTGCTTTATAGGACGACGCGATCTACACTAAGGTTTCCCATTTGATATTGCAGCGCGGCCGCGTATGCAAATCAACATGTGAGTTCAAATGCACATACGACGCAAGCATGACAATTCGTTAAAATAATTGACGGCATAAAAAACGCAACCGCTAGTGTACTTGTGATTAGTTATCACTAGTGACAAGTGTCGCTGTTTTATTGCTTCAGACGTGAGTTATGTCGGTAACAAGCAGTGCATCTCCGCTACAGCAAGTGATATCATCACAACCTCATCAATATTATACATAAGAAAGGCACTCAACTACTGAACACTATTGGATCATTGTGAGGTTTGACCTTTGATAAACAGAATATGAGTGGCCACTTGCACGATCTAATTGCTAAACAACCGTATAAGTGTGATGGCTGGCTGCGCTGAGCCGTAATGTTTCACAAATACCGATTGCTTTTAAGCGTATAGCATCTGTAAAATGGAAAGGTTAAGAAATGCCAGTTATAACCGTATGACACTAATATCAGCAGACAAATGTTTACTGGCGATGTCAACAACAGATGCGTCGTCAGTAAGACATAGGGCTGCACGTGGATGTTATAGTACATAATATATCTGGTATAGAACCGTGATTAACTGCTAATAAAACATACTTGTTCTGCCAGTTGATGCAATAACACAGACTATTAAGTACCTTGAATATATTACCCTAAAAAGAGGTAAAGTAAATGTAAGTTGTTGAAATTCATTGCTTGTTGTCGTCACCTAGTTTAAATACGTTTTTACAGTTCCCCATAAAGAACTTAGCAAAGTCGTAATTACTTGAAAAAATAAATCTCACGGCATTGAAGCTAATTGCATTGTAAAGATATTTTATAGGCCATTATACGCAAGTGGTTGCTCTGCAGTGTTCTCATCTGATTCATAGCCGCGTGAAGTAGTCCATGGCTAAGTATTTGTCCTGCAATATTTTGTGAAAAATGATATGGGTTTAGATTATTCTGGCATGCTTTTTTTCCGGACGACCTCGCTAGATATATAATACTATAGTACACAAGATTTGAAGATCGGTTGCCAAACCGATCCCTAGGGGCTTTACGTGTAAAACTATGTCGTGAGTGAACATTTTGTAAAAGGGGGCAATCGCTTATTTTTTTTAGAAAGCAACTTTCTGTAATGCCTCCCGCTTTGTCAAAGTGCAGAGAGCAACATAATTACGTTTTTAATGTTGCTTTGCCTAGAGGCATAGCCCAGCTACAGTCGTCATTAAGCTACAGTTAATATAATGTCACTTCATTGCATATAGTCAATATATATATCGAGTTACGCTGTCTCCGTCAATAACATTACATGAGCAATAAAAAATCGGTTAGGTCTGTTAGATTATTAGTTAATTTTACATAATGTTATAGAAAATATAAACTAGATATTGCACAGAATTATGCAGTTCTCGCTGCAGGTCGGCTAATATGTATTCTTCACTAACTGCCCTTCACATCATTCCCCAAACTACCTCCAGGTGAAATGCGATAATCATTGAGTTATGTCGCCTGTAATAAAAGCTTATTTATAGTCCGTTATATGCCCATGCAAAACACGAAATGTTGGGGTGTTATAATGCGAAATTGCTATAGGCAATCACTTACTTATTGCTCAAAATAATTTATCCCGTTGCACAGTTATTCATAACAATGAATAAGCAACGCAGAGACTAAACGACTAATATAGTAAACCCTGCGGCGCAACATTTGGTGCCACCGAGATTTCGTTCCTCTAACTAAACCAACAATCTTAGCGTTAATTAAATAAATATTACAGGACCGGTTCAAGCGAGTACATCATTGAAGTAAATATACACATTTCATAAAATGCCGGTCCGGGGAGCCCTGTATGGCTCGTTTAGATGGAGATGCACGAAAAACAGGACACATTTTAGACTTAACGATCCATCCGTTTGCACCAATGTAATTGTTGCGTGTAAAATTATTTGAAATCATTTAATATGCAGCACAATCAAAATAATTTATTTATTTGATAGATTTGATCTTAAAGTGTATACATATAAATATGTACATATTTATGTATTCACTTGTACTTCTCAGCATAGAGCATCAGCGCGGATCCTGATATTGATTCCCTACTCATTTTAATTCCGCCTGACTAGGGGCATGTCGGAGTAAATGACCTGGGTCGTTTGCTGCCAAGTGTTATGTTAAGCAAGTGAAAAATGGCGCATGACCTATGCATCCATTGACTATACACATAATTCGACATTTACATTATGTACGGCTGAAAGAACGCGATGGATTGTATTATTCGTAATTTGCTGACGTTGATGTAGCGACTTATAAGGCAGTATCTAAACAAAGTAGCAGACCTTCAAAACCTTTCTCGTGATAATTGATTGAATTAATGTACTTCTTATGTTCTGCGCGTTAGATTAGTGCTATGTTAAGTGTCAGCATCATTGATGCAAATGCAAGACTGCGTTTCAAAATGAGCTGGATGTAGATAGGTTTCGTTTGACATAGTGCAGCTTCGTAAAAATGTGATACCCGTGGAAAGAACTGTAAGATAATTTGTACTATACAGTATGCACAATCTAATTCAGTGTTTTTGAATTAATGATACCGAACTTCTTTCATAGACAACATATTATTGTAATTAACACAAATGTTATCAAATGTAGTTGTATCGTATAATGTAACTTAATAGTGTGCTTATGTGTACAAGAATTATAAACATTGAAATAATCTCTAACTAATTTCTGGTCATTTATCCGACAGAAATTTTGTAATATAAAGCTGCAGGGCGCGTCGGACTGTCATAGGTTATTGCTACCTGCATTAAATTTAATATTCTCGCTACAGGTTTAAATGCAACGCAGCAGCTGCCTGTCGTTAAGCTGTGATAATTCGTGGTGAATTGAAGCCTGGGGCAGACCTGCAATGCATCAACGGGTGTTGATTTCTGATGCACCAAATACAGAGGTAATGAAAGAATTGGCAATAAGCGGAAATTAAGTGGACGAATCTACGAGGCAGTCAACATATTAATGTATATTAAAACCTCTTATTTGAGAAAATGGGTTATAGCTATAATAAGCGTGTATATCTTCACCCTAGAATAATTTATTGTTCTTGATAGTTCATATTGGCACATGTATCGTCTGCATCTTGATGCCTTGCATTTCATCAGGCGCTTTTCCTTTTGACGCATCCAAAAGACCATTAAACCATAGCATATCACTGTAATAAGATTTGACGCTGCTATTCTTCCTTACATATTTCCTTTGTGAAGAATACAAGGCTGATACTAATCATCAGCAAGTATTGATATCAATATTAACACTTATCACTTTATGATGCTTAAGCAATAGCTATGGGATATTTACTGAAATGTATAGGTTGGAATTGCCTATTTTCAACGCAATGACTCTCTATGATCCCGAGTATAAAGGTAAAGACAGCTCACATAAATACTGCTGCTGAATAATTAACCTGTGAACTAAATAACTATCGAATCCTTGGACCTCTACATAATCAGTTCTTTGTTATACACTATTTACGTCTTGCTGAGATATCTGACGAGGTCGTATCACATACAGGATAAATGTCATTGTTGCTCGCTAATAGGAAATTCATGATTCTATTTATGGCAAGCAATTTCCTACCGTGTGATATATTGACTGCGTCCTCATATATCTCAAGAAGTGTTATTAGCCACGAATATCAGATAAATATGAACACATGTTATGGGTAGCATAAATAGCCATCTCAATTCCGGAAATGAGCAAATAATAAGTGCAATACTTATTATGATATGAAAAACAATGCGAACATCACATCATATAAATCAATATGGCTGATCAATGCTCACAAGAGATTTCATCAAATACGTCTCATAGACCCAACATATATATATATATATATATATATATATATATATATATATATATATATATATATATATATATATATATATATATATATATATATATATATATATATATATATATATATAATATATGTATTTATATATACATATATATATATATATATATATATATATATAGTTATATACACAAAAGAATATATACATATATATATATATATATATATATATATATATATATATATATATATAGATTATATATATATATATATATATATAATATATACATATATACATATATATATATATAATATATATATAGATATATATATATATATATATATATAATATATATATCTCTCTATATAGATCTCTCTATATATAGAATACATCTATATATATATATCTGAGATATATGTAGATATATATATCCCTATAGATGTATATCTCTATATACATATATGATATATATCTCTATCTCTATATATATATATCTGTATATATATCTATGTATATACATATGTATCATATATATATATGTATATATCTATATATGTATATGTCTCTCTCTATATACATCTATATATCTCTTATATATATATATATATATATATATACATATATATATATCATAATATCTCCCTTATATATATATATATATCTATCTATATATATCTCTATATCTATATAGATATCTATATATCTATATATCTCTATCTATTATATATATATATCTATATATATATATATATATATCTATATCTATATCTCTCTATATATATATATATATATATATATCTATATATATATATATATATATATATATATATATATATATATTGCAAAACAATGTCTGTTCTGTTATATGGCTAAATTAAGCAACAGATAACTAGTGAAAGGATCGTTTAGAAAAATATTGATATTAGAAAAATAATGCTCCGACAAATACTCCTTTATTGATCATTCAGCGCTGCTATTAGGTGTACCATGATTCACTTTAACTTGATTACTTGATTGATTGGAATCTTTGACTACGGATTACATACCTGCGCACATCGCGTTCAATGCACTTCACGGCCGAAAGGTGTTACCAAATTGCGTCGACTTACACGCAAGAAAATTTGCAGGTGCTTTACCATGAGGGTCACTTTATGGCGTGAATAATGTCGGTGTTTTCGTGCCATGAGCATCAAATGACAAAATTACATGTGAGGCATCAATATGTTTTATTATGTTAAGCAAAACGCAGATGGTAAGTTAACGTTTAATAGTAAGCAACATGTATTGTTATCACATCATTGGATGCAAGTTGTGCAGCATCATGCAATGATCATTGTTGACGCCAGTGACACGCGGTATGGAATTCGCGTAGGTCAAAATCAGTAATAAACCCACTTTTAATGAGCGCTTAATGCGGATATTGTACATTCACGCCAAGGTCAATGTAATCTGTAGTGTTATATTTAGGGAAAAGTAAGGATAGTTATAGCAGCAGTTTAATATATTCGGTGGTGTATCCTAACTACGCTTGGCTTGAGGACTCGTTCTCATGCTTTAACAGCTATCTCTAAGTGGTGTATAAGACACAAATAAACACTCACTGTATGGTAAAACACTATATATGTTAAATATCTGAGCAATCATCTTTCCAAACATAGCAAACTAATAATGTACTTGCCATTTTTGTAATACGGCTTAGCTCAATTTAAGCATGTTAGTTCATTTACTTCATTACATACATATCGATTCAGTCGGTATTGTAAACGACCAATTCGTGATAGCTAAATGCTAAGCATACTGCTGGCGCTGTGTAAATAATGCTAGCGTTATGTCAATAATGCTAGCGTTATGTCAATAATGCTAGCGTTATGCCAATAATGCAAGCGTTTTGTCAAAAATGCTAGAGAAGAATAACATGATGGTATGTCTCTTTGCAATCCCCATAAATCTATTTTTACCTGGGAATAGCAGCTAGCCCATATACCACAACAAGGTAACGTCATCGTATTTTGCCGTGTACGGCACCAGAGATGGGCGGTTCGTAGTTAGACCATTTCGATCATCGCACTAGATAATCAAGCTGTTCGTGTATTGTTCAAATATCTGTTGCATTAGCCAATATTGCACCCTGTATTAACAATTACGCCATATTTAGTGTTCAGACAGCAGTGTATTCAATGTATGGTTACCACAATTATCGAACCAATACGCGATTATGGTTGTGAGACGCATACCTATTTGCACACGGACACTCTCTCTGCTTACCGACCCACTTAGAACACAATGTGATCAAAGAACATCCATCTAATATACACTTCTATTGTGAAATTTCTGCGAATAATGAACTGTAGTATGTACGCACTGGAGCGCTTGTTTTCTACTCAAAACATTTCTCTCAAGAATTCGTATACAAAAAACACATACGATGCTTCAAGGAATTTTTGTCAATCTCGTATTGTAACATCTGTTAACGCATACAAAGCCTCACTGAGCTAGTTTTTGCACGGATGCAGGTGGTGAGACCCTCAACGACTGATCGGTAGATAAAGTTAAGGACATCACAGCAAGGCGACGCTGGTGGTAACCATTTAGACATGGCTCACAGACGTTTCTCACGTTCTAATTTTTTTACCATCCGGTCGTATGCTGATGTGTTATACTGTATATCAACAAGATGGTCGATACAGCGTGAACACGTGTATTATTAATGACAAAAGATCATTATATATGGCAGATCTATTGACTAACAGTGTTGGCAACATTTAGCTACTGCATTCGGCTCTGATTGGTCGTCATTTTTTATGTAAGTCAAATAACATTCACTCATACTACTTCCACAGGGTTGCTATTTACATGACGCGATGCTGACAAATTGCGAAGGGACGATTCAAGATCTTATTTGACATGCAAAGCGATGTTTTGTAGCATTGATCATCCGCTAATACCCATCAAGCGTCACTATTTTTGCATTGTCAAATATTGCAATAATGGTGCATATTGATGACGTGATGAAAACACATTAGTAGCCGTCGAACTTTTTGATTATCTGAAGGGTGTGCCGGAACTTTACAGGACTGAATACCTCGAATTCAGTGGTGCAATACTTGATGTGTACTGATAATGTTAGATACATTCCAGACAGGTGCGTTCTCACTCATTCTTATCCATCAACTTGATTTATAGTGACAATGACAAACGTGCAAATAACCCAACGAGGCACCTAATTTAAATAACTTTTGTGTGGCACCAGGTGCGTACTGCCGTTTGCAACAGAGATTGATTATGATAAGACATGGCCTACATAAAAATAATTTATAACGCGACATTTACTACTGTTAGAAAAGTCAAAACAGTGAGGTCGACTTGTTCTACAAATAAGGACCAAAATAACATGTTTACATGTTTTGTATAACTCTGCTTACAACAGATTGCAGCATGATCAATTGATTTGATTTGTAGCAGCGTGCACTATTCAACCAATATTCATCACCATCGCATGTATATTGATGATTTTATAAGCAATCAAATTTATTAAAGATATCATGCCGTCCGGGGCCATGATATATTGACCATGATTTGGCCGACACAGGGAAAAAATTATTTTATTAAATAATACCGCTGCGTGTCATATTTTCGGACGCCCCGTGAGGCGAGCTAAGAGCTGAGGCGACCTTTGTTCCGCGCGATAAGTCGTCTGTTGATAACAAACAATTGAAGAGCCAACGGACACAGTGAAAATAACAACAGTAAAATGCCATTCAGCGATCAATTGACCCACAATTATCCATTAAAACATCTTCCTCTTGCCATCAACATGACTCATATCATGCTGCCATGTACATTCCATGTGTTTATATATGTCGAATAGGAATTTACGCTCTACAAAATAAATCATTATTATTAGTTACGTTAGTTGCTCAATGGGAGGCTATACTTAATAAAAAATAATGGTTTGTCCAGGAATTCACCATCAGTAATCATCAATTTCTTTATGACATCCCAGATATTGCACGCCTAAGATATTCTTCTCCGGGCCTTCTCGTGTTTCTGAACGCATATGAAATAATTCAAGCCAACTTTGCTTGTGCCATTCAATATATCTTACATGATACGTTGCAGACAATCAGTTGTCCTATGCACTGCCAATATACCAGACGATCTGGTATATAGGACGTAGCGATCGACATCAAGATTTCCCAATGAATATTGCAGCGCCATCGTGTGTACAAAGCAACATGTGAAAACGTCGGACAAAATTCATATATAAAACGGTTCATTAAAGAAAATGATGACTCGAAAGAGGAAGCTGACAGTGTGATGCAAACCCGGATATTGGTCCTAAGTGTTTGTGAGCCTCGACGACTACATAACAAAACCGAGGTGTTAAGACAGAACAAGTTGTTATGCCTTTAAACATATACTCTGCCTAACATAGTATATGCAACACGACAGCGCCAATTAAATTTTTGTCCAACTAAATAATTGTCCATTATACGAACGGAATTGCAATTATATTATCCATAATATGTTGCCTATTACTTATACCAAAGTTGGAGTTGATGCGTCGTGAGTAAGACATTGGGCGTCACATGGATGTTATAGTACACAGATGAAGCCAAACAATACAAGATATTTGCAATGCCATGTGATATAAAAACACCATACTATCAAGTATCTTGAATGTGTTACCATAATAAATATAAGGTAAATGGAAGAAATTAAAATAAATTGCGTGTTGTCACCTAGGTTATTAGCGTTTTTGCAGCGCCCCGTGCAGAGCTATGCACGACTGATAGTTGTTCTTCTACTCAACAAAAATGGAACTAATGTTTATCACATCGGCATAATTTCTCGGAACATAAATCCCCTGGCTTTATGGCTAATTTCAGTTGACAATACGGATGTAGCTGCCTTGTAATGTTCTCCTATGATTAATAACGCGTATTTAGATATTCGTCTAGTAAACCATGGATGAGTATTTTCCATAAAATATTTTCTAACCAATGTTATGGGTTTAGATTTTTCTGGCAAACTTAGCATTGGAAGACCTTTCCAGAAAAATCACACTTTAGTTCGCACGATCATTAGATCGGTTGCAAACTAGATCCAAAGGGGTTACGTGTGAAACATGGTCTCGTGACTTCATAATAGCACGTGAATTTTATTTAAAGTCGGACAATTGGTTCTGTTGTAGTACGGCAACTTCCTATAATGACTCCCGCATTGTTAGAGCGCAAGTGCATATTCTTGCATGCAGAGCGCAACGCAATGGCGTGATTTTCGTTGTTTTGCTTAGAGGCATACAATCATGATTTAGCTGCAGTGAATATGATGTCACTTCATTTCATATTGTCAATAGATACACCCAGCTTCGATGCCACCGTCAGTGACATTTCCTGAGCATTCATAAATCATTAAGGTCTTGGTCATTAATAAATGTTGCATTTGTTTAAAAGCAAAATCATTCAACTTGCATGGGATGCAAATATTTAGACGTTCTGGCTTCAGGTCGGCATTATGTATTCCTCGCAATACACCATTCAAATATTTCCCCAAACTCTCTCCAGGTGTAGTTCAATTAAATTTGCGTTATGTCAGCTGTACAAATTATTTCAGATATACGCGCATAAGTAACACGACATTAATCGGTGTCATGTATTGACATAAAACATGCACACATTCTACCTTCTAGATTTAAAAAATTGTAATTAGCCAACTGACTTATTAAAATTGTATGCACAATATACACCATTATATTTACATATATATATATATATATATATATTTATACATACATGTATATATATATATATATATATATATATATATATATATATATATATATATATATATATATATATATATATATATATATATATATACATATATATATATGTTTATTTATTATATATATATATGCATACACATATGCATATATATATATATATATATATATATATATATATATGCATATATATACGCTATATTTATATATATATATATATATATATATATATATATATATATATATGCTATATTATATATATATATATATATATGTATATGATACAAATTATACACGTTCCAACTAATATATTACAAGGCCTGATTCGGTAGAGGCTCTTTTTCTCCTGCTATAACATAACAAAATGCGTCTGAGTGAACTGGACAGACAAGTTTTCAAAATATATCTTAGATTTAGTAACATGAGGCTTACATCCTGTAGTAGTTGATATTGTTGTGTTGTGGTTGACGTATCAGCGAAGCTAAATAGGTAGCGATGCCAAGATATGAATATCATTGACAACATTCAATTCCTGATTAATCATTCATCGTTCTATGCACAAAGCAATGGATGTCAAATTTACCCTATTAACGTTCATGGTGCATCAAAGCTGCGCTCCTCATATCATAAATTCTAATATCGTATGTATATGTTGAATCAATGCCGCAAACAGTTGGCATACGTTATTTTTACATATCCAACATAAATCGCTACCGTTCTATCTATACGCTGATATAACACTATGACTGCGATAGTTCTAAAGTTTTTTAATTTATGTAAATATGCAATATCAAGCTCGGTTAAAAGCATGCATTACATTCCAGGAACCCCAGGCCATTTTGCCCGCAAAATAGGAACCTGTTGCCCAGCATATATCGTAATAACTTACTAATCCAAAACAATGATTATTCAGACTTAAATCTGTCTTTCATATCCTAAAAATAATTTTTGCTATGCAGCTATTACATATGTCACTTAATGTAATCTGGTCAGACATATAAACCCTGATTCAGTGAATAATTGGCCCTAGCAATGTCATCACAATTGAAGTACTTTTCTTCGAAACATAATCGTGTAACTCTTACCCTAGTAGCGAAAACATTTATGTCGGCATATCCAGCTCAATTTACAGTTAGATGAATACCATGTAGCCAATTTCGCATTATCTTTTAAAATATGTATTCGCAGTGTTCATGCGATTTTGTACCGCAATAGAATGACAAATCCACCATCGAAAGAGCTCCAGATTTTCTGAATACAAAACTCGCTTTCAGGAAGTGTTTACGACCTACAATAGCGTTTCATTATCTGTCCTTTAAGCGCATCAGACAGCCCTCTCTTAGATAATAACCTTATTGCATAAACGTGCTGTTTCAGGTACTCTATATGCCATTACAAATATATAGTCGGTGCAAAGTAATTGCAGGCTTACAAATCATCAATCTTTGTTCGAAGCTCCCCATGTGCTGTGCCTTAATTGACGTGAATATTCAAAACTACTGAATGACTCGTGCAATTTCAGAGCCCTTTGATGCTTTTAGGATCTTTGTTAGTCCGAAAACAGAAGCGAACCCCGGCGTTTTAACCTCTGGAGAGAACTGGAGATGTATAGAGATAAATGACAAAGCACAATATGCGTTTTTTACCAGGCCTAAAATGGTCTGCAAGTTAATCTTAGCAAGTAATTGAAAATGCCATCGTTTCAATGGCTCAGTTATTGATTTTTGGAACCATCTGAATATGCATGCAGGTTATTAAATGAGAAGACTTTGACTGATTTCACAATGATGTCTACGAAACGTGCTAGCCGTAGGCTTACAATGTTCTTATTTCCTTTGTGATATTCAAGTTAGGCTAGTAAGGCCATCTTCATTGCGACAAATGTGGCTTTAACTGAAGTCTTGTTGTCGAAGTAACGTCATATTCCTTTGCAATGTAAAAGATTAAGTTTAGGTTGGAAGATAATTCATGCATTTTGACTCGGGCATACATGCGTGATATTGTCCAACTTTAACTTTAACCACTGCAGAGCTCCAAAAACTGTGTAGCTTAATGCTCATGTTAGATAGATGTTTGTTTGGCGGTCCTTATCTTGCAATTGCGGCCCTTTTCGGACATTGAAATAACAGAAAGGGGCCGCTGTGGTCCCGTTTTGACAAGAGCGGTCCCTGTGTGACATAGAAATGTCAGAAATCAACCATAGCGGTCTCATGCTTCCATTTTAGTGGTCCTTGTTCTGCAAGCGGTCCTTTATCGTACTTTGACTGCCTTGTTCGGACAGGGGATCCAAGTTGAAAAAATGCATGCTCCTTGCCTCAATCTCTCCTCAGCATAAACTAACCGCTCCCTAGCTGCGCGGCATAGCTGGGTTTGTTTACCAACTAGAAGTGATTGTTGAAGCAATATTTTCTTTGATAGCAGCACACAAGGTATTTTAACGAAAATTATCATGTTTTTTTTATTTTATTGTATATATGGGTAGTTTCAAATCATGTTTAATTAAGTTGGTTGTGATGGTTATGCATGATCTTGGTGATCGTGTTCGAACACGTTGTCGATATATTGCGACGCCATCTTGACAGTTGTATTACATGTAGCCCAGATTGCAGGGTAGTATACATATATACCAATAATACGTCGTGCATGTTTAAATTACATGAGCACTCGCCCGCCCTCCATGGCGAGTAAAATCTGGCTCGGGCTAGTGGCAGTACCCAATTCAGTCGACCAGTTGGCAGTACATTTTTCCTATGGCAAAACTTCGCCTCAGGATTTGTGTATGCTGCCAACGTTTGAGGTTGGCTGCAGCAAGCGGCAGCCTGGTGTCCTCGATTAACCTCATGAATAATTCATTAAATTCGTAACAGACAACCGCGCCGGTCAGTTCTGGGCTACCTGATATTCTGCTCGGCTTACCATGTCAGCTATGACGATGGCTTGTTGGGGCGATAGAAAAAGATAAACAGACAGACAGACAGACATACAAACATACATACACCAACACATACACACAAACACATACATTCAAACATACATACAGGGACATAAATATATACAAACTAACATACAGGCATGCATACATATATATATACATACATAAAAATACATACATACATACATACATACACACATACATACATACATACATACATACATACATACATACATACATACATACATACATACATACATACATACATACATACATACATACATACATACATGTACACATGCACACATGCACACATACATGCACTCATACATGCACTCATACATGCACACATTCTAGCTAACATATATACATACATACACACACATGCATATATACACACACACTTACATGCATACACATACACATACACATACATACATACATACATACACATACATACATACATACATACATACACATACATACATACATACATGCATGCATGCATGCATGCATGCATACATACATACATACATACATACATACATACATACATACATATACATACATACACACACACACACACACACACACACACACACACACACACACACACACACACACAGTCAGTCTAGGCATAATTTTTTGGCAGAATGATGTTTTTAAATCAAACATGTACACATGGTCTTACAAAAAATGACACTGAACTAGGCATAAATTTTGTATTCTGTACCCTTTCTTGATAACTTGTTTCCTGCAGCACCACAATGGGGAAAAGAAAAATGAAAAAGTCTGTTCCTGCTGCTAATGTTTCACAAGCTGATGAAACATTAAATTTCCATGGTAAATGCTATATTATGTGTTTGAATTTTGTAAATGATTTCTCCTTTAATTGAGTATTTGCTTTTATACCACCTTTGTTATTTAAAGTGCTCAAGACACCAAAGTAGTCACTTTGATTCATAAAATTTTTAAGTGTTGTGGAAATACAATTGTAGATTGTATTTATAGCTAGCGCGTGTGCTAACGGCCACATTTTTGTGGTTTTGTAAATGCAGTGACACTTCTAGATGAAATTTGCTCTCAGCCTATGAACCTTAATGAAGCCTAAGCATTGCGTGATTTACTCTGAAGGTGTATGTGTGTATTGTTTTCCCCGTTACAAGGTGCTAAGAAGGGTATGGACCCAACAACTGCAGCAAACAAGAGCCAACTGGAGTGCTCCCACACTATTCAATTATTGGTTAATAAAACTCGGACAGTGATATTTATGGATTATTCTCGATTAATGTCAGAAAATAAGTAAGCAGCATTGGTGCCATGAGCTAGTTAAGGAATAAACCTATGACTGGACAACACTTGCAATATGGGAGATGAATGCATGCTTGGTATATTAGATTTCATTCAATTGATTCTACTGTTATGTATTTTTTCAGTAGGAACAGCAGTACTTGTGTGCCTTAAAAGACCGAGGGTATGGTGGCCTGGATTTGTAGTTTGGGCGGACTTCATTAGAAAGGAATCATCTTACACAGTGCAAATTCTGGAACGAGCCAGATGCGTGAGTGGTTTTTAGAAATATCCATGCAACAGCTCGCTTACCCATTATGGCTAATTTGACCTTGCTACTTCGTGTAACCTTTCATTATCAGACTGCATTTAGACTCCCATAGCTATTCTTATTGACAATTTGCTGCTGAAATGAATGACAGTTTTTATCAAACGCAGCTATGCAAAATTGTTAATTTTTGAATACAACTCATTCACACAAAATTAATTTCTTTTTTTCACATGTTTCATTTTGGAATTAAATAGGATTGAGGTCCTGCCTAGCCACATCAGAGAATTCAATGCAGATGATCCATATTTGGAAAAGTGCAAAGGTATGTATTGTCTTGATATGATGAGTCGCAAACAACTGATTCTCATTCTTGTAGAGTCATAACTATTGTATCTCCTTGCTCACAGGCTTTTACTTGGCCATTAACCCATCCCCCATATTTGAAATTAATTAACTTTGTTTGACATTTGCGCTGCTGATAAGGTGGGTGACCAAAATTGCACCAGTCTTTTTAATGGAATAGGGAGTGTATTTTATCTTCTTCTTAAATCAGTTAAAAAGACTCCTAGACAGCTCTCCATCACTACTGTGAAAAGTCTTCCATCATCCATCATGTCCACCAGTATGTCACAGGGATTCATAACAAGATTATACCAGGTGAGGCTACTCTGCAATGGACAAGCCTCACATAGGATACTCTTGCTTCAAATCACTGTGTCAGCTTCAGAATAACAATAAGCCATATATCTCTGGTTTTTAAAGATATTGCGCAACAAGGTGTTTGTCGCTCCCTAGAAAGGACATTTTGTGTAGTAGTCTAACTTTGGATTCAGAGAGATTGACCCTAAGATGTCTTTTCCCTATGACTTTATTACCAAGTTAAACATGCATCCCAATTTTCAATTCGTTTGCACTATCAGATGCAATAACAACAAATAACGTAACCTCATTACCCGTGTTTTAACTTAATGTTCATACTCGCGCTGTTTGACATCAAACATCTTTTTTTGGAAAAATCTTAGCTCACAAGCCATGGGTTTGTGAACGAGACAATGTGTTATAGCTTTTAGACCATTAAGTTACAATTTGTTGTGTTGAAAATAACCAGTTAATGTGCATCAGTAGGTTCTTACCCTATTCTGTGCTGTTTCAGCTTTGGTAAAGAAGAAATTGCCCAGTTACTTTAACACGTATCTTGAGGATATATCGAGGGCAGTGACGTTGAAGGAAAGTCCAGTAGATGGTACAGTTAATAGCAATTGTTTTTTGAATACCTGCTTTCAGAGAGTTGACCAACTTCTTAAGTTTTAGATCACCAAATAATCACAACAACACGATTTTTATATTTACCACAGCTTGTCAGGCATCAGGTCCAAGAAATGAAGGATCACTTATGACACAGATGGAGCCTGACAAAGTGCCACTTGATCACCTGCATAACACTAATACTTCTCAACAAGATGGTAAGACATTTTCTTGGATATTTACATTTAAACTGACTCTGAATTAAGATTGCTATATTTCAAAAATACTTGGTCGCTGTTTTTATAATTACAGGCACAGAGTTTCAGGTTTCTGAGCCATTTGTTGGAGTATCTCTAACGACAGAGATGCAAACTGATGAGCTACCCCAGGCAGCCAAGTGCACTGATTCTCAGGAGGAAGGTAAATAAAGATATTGTACTTGTCATAAATGAAGATCAGCAGTGGATGGTGATGGTATGGACCTTAATTATTGGCATGTTCTATAATACATTACCGAGAAAAGCAGGCCTTCTCATTTATTGTAACATTTAAACAAGTACACTAAGGAGGGTGACCAAGTGGATGTTCAATCAAGTTTCCATCAAAGAAATAGATGGGTTTATGACTGAGTAAGGGCTTGTGAACAAGCAATAGAGAGGGCAGAAGCATCATTCACCCTATATATTTCACATTTAAATCACCACAGTGGCATTATAACCATGAAACAAAGCAAGTCTTATTTTCAAAAAGAATTTCTGTCCAGTTGGTATACATTCAATGTGTATGTTATGCATGAAGTACCCAGTATATTTTGTATCCATACATTTTGTGTGATATAGCTATTGAGGAGGATGCTGAAAGTGACAATCCCAGTGACAATGAATACATGCTAAGTGTTTCTGATGTGGATTATTTAAGCAGGTAAATACCTGGTGTAGAATATCCCAAACTTTTAAGTATATTTTCCTAGCTGTTGTTATACAACCTAATGTTTTGGATATTTTGTTATAGCAGTGAGTCTGAGTCATTGATGGAGCCTGATGAAGCCAACAAAGTCCCAACACCACCCACAAAAAGGTCAGTCTTATAATGTTTTAGATATTAAAAACATCATATTCACTGCATCATATGGTGTATCTATAAAGCATGCATATCATATTGTGCAAGGTGTGATATCCATCTAACATGAACCATGCAATATCTCTCCCAACAGGACCCTGAATGTGAATCAAGTCTGCGATCCAATGCTCGTAACTTCAGCCAAAAAAAAAAAAAAAAAGACCTGTCTGAAGTGTAAAAAGGCAGTTATTAATTTGAATAGACATTTGGTCAGATGCATGGGAGTTTCTGGGAGGTTACGCAATATAAATATCATGCCTCACCTTGTGGAAGAGAGCTACAAGCAACGATCCAGTAAAGTAAGCAACAGCTTTTTGATTTTTATTCGGTTAAGCTGGTACTTTGATGTTATAATTTTGATCTTGTTAATATTAATAAGCTTTTCAATCAGGTGACATTTAAATGCTTGCTCTGTTATCAGATATAAGTTTATGTTCATTATTTAATGGTTACTATCTTTATACTTCTCTGTGTGAAGACTGAATCTTTCAGTCATTAATTTTTACACCCTTTCACGGCGTGAGTTGCATTAATGCATCCTGTTCGTCTGACTGGGAGACATATCTATGCATACCGGGGTGTAGACTTTTAACAGTGACCTCTGACCGGTAACATTTCTAGCGTTAACCAATCGGAACGTATGTACATGACATCGCTAAACTTTGACCCTGATAGTGAGATATACTTAACATTATAAATATTCATTATTTGAGCCAGTTTTATCCAATTACACGCAAACATAGAAATGGCAATTTTGACTTTTTATTTTGAGTCGGCGTTCATGTTTGCTGCTCTTGCGTTTGTAAACAATGTCAATGACTCGTTTATCTTCAGTGGAGCAGAATATAATGACAACAAATAAGTATAGGCTGCAGTTGCATGAGAACACTTGTGTGTCAAAGTATTGATGAAGATTCGAATGTTTGTAGCGATGTATGAAAGAGGTGACTGAGCTGTCACTTTAAACAGCCCATGGCAACCGTAAAACAGATCTGTAGCAAAAAAATTTAGGGCTACCAACTTTCATGCTGTTAGCCTTAACATGGCTCCATGACTATTTATCAGAGAGATTGATCTTTGGATCTTCCTGCTTCACTTGATCTCCCATATGTATGTATACAATGAACCATGCATTAATGTCATAGGCCATTTCCTTTGGTTGTTACCCAGATTAGTTCCGGTCAGAGGACATATCAACATCAACTCGGGTCGCATTATTATTAATGTTATTGCTGTAATAATTATTGTCATCCTCATTATGATCAGCAATATCAGTATGCTTTACTAGTGTTTGAATCAGTTTTATGTTTATTGTCTGCATCTGTGTTTTGCAATGTTATTTATCTGGCATTTAATTTACAGGGCAGAGGAGATGATCAGGCACCTGTCATTACCAGTAAGTTGTACTATAGGATAGTTTTATTACTCTTATTTGTTTAATGTGTTAGCACCTAAGTTATGTATGGCTTATAGCTGAACAGTTTAAAGTTTACATAATAATTGACTGATGTTTTACTGCGATCCTTGAAATCTGAAAAATACTCATAAATCAGATAAGTTGATGATTATAGGCTGTTTTTGTCAATGCAGATACTGAGACTGAATGTGAAACTGGTGAAGTCTGCCATGATAGTTTACAGGTAGAAGGTATGTGTCAGCATTTGTCATAACTAAGATCATTAAGATTTTAATATATAGCTTATTGTCTGTTGGTTTTGTAGCTGACTACATTGAGAGTTTGTCAATGTCAATGCAGATGATAAGACTGAATACAAAAGTGGTGCAGTCTCTACCTTGTTTACGATATTTGTTTTTCAAGAAATATTAAAGTACAATTAAAACCTGTTTTATGCAATATGCTAAGTGTGTTGATTTTGATGGTGACATTTTTATGAGCAGTTGTTGTCAATACAGATGATAAGGTTAAAGGTGAAACAGAGGCAATCTGGCATACTTGTTCCCAGGCTGAAGGTAAATATTCTTTTCAGTGGTAATGAATCATTACTTATACTCAATTCTTTGTTGTAAGGTGCCATGCATTGGATTTTCTGCACCATGATCCAACACTTAATGAGGTTTGTGTAGACTACCAAGCCAGATTCAAGCCAGCAGTTGCAATTGTTTATATAGACTTGAAGAGCACCATATAGAATGTTTTGTTTGATGGCGTGTGTTTTTATTTAACACAGTCTAGGAACGATAAGGATATAGCATGTAGTGTATTATAATATTTCCATTATTATGGATGGAAAATGGCTGGTGTGCTCCATGTATACTGTCTTTTTTCTTTTCCACTCATTTCGGTGATGTCTTGTTTATAGAGACACCAGATTTTGAAGTTGAGATTGTCCCACCAACACCACAAAAACACAAGGTAATTTTTTATATATATATATATATATATATATATATATATATATATATATATATATATATATATATATATATATATATAATTTTTATTTCCTTCTGTCTGTACACTGTCAACAATTTTGTGTTTATCATACCCATGCTGCATAGCATGCTAAAAGTCAAAATAACACTTATATTTGTGTTTCAGCTGAGCAGTGCCTACCGACATATTTTGAAACTACATCCAGCACTAGTAAACAATTCCATGGTAAGAGCTCTAACAGTATGTCTGAATTCATGTTGGTTTCTGCACAGCAAATATGACCAGTAGCAAACATGTACACCTGTTCTAAAAAGAATGTCAATAATTGCTTGATCTTGTCTAGCAACCAAAATCTACAGTGGGCCTCCATGGTAAGTTTTGTTATTTGTCAGTGTGTTGAACATAACATCTTATGTACAAATAAATTTGTAACTGTAACTTATGTTTTGTAGCTAACAATATTGTGTTATTTTAATCCTGTCCTAACACTGATGTATTTAAGTTTAAAGATCTCCTATGTACCATATACTATAGAGTTACTTCATCCTTCTTAGTATCATCTATGCAGTACTATTGTGGCAGTGCAACAACACATTAAAAACAACACTATTTCATCAAGTAAAAAGTATTATATTGAAATTTTATTGAATGTTCTAAAACTTCCATATTAAATATTATAAAATAACTTTCCATTCTCCTCATCATTTCCATGATCATCATAAATGCTACTCTAATTTTTTAGTCATGGAGGAGGGTGCAGAGTGCAGTGAGGCTGATAACGATGAATCCAGTGATGATGACTACCACCCTAGTGGTTCCATTGTAGATCCTTACAGCAGGTAATTATATCAACAACTTACCTAGTGAGGTATTATAGTTGTTTGCTGTTCTTGAATAAGCCTACTCATGTTTTGTGCTTATTCTCTGTATTTTAGCGACTCTAGTTTGATTGATACATCTTACATCACCGAAGTAGCATCTCCAACAAAGCACCTAGAGCTTGAACCAACACAAATTACCACAGTAACTTCTCCAATCAAGTTAGTGGTTAATGATATTTTAAGTTCTCTCAGAAAACATAAACAGTTGTGAATATTGATAAAACAATCTTGTGTGGTGAAGGCTTTACTTTACTTGCCTGACAAAATATTGTTCATTACCTATAAGGTTGTATGTACATTATTTGCTATTAAGCCTGAAACACAGCAGGTGTGTGGTCACTGACTGTGTTTGTTATTGCTGTGCCTGCAGCTTGGTGTAGGTGTCAACAGAGCCTGCTGTCTTTATATGTTGTTCGTTATAGTTGTTTAATGGAAACTGAACCTAATACATGTCTGTTCAAACAGGAAAATGACAAGTCCTGAAGCACTCAAAGCAGTAGTAAGATCCTCAAAGAGCATGAAAAAGACATGCTTAAAGTGCAAAAAGCAAGTCATTAATTTGAACCGACATTTGATTTCGTGCATGGGGGTGCATGGAAATTACAGAAATGTGCACATCATGCCCATGATTGTAGCGGACAGTTACAATCAAAGATCAAGCAAAGTAAGTAAAGTGATTGTTGATTGTACTTGGCTATCCACCAAGGTCTAATTCACTGAGTTGCCAAAACTTGAGACTTGCTGAAACATTCGCTCTTGCTTTTTTAATGGCAACCCCTTCTATCAGCCAAAGCTGACCATATACTTGGTAAGAAGGAGAGCTGTTGCATAAAGAGAACCACTGCTATAAGAGAAAAGGTCACAGACAAAAGAAATGATGCTGCATGCTAGTTAAAGCAATGTTATTGTGATGTGATCAATTGGAATAAAAATAACGAATGACTTAATCTTTGCCACTCATTCTGAAATGCAGACCAAGAGGCTTCTGAAGGTGTGTCCGCTGTGTGAGTCTGTGCTGGTGCGCCTTGACCACCATCTAAGAAGAAAGCATCACTTCTCAAAAGATGATGCAACATACAAGAAGCTAATGGTAGAGTAGTCTTTGAGTATATTAATGAGCAATGGGATAGCTTATTTGTAATTTGTGTTATGTGTAGGTTCACGTTTAGTGTGTACAGAATGTGGGTGGGTGCTATACATGAGATTTGCAGATGGCTATATGAGATAAGGAGTTGTAGTCTGTGTTCTGTAAATGTTGAGAGTGTTGTACGTGTGGTTTGGTGTTGTATGCTGTGTACTGCCAGAATTAGTTTGCAAAATGTCTTATTTGATTATACCTAGACTAGATTTGTTTTCCTGGAATAAATGAATTCCAGTATTATCTCTGCTGCTTTTCATGCTTTTAACAGAACAGTTGCCAGTACTTTGGCAGACATAAACGGAAGTCAACTGCATTCACTTGTTCTGAGGTTTGCAAAAGCGACTATTTAAAAAAATATTGTTCAGTTGTTAGAAACTGTAGGCTATTTGTGTATAATCAATTGTGCTATCAATGTGCTAGTTGAGGAATATAAAATACTATGGTAAAGAATGAATGCATGTATTTACCAACATAATCTGTAGCCAGCCCTGTTGAAATAATTATCAGCTAACTGAATTTAGTGACATCATAATGAGTGGGCTACATGGTCTGAAGTGTTTTGTAAATATTGATTGCATTACAAAATAATTTATAGAATTATATGACAATATACTGCTGCAGGATAATCCCAGGTCTAGCGGTGAGGCATCCTTCACTTCATGTGGAAACAAGGTTTGTGTTTACGGGTTTTTTTGCACATCAAAGCTGTATATTTAAGCTTTGTAGTGGTTTATAAATATTGATTGCATTACAAAATTACTTTTTAAAATTTTAGTACATTATGATATGTTACTGCAGGATAACTCCAGGTCTAGCGGTGAGGCATCCTTCACTTCATTTAGAAACGAGGTTTGTGTTGGATTTTTTTGCACATCAAAGCTGCACATTTAAGCTTTGTAGTGGTTTATAAATATTGGTTGCATTACAAAATTACTTTTTTAAATGTTAGTGCATTATGATATGTTACTGCAGGATAACCCCAGTTGCAGCAGTGAGGCATCATTCACTTCCTATAAAGACAAGGTATGTGTTTATATTTTGTGCATATTATTAACCATGCAGTGTGTTGGCAGATCTGTACTTTTAAAAAATAGCCCGCTGTGTGAAAAGATATTACTATCCTCATTTATGAAAAAGTCTCTCAAGCATGAGATGACAGTTAGTTGTCACCCATTTAATTTGTTATACAAACAATAGAATACATTTATGATGGTTCAGATTAACATATATTGTTATGTTTTGTAATTATGACTCATGCCTCTACCACAAAGAGCTTATAATGTTTCTGTAGGAGGAGCTACAAGGTTTTCAGTCATACCTAACAAGTTTCCGTGGTGGTACACTGAAACGGTCTCAGGCAGAAAAGCATTCCCTCCAAGTTTCATATCTTATGAGGCATGTGACAGGTCCTATCGATGAGGCTTACCAGCCCATTGCGAATGTTATTGAGGCTAAATTGGATAGTGGTGAATGGCTGCCTAACACTGCCAGAACTTATCTAAATTCGCTGAAACTATTTCTAAAGTATGCAGCAATGATGTCATCTGTTGGACAATTTGGCTATGACTGCTCAAAAATTAAGATATTCGAATCTAGTCTGGGCTCATGGCTCAAATCCCTAGTGAAAAAGGACAAACAGCGGCCAAGAAACACAAGCAATCCATTGATAAACCCTGATGACATCATGGCTTACATGAGCAGTGCTAGAGCAAAAACAGCAGCACAGCTATGCAAAGACCAAGCTGCAACCAATCAAGTAAATCATACTATGGTAAGGAATTACCTAATTATGCGTGTTGCACTTGCCAACTGCCATCGTACAGGATGTATAATCAATATGAGGATGGAGGAGTTCTCAAAGGCCAGTCTCAGAAATGGGCATTATGTTGTACAAGTGGTTGACCACAAAACATCAAACACATATGGTCCTGCTGATGTGGTGATGGACAAGGTCTTGCATCAGGACATGGGCAGATATATATCATCGTACAGAATGAAGACTGTTTCACCTTTTCTTTTCATCACCTGGAACGGGACACAGCTAGATGGTGGGGCAGTGGCAGCGGCTCTTACCACAGAACTTGGACATGCAGGTGTTGAGAAAAGGTAGGGACAATGCCCAACACTGACTGTGCAGTTACTTGAAACTTGTCTGTTCCATTTTAATGAAGAAACAATGGCGGTGAACTTGTTGAAAAATGTCGAAATGCAAGTGTGCGTCTTAGATATATTGTAATCACTTGTGCTATTGGATGTTATTTGAATTTTTTGTTTGCTGTTCAGAATTACAATGACTAAACTCAGACATTTGGCAGCTACATTAGTTTCTGGTCTGCTGCCAGAGAAAGATAGGAATGATCTTGCATCTTTAATGATGCATAGTTCTTCAGTGCAACAGAGGACATACAACAAGTGCTTAACGACATTGAAAAATGTACGCATCTCTGCCGTTTTAAAGAAGATCCTCACCGAGTCGGCTGTTGACGAGCAAGACCTAAACGACGTTGAATTTGGTATGTAAAATGAACCCCCAGTGTCTGTGTAAGAGAAGAGGATAGTTGATTAACATTACTTTTTATAAACAAGCTGCTGTAATCTTTTTGGCGGATGGTATTAAATCACCAAAGAAATTATTCTTTTTTGACAATTGTTAGACAACATTTATAATAGCAGTTGTGTTGTAACCTGTCGAGTATGGATATATGTATGCATGTATGCATGTAAGATGGGACTTGCATAGGGAATACTGCAATTACCAATTTTGATTGTCAACCAGCGGCAATTAATTGGCAGGGTTTGAAATCAAGAATTGTTCTTGTTTTTGCTGATTTAGAAGTGCCTGGATATGACATCAAAAAAATCAAGATTGGTGCTTCATCCAGCAGCAAAGGTGTGTATAGTATTCCAACAATAACAGGCATTCCATGTAACAGTGCAGCGACAAGTTGTATTCTGCATATGTTTGGTGTACTGGCCTTATTCATACAAAAGATTAACTTGAAAAATATGCTGAATCACTTGTGCAATATTTTATGATAACATAAGCATTTGAGATGCAGTAACTGAACAACATATTTATTGTGGCTAGGTGTTGAAAAATTTATATGATTGTGTTATTGCTAATATAAGAAGCAACCAATGACTGTCCTTCACCCCGTCAGTCAACAAACACTGACAGACCCGTGTATGAGGAGGATGAAGTTCACTCTGATCACTCGGACCATACTGAGGAGGATGAAGTTCACTCTGATCACTCTGACCATACTGACAACAGCACAGAGGACTGTTTCTTGGTAAGCTTTCCTAGTAACTAAATTAAGTCATCTGTAAGACCTTTGCATATAATTTACTCCAAACAACATTAAACTACAACCAAAGTCAAAAGTATTTGCATATGATTATTCGACCTCCTATTTATTATGTTAAACAGGAAAGTGTCAAACCGAGTGTGCCCCGAGCCAAGCTTTCTGAAGAAGAAATATTGTATCTCGCCACCACAGCTGGGGATGTTGGTGTTACTGGGACTACTTTGAAGGACATTGAAGAAATGACATCTGATAAGACCTTCAGACACTACCTCAATTTAAAATACCCTGACACTCCTGACAAGATAAGGTTTCGGCGCATTAGGGACATATTAAGGAAATTCAATCCAAGGGAAAATAAGTAATTTTTGTCTGTTACACAGTTCAAAATGTATTTTTTTTGTTTTGCTTTTTGTTGTTGTTTGCAAATGTTTGGTCTGCCAGGGTTTGGTGAAATGGTTGGCAGCAATTTGAAGTCTTTGATAACTTAAGTAGCAGTACATCAACCTCAACTTGGTAAATTGTAGAATACCAACTCAGATGCAACTGTATAGTAATTTGTATTCGGATAATCTTAATTTGTAATGCTGTTTTATTTTTGAGTTTTCTGGTCACTGACATAGCTGTTTTATAGAGTGTGAAGTTTCTAAATAGAAGTTCTGGTTAACTGTTGTATGCCATGATGCAAATGCATAGTTAGTTATATTCAGGTAATCTTAATTTGTAAGGCTACGGGTTTTATTTCTGAATTGAGCTACCACTGAGATATATTGTAATACATGTGATGTTTCTAAATATGAGTATAAAGAGTGTAATACTAGGCTCCACTGTGATGATGTAAATGCTCCGCAGTGTGGTAGGTGGTATATTTGAGTTATTAGACTTGTAGTTGTGAGAGGAGGGATTTCATATGTTACAGCACATAAAGCTTCACTGTATGTAATTCTTATCACAATGCCTCACAAATAAAGCTTATCATCAGTGAATGTAGTTGTTTTCTGTGTTCATAATTTATGGACCTCGTGGCTATTATGATTTTTTTTTATAAATAACCAAGACACTGATTAGACAGCTGCACACAAACAATAAGTACTTTATCTTCTGTACTCATGATAAAATAAAAGCAACATATTCAAATTGTTTTAATTGACCTAGATATAATTCTTGAACAAAAGATTAGTCTGCATTCATTAAAGAAATCAGAGCATGTGTCATCAGAACCTATTCATGTTTTTTGTGAGATGTATGCGTCAGTTAGTCTATGCATGCCATAGCTCTACAATTCCATGTTAGGAAAAGTTAAAAGTTATATTTAACTTAAGACATAATATACTCCCTCTGATTATAATGCAATTATAAGTATTTGTAACACTGCACATATGATGCACACAGCTTTCAAAAATCCTCTACATAGTGTATTAATGTGACACAATGTATCACACATTTTAAACACCACTTTTTATGCATATTATTTACTGGCTACAATGGTTATAGATGTAAATGTCACAGAAATTCATCTTTCTTACGAATAAATATTTTAACGGGAGAAACTAAAAGTTATGATTCAGGATGCAGGACTGACAACTTTGGTCAGCTAGCTAAGATTTATTTGAGCAAGAATAACTGACGCGGGTAACCTGCTAACCGGTGTCACATGCAGAAAGTAGCTTAATGCACAAAATAGCGAAAGGCCGCACTGCGCATGCACAAAAACCTCGGATACTTTCAGCGTGCCTCGTCGCGTGCAGAAAGTAGTGTTATGCAGTAAGTAGCATAGCACAAGAGCGGGGAGGATCAGAGTTGCACCATGCATTAAGTAGCGAGAGTGAGCGGAGCCCCAGAGCGCATTTACTGTGATCATATAAATGGAAATATTAAAGAGTGTGTATGCTAGTATTCGCCCCTTAAACTTTCTACATGTGACATACTCATGCTGAAAGAAGCCACATCTATATACTCAGGTTTCATTTTACAACATGTGTATATGTTTCAGAAAACTCCCATTGGGCACGCCCCGTACAGAGACCTATTTCACAGTTGTGCTTGTAATTGCTCCATGTTGATATTTTACTCAAGAATAAACATCTTTTATTTACCCATTGTTATGAACTTGATGCTGGAAGCTACTTTCAGCATAGGGGGAATACTGATATGCGCAAAGCAGCTTGAGTTTATAGATGCGGCTACTTACAGTATGGGAGTAGCCCGAGCATATTGATATGGCAACTTTGGAGTAGCCAGACATGCTCAAAGTAGCCTGAGTTTATAGATGTGGCTACTTTTAAGCATGGGAGTATACTGGCGTGTACAAAGTAGCCTGAGTTTATAGATGTGGCTACTTTCAGCATGGGAGTAGCCAGAGTATATAGGTCTGGCTACTTTCAGCATTGGAGTATACTGGCGTGTACAAAGTAGCCTGAGTTTATAGATGTGGCTACTTTCAGCATGGGCGTATACTGGCATGTACAAAGTAGCCTGAGTTTATAGATGTGGCTACTTTAAGCATGGGCGTATACTGGCATGTACAAAGTAGCCTGAGTTTATAGATGTGGCTACTTTAAGCATGGGAGAATACTGGCGTGTACAAAGTAGCCTGAGTTTATAGATGTGGCTACTTTAAGCATGGTAGTATACTGGCGTGTACAAAGTAGCCTGAGTTTATAGATGTTGCTACTTTCAGCATGGGAGTATACTGGCGTGTATTAGCCTGAGTTTATAGATGTGGCTACTTTCAGCATGGGAGTATACTGGCGTGTACAAAGTAGCCTGAGTTTATAGATGTGGCTACTTTAAGCATGAGAGAATACTGGCGTGTACAAAGTAGCCTGAGTTTATAGATGTGGCTACTTTAAGTATGGTAGTATACTGGCGTGTACAAAGTAGCCTGAGTTTATAGATGTTGCTACTTTCAGCATGGGAGTATACTGGCGTGTACAAAGTAGCCTGAGTTTATAGATGTGGCTACTTTCAGCATGGGAGTATACTGGCCTGTACAAAGTAGCCTGAGTTTATAGATGTGGTTACTTTAAGCATGGGAGTATACTCTTGTGTACAAAGTAGCCTGAGTTTATAGATGTGGCTACTTTCAGCATGGGAGTTTACTGGCGTGTACAAAGTAGCCTGAGTTTATAGATGTGGCTACTTTCAGCATGGGAGTATACTGGCGTGTACAAAGTAGCCTGAGTTTATAGATGTGGCTACTTTCAGCATGGGAGTATACTGGCGTGTACAAAGTAGCCTGAGTTTATAGATGTGGCTACTTTCAGCATGGGAGTAGCCAGAGTATATAGGTCTGGCTACTTTCAGCATGGGAGTATACTGGCATGCACAAAGTACACCGAGTTTAGAGTGTGGCTACTTTCAGCATGGGAGTATACTGGCGTGTACAAAGTAGCCTGAGTTTATATATGTGGCTACTTTCAGCATGGGAGTAGCCAGAGTATATAAGTCTGGCTACTTTCAGCATGGGATTATACTGGCATGCCCATGTAGCCCGATGTTAAGAAATCTATGTGGCTACATTCAACATGAGAGTACACTGCCGCCTTTTAATTCCTTCCATGGGCCATGGGATTATTTGCCATGGCCCATCGTGGTCCTTTAGCTGCATTTGCATGTAACATTAGGACCACAAATGTAACAAAAGACCCACTTACTTCTATCTATCTATCTTGATTAACATCGAAAAAGCCGTGAAGCTGTTGTTTTTGTCGACTCAGACAACAAAAAACCGCACGTTTGTGTTTCAGCAAGTGCTGATTATATTATTTGTTTTAAATTTATTAAAAGGGATGTGTCATTCTAGTACTTGTTGCTTTATTGCGCATTCAAAAAGTTAGCTAATTGTAGCTAAATGATTAGTCTGCTGCATCTGGTTTACATGAAATCGCTAACCCTAGTGCGTAACCCTATTTATTTTCTGGAGAGCCACTGAGGAATTTAAACGTGGTTATTGTTTTTGCCAGATTATGAGGCGACGACATTGAGTAAATCCCTGAATTACTGACGTTTATATTGCTAGGATAAGTTCGTTATCGGGATTTTAAAATATACACCATGTCCAAAAGGGACCGCTAGGGTTAAGAAATACGCAAAAATGAAATAACATTTTAAATATGCATGTTTAAGCCGCCTTATTACTTGATATATATCAAATATGACTTTGACTCTTTCTCAGATCTTTTTCATGGAGTTATGTTCTTACAAAAAGTGAAAAACTTGAAAAAGTTGATAGGCCTACTTTTGATGTGCAACATGGGGTCTCTGGCTATGACAGGACAAGCGGATGCAAACTCCAACTGTGTCAGGCGTAGACAGCCATTTCTTAAAATTAAAAAAACCTGTCAACGACAGATATGAGCATACTACACACTATGGATGGTCTTTGAATCCTTTATTTCGACTAAATAAGCCCTGAGGAAAGTATCAATCTACGAAGGTATGTTTCGGACCATTTTTGACACATAAAGCTCAATAACGAAAAATCGGGTCGTTTTTTCTATTTGAAAATCAGTATAAAAGTACATTATAATCATCTCTATACAAAGGCCTGAACAAATAGATATAAACTTAACGTTAAACGTGATAATTTTGTCTGTCTACGAGATGTTTGATAAAGACCACCCACGATCCATTCACAGATAGATAGATAGATAGATAGATAGATAGATAGATAGATAGATAGATAGATAGATAGATAGATAGATAGATAGATAGAGATAGATAGATAGATAGATAGATAGATAGATAGATAGAGATAGATAGATAGATAGATAGATAGATAGATAGATAGATAGATATAGACAGACAGACAGACAGACAGACAGACAGACAGACAGACAGACAGACAGACAGACAGACAGACAGACAGACACAGACAGACAGACAGACAGACAGACAGACAGACAGACAGACAGACAGACAGACAGACAGACAGACAGATAGATAGATAGATAGATAGATAGATAGATAGATAGATAGATAGATAGATAGATAGATAGATAGATAGATAGATAGATAGATAGATAGATAGATAGATAGATAAACATATATTTATATATAGTACGCAATGGGGATTGTCATCACATCATTGGATGCTAGTCGTACAGCATCATACAATGTTCATAGTCGGCACCAGGGACACACGGCGTAGGAATTGCACTGGTTCAACTCAGAAATCGACCCATAATTAATGCGCTTGATTCGGGTTTTGTACGATCACGCCAGTGTTAATGCATTGTACTCAGTATTGTTATAATGAGGGAACATTATATATTGATAGATCTGCGTAGATCTGAGTTAATGGGGAACAGCATACGAACACATCCTGCCATCTCGAGTCGGTCTTAAGCGGCGTTATATTTTGTGACGTTTGCGGACAGTAGTATATTTACGTGCCCCTTCACACCTTGTTTTTGACATCGAACACTGTACGACGTGGACGAAGTCGATTGTGCAATATATGTTTCGTTGGTGGAGCGTTGGCGGATTCGGTGCGCGGTATTTGGTGGTGACATCATTCTATTTTGGGTGTTTTCGGCTGATGAAATTCCCTCAGATATTTCATCATCGACCTTGGGTAAGTGAAGTAATACCTCATGTCAATACATTGTGATATTTGGATGACATCATTTTCGACAGGTGTATTTTGGGCTGGTGGGTTGGTGTTCTTGGTTGATGAGATAAGTTGTCTATTGAAAAGTTTTATAAAGTGTTGAAGATATGCTAATGATGACTTTGTGTGGGGTCTTTGAAAGGAGTTTGTAAGTGATCATTAATTTCCTCTAGCCAGGTTATGAGGTATTTACCAAGTGGTGGTGTTCTTGGTAGATTGGGGTGACAAGGGTAGTGTTATTGGTGATGTGAGTTTTCACCTGTTTCTGTTGATATGAAGATGGTCTTTATTGAATGGGGCTATTAACAAGGTGATATATTAAAACGTCATTAACTATTGAATACATTTTACTTTGAAAGAAGTGTGTTCTAATAACTTGCAGGTGGATTAAAAGTTGACCATTGGATATTTCTCAAAATGGGGGTGGAGTTATGGGTTACAAATAGCGGATGGTAACTTTACTTCAAAATAGTTTTCCTCTGGAATATTTCAAAATAACAAGCATGGAGCACATTTACGCCAATCATTATTTAACATCGGACCCGACAAAGTAAAGATTTTACGAATCCAGCTATTCTGGTTTAGTGAACGAAACAGTGGAAAATCCAGATATAGAGGAACATTTTGGGATACATAAAACAGTTCATTATAAGCGATTCGAATATGTAGTTGGAGTCACAGGGGCGTATCCTGGATATATATCGGCACCCATCAAGTGGGTTAAAGTCATCACGAAGGGCTGGTCTCTCATAACAGGCTATCCTATACTATACTCCCATGTGGTGAGGGTCCATATAAAACGCTATACGGACTCATACGCGATTTGGAAGCCTGCAAACTGTTTACAATTATAGTTTATCTGAAGATGTGCCCAACCTCAACCATATATATTTTAGGAATGCGATTCAGCCTTTAAAATCAACGGGAGTTATGGATTCTTATTACGTCACAAAGAAACAGACGAATTGCGCTATTTTCACTCGTCACCTCTACGGAATAACGACGATTTTGACAGGGCTATGCGTGAAATAACACAAACAGACTTGATCTACGCCCAGAATCAACGACCTGACTCGAGTGTGGAGGCAGTAACAAATTTGACCGCCTTTGTGAACCCAATCAAAGATCACGTGATCGGCTACCCACCACCTGTTATACCGGATTACCTGAAAACAAACAGAGCCATCAACTTGTTAGACCAAAAGAAAAGTAAGTGGCTATTAACTTACCGGAAGGCCTGTGCATACACACGCTTTATTGGGCTAAATGAAGTCAAGGTTCAGAGAGTGACCACGTGCGCGGAGAGAGCGCCAGAGGGGGGTTAAACACCAGAGAGGAAGAGGCTAATTACTTGCTATTAAAGACTCAATAGGACGATAATGAGGTGTTATATATCTCACCTGATGAATCTGTGGTATAATTACACAGTTGAGTGATGTGATTTACTGATCGTCGAATTCACGATGCGCTTCTATGATCATTAGGTAACGGTTCGTGTCAAACGATTTGAGTCATTGTTAGTTGCGGCCCCATAGCGATAAAGACTAGTGTATATCATTGTCAACCCTGGGTGTCGGTCGAGCGTGACCCTCAGTTATTGAACAATCTCTGGGGGTGTTTCTATTCATTTGACATTGGTACATGAAGGTACTGACATACTCATATTATAACTGTAACAGCTGTACCGCGGATCCAGCTGGTTACATATTATGGTACACATCAATATTAACGAAAGCGATTATCGGAAGGAAACACGCAAACATCAGGAGATATATGTGTTCTTCATCAAACTCTTACGTGATTTCAACTTGGAGTGGCGGGGTCACTCTCCTATGGAACAGAGATATGATATTCTACTTACACCTGACCAACCTACACACATTGCCTTCACTCCTCGCAATATACAGACACACGTGCATTTTCCCCCAGTTTTTAAACTATTACGCCAATAAGCTGATATATAAATAACTTTGAAATATCGACGATTGAAATAATTATTCACGTATCATTTTCTTTTGCAATTATTTTGTCGTAACTTACGATATGTGTTTAAGTCATGATTTACTCCTGCATATTCTTTCTTAGCACACTTAGTCATAATCATATTTTCTATTATACCTGCCTGTCATAATATAATTTTATATCTCATATCCAGTACTAATTACCTCCACTTTGTATTCTTATGCGTATTGAACACTGAATAACAGTTAATCACATGTCTCATCAATGTCATTAGTAATCACATATTATAACCTTTTATCAATACCATATATTCTTAAACTTTCTGTTCTTTATACTTACCTCATGTTTCCATGTAAGTTGTACTTGACAATGACATTGTTAGTATTATACCATCCCATATCAACTTGTATGTTAAGAAACTATCTTATTAGTTTTATACCTTTTGACTTGATTCTTGGCTCCTTCACAAAAATTACATATTTTCCCAGTTTTGTACATATTTACTCCATTAAAATGATAAATACATAACTTTCGAATGGCAACGATTGAAATAATTATTCACGTAGCATTTCCTTTTGCAATTATTTTGTCGTAGTAAACTTGAATCAAAGCATTGTTTTTTTGTTAAGTATTTTATGAACCCCTTTACTAAGTGTCAACTTGTTTTCACCTGATTTTATTGTACAAATTCTTATTTTGACTTCATATTCTTGCACGTGAATAAAACATTAATACCATGGCGGTATTCAGTTACTGATGAATGAAAATTACAGGAGACTTGTCATAATATACTGAATAAATTTTAATTCGAAGGA
Source organism: Urechis unicinctus (assembly GCA_034190875.2). NCBI lineage: Eukaryota > Metazoa > Annelida > Polychaeta > Xenopneusta > Urechidae > Urechis > Urechis unicinctus. The sequence goes on along the minus strand of CM067352.1, from coordinate 8,745,512 downwards.
AGAGTTTTGTAACTCTCAATTGGAATTTAGCTTGCTGGTGAATGTAATTGTCAGAGTTTAGGGTGGAGTAACCTTTTATGGGTTACAAATAGCTTAAGATTACTCAAGCGTATATCATTGTCGGTCGATTTCCCAATCTCCTCAGTAATTACACGATCATTTTTGCTGATACCATGCGTGAAATCGCGACTGATCCAAAAAAACCAAAATTTTGTACTCATTGATCCTTTGACAAAAGTCAATTTAAAAACACTGTTTTTTGTTGTTGTCGCGTTTTAACGCAATATTTCATACAAAATGATTGAGAGTTTCTGAGCCACTGGCGAATCGACCAGGATTGATCTACGCTTGACCGAAGCCGGCTCATGATTTTCGACCCCTCCCCACCGGATCAAGGTATTTTGAGGAGTATTCGTTTGGGAAACAGCTACATCTCGCTTGCGATTTCTATGACTCGATTTGTATATGTTGCTGGTCAGATATTTCCCTGTATGCAGGTTGTTGCAAACCTGGCACCTGACCTAGCGTGAGCGCAAGCTAAGACCACTGATTCTTCTTGAATTGGTGTTCGGCTCTTTCTTATTCGTTAGAGATGCACTTGGAAAAAGATAATTGTTTTTTTTACTCGAAGATGATGAAAGTGCTCGCTTAATAAGTAAGATACTGATATAAATTAATGTAAGAACCGGTAATGTACTGTTATGTAAGTAAGACTTGAAGACTGTGACTATAATTACACAAGTTGTAACGTGATTTACGGTGAGTTGTGAAACGCTCGGTACTTCTATCGTAATTACATAACGTCTTGTGTCAAACGATTTTAAATTAATCCTTGTGAGCTGTCGATGCGGCACTAGTGCTTAAGATTACATCAAGCGTATATCATTGTCGGTCGATTTCCCAATCTCCTCAGAAATTACACGATCATTTTGCTGAACTTTGCGCGAAAACGCGACAACAACAAAAAACCAACCCTTTTACTCATTGACTTTTGTCTTCTATCAATGAGTAAAAGGGTTGGTTAATGTTGTTGTCGCGTCAACGAGTCAAAGTTGATCAAAATGGTGTTGTAGATTTCTGAGGAGATTCAAATCGACCGTATACAATGATATTGACAATTGAGTATCTGTCTTAAAGCTATTTGTCTTTGTTTGCACTCCACCCTAAACATTTATTAAAAAACAGTTCACCAGCAAAGCTAAGATTCCAAGTGAGATTTTATTTTATTCTTCCTTCGAATTAAAATTTATTGACATATATATACAACGGCCAAGATGGAATTTTCATTAATTAGTTAGAAATACCGTCAATGAATTTATATTTTCATCACGTGCAAATCGGAGACAAATAAGAATTATGTTACACAAAAGTTGGAATACATGTGCTCAAACATATTGTCGAATACACGAAGCGCTATCTATAATAATTAGTTAACGTTTCGATGTACAAACGATTTGATAAATTAGTCATTGTGATTGCGTCCCCTTAGCGATGAAGATTACTCAACATGCAGTGATCTTAGAGATTAGAAATAAAAAAGATAATTTGTTTGTTTGTAGGAAGAAGATGAAGACTCGTTACGCAGTTCTTAAATAATCACATTAATGTTAATACTTGTTGTTTGCGTTAATAATCGGACTGTGAATCTCGAATTATAATTACACAAATCGGTAATGTGAAACGTACTCGTTGAACTCGCGCTCATTGACTTAATTAAATGGCCTACTCATGTCAAACGATTTGATAAATTGTATGTGTGAGTTGCCCCCATGTCGATTCACCATTCACATCCTGAAAGATAAATTATGGTGAATAACCTATTTGAGATATTGGAAAGGTACGAGGTAATTTTGCTGAGCTTTGCGCAAAAACGCGAATCAAAAGAACCCTTTTACTCATTGACTTTCATGTCTTCTGTAAAATGATATAATAGTTAAGTAATACCTCATGTCAACGACCGGTTAACATTTTAGGTGTTGTAGATATAAACACGCTACAATCATAGTATAGATTCGTTTGACTTTTGTATCTGTTATAAGTCTAGAATTTCTTTGTTTGCAGGGAACCCAAACGCAAAATATTATAGAAAAAGTGAGTACCGCAAATGTTGGATATCTGCTGGAATTTGATTTTATTTTTCTCATTAAAACAAAAATAATTTTTTTTGTTTGTAGCGAAGTAAGAAGATGAAGTCTTAAGCAATTAGTTAGCGACGACAGATGATCAATAAATGTTTATACTGTTGTTTGTGTTAATAATCGGACTATGTCGTGAATTCGTGGTATAATTACACAAGTTGGTAATGTGATTACTATATTTGGAATTCACGATTGCGCTTCTATCGTAATTAGATAACGTTTCGTGTCAAACGATTTGATAAATTAGTCACATGAGTTGCGTCCCCTTATTATGATACGCATCGAAGCGTAAATCTTAGAGATTAAAACAACAATAATTTGATTTTTGTTTGTACGAAGAAGATGGAAGTACTTATTAATTAGTTAGAAATATATATCATTCATATAATGTTAAACTGTTGTTTGTGTTATTAACATCACATTCTTATATATGTATCTGTGGTGTTAATAACGTCTAGTCCGATTGATAACACAAACATCGTCATTATAGTGCATCTGTTTATCACATCATATATGTCTAATTAAATTAAATACTTCCATCTTCTTCGTACAAACAAAAACTGGTCTATTTTTGTTTTAACCTCTAAGATTTACGCTGTGTCTTCATCGCTAAGGGGACGTTCACAATACTAATTTATCAAAACGAATTGGGAGGAATCGTTATCTAATTCGATAGAAGCGCTTCACGTTTAGTGATTGTAAATCACATACCAATTTGTGTAATTATGACCGAAGATTCGTCAAGTCCGATTATAACATTCAAACAACAGTATAACATTTATTGACATATATTTCTAACTAATTAAGATCACTTGCTGACTTATTTCGTACGTCGAATTACAAAAAGTATTGATTTTTGCAACAACAATTTTAATCTCTAAGCTCACGCACTAGTATCAAAGGGAGAAACAAATAAAATTCCAGAGAATCTTAAACATTTGCGGTACTCACTGTTTTTTAATAAATGTTTGGGTTCCCTGCAAACAAAGAAATATAGACTTATAACAGATACAAAAAGTCAACGAATCTATACTATGATATAGCGTGTTTATATCTACAACATTTGATAACATGTTACACCGGTTATTGACATAAGGTATTACTTAACAGCATAAGTCATTGAGTAGAATGAAAAGTCAATGACTAAAAATGGGTTCTTTTGCGCGTTTTCGCGCAAATATTGCAGTCGGAAACACTTTCCATCTCAAAAATAGAATCTTCATAACCAAATATCTGAGGTGAATGCGCCAATCGACATGGGGGCAACTCACATGACTAATTGCAAAATCGTTTGACATGTATTTCGTTATGTTAATTAAGATAGATGCGGAATCGTGAATTCAAAATATCGGTAAATCACATTATGGCTTGTGTAATTATACCACAATTCATCGAGTCCGATTAATAACACAAACACCGGTAAACACATTAATTGATATATATTTCTGAAATTAACGAGTCTTCATCTTCTTCCTACAAACAAAACAAATTATCAGTTTTTGTTTTAATCTCTAAGATTTACGCTTGAGTAATCTTCATCGCTAAGGGGACGCAACTCACAATGACTAATTTATCAAATCGTTTGACACGAAACGTTATCTAATTACGATAGCAAAGCGCTTCGTGAATTCGACAATAAGTAAATCACATTACCAACTTGTGTAATTATACCACAATTCGTCAAGTCCGATTAATAACACAAACAGTATGCTCGCGCAACATTTATTGACATATATTTCTAACTAATTGCACGTAACTTCCATCTTCTTCGTACAAACAAAAAATGATTATTACAGGAGTTTTAATCTCTAAGAATCTAAAATAAAATTCCAGAGAATCTTGGTTTTGCGGTACTCATCAATTTTTTAATAAATGTTTTGGTAGAATGCAATTAAAAAAATATAGACTTATAACAGATACAAAAGTCAACGAATCTATACTATGATACTTGATATGCAAATGTTTATATCTACAACACCCCTAAAATGTTAACCGGTCGTTGACATGAAGGTATTACTTAACTATTAAGTCATTGACAGAAGACGAAAGTCAATGAGTAAAATTGGGTTCTTTTGTCGCGTTTTCGCGCAAAGTTCAGCAAAATGATCGTTTAATTTCTGAGGAGATTGGGAAATCGACCGACAATGATCATACGATGAGTAATCTTAAGCACTTTCCCCTGGCTGATCACAAGGACATAATTTAGTCAAATCGACTTTGACACGAGACGTTATCTAATTACGATTGGAAGCGCGTCGTGAATTTCTTTCAATACCGAGTAAATCACATTACCAACTTGTGTAATTATACCACAGATTTGTCAAGTCCGATTAATAACACAAACACCGGTACATAACATTAATTTATATCTATTTCTAACTTATTAACGAGTCTTCATCTTCTTCCTAAACAAAACAAATTATCTTTTTGTTTTAATCTCTAAGATAAGAAAGAGAGAGAAACCTGTTCAAGAGAATCTTAAGCTTTTCTTGCGCTCACGCTAGGTCAGGGTGTGGTTTAATGGGTTGTCTGCATACTGAAGAAATATATACTTACCAACATATACAAAAGTCAACAAATCTATACCACGATGTATCCTGTTTAAAAAACGAATACTCCTTCAAAATCACCTTGATCCGGTTCGGTAGGGGTCGAGATGAATCCGGGTCATTCGCCAATGGCTCCTACTACACTACTCAAATCATTTTGTATTAAATATTTGCGCGACCCAACGCGACAACATTCAGGTTGGAAAACCCTTTTTGTCACCGGATCTGGATACTTCCATGTACAAAATTTCGATGTTTTGGGATTGTTGGTCGCAACATCACGTCTATATATGTGTACCATAATTATTGTTCTGTAAATTCTTTCAGATGAAAACTATTTTCAAATAAACCCACCAACTAAGCTATTTGTAACCCATAACTCCACCCTAAACTCTGACAATTACATTCACCAGCAAGCTGAATTCCAAATGAGAGTTACAAAACTCTTCCTTCGAATTAAAATTTATTCAGTATATTATGACAAGTCTCCTGTAATTTTCATTCATCAGTAACTGAATACCGCCATGGTATTAATTTTCATTCACGTGCAAACTAAAGTCAAAATAAGAATTTGTTACCAGTTTGCTTCAAACTGTTAAATACTATTTCACTGACAGAGGCCGTATGCCAAACAAATGAATAGAAATTTCTCAAAATCATTAACCCGTTCAAAGATCGATTTATTAATCTCTTCAACAAAGTTTCAATAAAATCAGGTGAAAACTCGCGTCGTCAAGTCTCGCTATCCAGTACTTAGTTATGGTAATGTTGAGGGTCATAATATCTTAATAAAAAAAAATGGCTGTCTGAAAATAGTGAATAAACAAAGACTATTATATTCACATATAATATTTGTTGGGTTAGTTACATTTCCTTTTTCTTGTGGAACATGTTTAATTAGGATGGCCTTACAGAAACCGTATCTCCAATTACAGAAAAATTAAATGACCCTTAGATTATGACAATTAAATAAAACAACGACATCATGGACAGACAAATCCAATCGTCGCCATTCGAAAAGTTATGTATTTATCATTTTAATGGAGTAAATATGTACAAACTGGAAAAATATGCAATTTTGTGTAGGAGTCAAGAATCAAGTCAAAGGGTATAAAACTAATAAGATAGTTTCTTAACATACAAGTTGATATGGGATGGTATAATACTAACAATGTCATTGTAAAGTACAACTTACATGGAAACATGAGGTAAGTATAAAGAACAAAAAGTTTAAGAATATATGGTATTGATAAAAGGTTATAATATGTGATTACTAATGACATTGATGAGACATGTGATTAACTGTTATTCAATGTTCAATACGCATAAGAATACAAAGTGGAGGTAATTAGTACTGGATATGAGATATAAAATTATATTATGACAGGCAGGTATAATAAAAAATATGATTATGACTAAGTGTGCTAAGAAAGAATATGCAGGAGTAAATCATGACTTACACACATATCGTAAGTTACGACAAAATAATTGCAAAAGGAAATGCTACGTGAATAATTATTTCAATCGTTGCCATTCGAAAGTTATGTATTTATCATTTTAATGGAGTAAATATGTACAAACTGGGAAAATATGTAATTTTTGTGAAGGAGCCAAGAATCAAGTCAAAAGGTATAAAACTAATAAGATAGTTTCTTAACATACAAGTTGATATGGGATGGTATAATACTAACAATGTCATTGTCAAGTACAACTTACATGGAAACATGAGGTAAGTATAAAGAACAGAAAGTTTAAGAATATATGGTATTGATAAAAGGTTATAATATGTGATTACTAATGACATTGATGAGACATGTGATTAACTGTTATTCAGTGTTCAATACGCATAAGAATACAAAGTGGAGGTAATTAGTACTGGATATGAGATATAAAATTATATTATGACAGGCAGGTATAATAGAAAATATGATTATGACTAAGTGTGCTAAGAAAGAATATGCAGGAGTAAATCATGACTTAAACACATATCGTAAGTTACGACAAAATAATTGCAAAAGAAAATGATACGTGAATAATTATTTCAATCGTCGATATTTCAAAGTTATTTATATATCAGCTTATTGGCGTAATAGTTTAAAAACTGGGGGAAAATGCACGTGTGTCTGTATATTGCGAGGAGTGAAGGCAATGTGTGTAGGTTGGTCAGGTGTAAGTAGAATATCATATCTCTGTTCCATAGGAGAGTGACCCCGCCACTCCAAGTTGAAATCACGTAAGAGTTTGATGAAGAACACATATATCTCCTGATGTTTGCGTGTTTCCTTCCGATAATCGCTTTCGTTAATATTGATGTGTACCATAATATGTAACCAGCTGGATCCGCGGTACAGCTGTTACAGTTATAATATGAGTATGTCAGTACCTTCATGTACCAATGTCAAATGAATAGAAACACACCCCCAGAGATTGTTCAATAACTGAGGGTCACGCTCGACCGACACCCAGGGTTGACAATGATATACACTAGTCTTTATCGCTATGGGGCCGCAACTAACAATGACTCAAATCGTTTGACACGAACCGTTACCTAATGATCATAGAAGCGCATCGTGAATTCGACGATCAGTAAATCACATCACTCAACTGTGTAATTATACCACAGATTCATCAGGTGAGATATATAACACCTCATTATCGTCCTATTGAGTCTTTAATAGCAAGTAATTAGCCTCTTCCTCTCTGGTGTTTAACCCCCCTCTGGCGCTCTCTCCGCGCACGTGGTCACTCTCTGAACCTTGACTTCATTTAGCCCAATAAAGCGTGTGTATGCACAGGCCTTCCGGTAAGTTAATAGCCACTTACTTTTCTTTTGGTCTAACAAGTTGATGGCTCTGTTTGTTTTCAGGTAATCCGGTATAACAGGTGGTGGGTAGCCGATCACGTGATCTTTGATTGGGTTCACAAAGGCGGTCAAATTTGTTACTGCCTCCACACTCGAGTCAGGTCGTTGATTCTGGGCGTAGATCAAGTCTGTTTGTGTTATTTCACGCATAGCCCTGTCAAAATCGTCGTTATTCCGTAGAGGTGACGAGTGAAAATAGCGCAATTCGTCTGTTTCTTTGTGACGTAATAAGAATCCATAACTCCCGTTGATTTTAAAGGCTGAATCGCATTCCTAAAATATATATGGTTGAGGTTGGGCACATCTTCAGATAAACTATAATTGTAAACAGTTTGCAGGCTTCCAAATCGCGTATGAGTCCGTATAGCGTTTTATATGGACCCTCACCACATGGGAGTATAGTATAGGATAGCCTGTTATGAGAGACCAGCCCTTCGTGATGACTTTAACCCACTTGATGGGTGCCGATATATATCCAGGATACGCCCCTGTGACTCCAACTACATATTCGAATCGCTTATAATGAACTGTTTTATGTATCCCAAAATGTTCCTCTATATCTGGATTTTCCACTGTTTCGTTCACTAAACCAGAATAGCTGGATTCGTAAAATCTTTACTTTGTCGGGTCCGATGTTAAATAATGATTGGCGTAAATGTGCTCCATGCTTGTTATTTTGAAATATTCCAGAGGAAAACTATTTTGAAGTAAAGTACCATCCGCTATTTGTAACCCATAACTCCACCCCCATTTTGAGAAATATCCAATGGTCAACTTTTAATCCACCTGCAAGTTATTAGAACACACTTCTTTCAAAGTAAAATGTATTCAATAGTTAATGACGTTTTAATATATCACCTTGTTAATAGCCCCATTCAATAAAGACCATCTTCATATCAACAGAAACAGGTGAAAACTCACATCACCAATAACACTACCCTTGTCACCCCAATCTACCCAAGAACACCACCACTTGGTAAATACCTCATAACCTGGCTAGAGGAAATTAATGATCACTTACAAACTCCTTTCAAAGACCCCACACAAAGTCATCATTAGCATATCTTCAACACTTTATAAAACTTTTCAATAGACAACTTATCTCATCAACCAAGAACACCAACCCACCAGCCCAAAATACACCTTCGAAATGATGTCATCCAAATATCACAATGTATTGACATGAGGTATTACTTCACTTACCCAGGTCGATGATGAAATATCTGAGGGAATTTCATCAGCCGAAAACACCCAAAATAGAATGATGTCACCACCAAATACCGCGCACCGAATCCGCCAACGCTCCACCAACGAAACATATATTGCACAATCGACTTCGTCCACGTCGTACAGTGTTCGATGTCAAAAACAAGGTGTGAAGGGGCACGTAAATATACTACTGCGGACTACGCAGGGCTCAAGTCTAGTTTCGGGGATTTTATTGCTATCTCTGAGTGGTTTACAAGACACATATGAATACTGCGCTGACAGACAATCCCTTTTAACAGAATGATGTAGCATTTGTATGGTAAAAGACTATATATGTTGCATATATTAACAATTATGATTACCAACATAGCAAACTTATAATGTACTTGTAACGTTTGCAGTACGGCTTAGCTCAATGTAATCGTTTTAGTATATTGGCGTCATCACATTTAACACGATTCAGTTGGTATTGTCAATGACCGATTCATGATGGATGAATGATTTGTAGAGTGTTATCTATCTGACAGTATCGCTAGTGTTATGTCAATAATGCTAGCATTCTGTCAATAATGCTAGCGTTTCTAGTAAGACCATTACGATCAATGCATTGGATAATCTTGCTGTTCGTTGATATTTCGAATAATTATCGCCTTTGCCATGAATTGCACCCTGAATTCACGATTACGTCCTATTGATTTACTGTTCACAGAGTATTGTATACAATTGAATATTACCACAGTTATCGAACAAGTATGCGCTTATTGATGAAAGATACATACCATTTCGCAACTCCGCGAACTAAAGAAAGTGTTCGTAGCATTAGTTAGCGTTCTAAATTACCTAGCTTGCAATTTAGTATGATTTAAGTTTAACAACCGATGTATTCGAATGCGTAGCGTGTATTAATTAGAAAACCTATGTAACATAACTATCAAGTCTCTCTAGCACAGTTTGCTGTCGCTATGGCAAACAAAGATGTAGGTCATTATTATTTATATTCTAATAATATTGCCTGACAATTTGCGATGAATTGGGAATTCGACTGACAAAGGAAGATTGAACATGGAAAATTAACTTCCTGTCAAGCAACCTAATCCATTCAGTGCCAAAAACAGTAGGTAACAATGGATACGAGCCCACGTTATTAATTTTCAGCCCAATGCTGGCATTGTAAATTGCTACATTGCTCAATTATCTTTTAAATTGAACACTTTAAGAATAGATGCAAGTAACTTGCCAATCAGTGAAGTAATTTTGCGCAAAATAATACCAATGCTTTTTGAAATGCATTGTCAGGAACCCAAAAAGATATAATGAAATAATGATTTCATCTTTATATAGCATACATATGACACTTTTCTGCAAGTCTAGTCAGAAACACCCAGATAAAGTCACGGGATAATGACCTTTATTACACAAATCAAACTGAAATCGTTCTTGAAGAAACAACAATGACAAACAACTGCAAAACACGACGTTACACTAGCACTCTTACTCATCATAGCTTACTGAGACAAGCGTCAATTATTATCATATCCCGTATTTATATGCACATCCTCCGCCAGGCCGTTGCTGCTGTAACGAATAAGTAAAGAAGTCAGGCCAAGCGCTCACTCATCAGTTCACATTATGCAAACAAAGTGTCGGGACAAGTTTCACAAAATAAAGTCCAATGACACATTGTTGTGCCTATCGCATAACTTATGTCGTTGATATTTCTTATTATGACCTCCGAGTTTAACCCATGCAGTGAAAATGTATGGCTTGACATCGAGCGTGGCAGAAACCCGACCTCCCTTAATATGCAACTGGCTTTTCTATCCCAAAGATTTACTATTATTTATTGAAATAACAATAGTGACATTTACAATGATTAATTGACGTCCCACAGAAGCACATGGGGAAAAAAACACAAATCGTTTTTCACATTAAATTATCAATCACAATGCAAGTTCATGTTAGCTGTTTAACTACCATAACAAGATGACACATAGCACATGCATTCTGGTGATACGCTGCCCGGCCCAAATAAACGACAATTTTATGAGGCATTGCTGCTGGAGCAGGACACCTGTAATATATCTGATAGGTACATGCACAGTATGTCGAAAGACGGCTTAAAAGTATGCACACATGTTGATATGTGTACAACTATGCACTTACTGCCATCGACAACCCTTAAAAAGAAGCAGAATTATATCAGAATTTTATAGTGCAGAGGAAAAGTACAACAACAGCTGAACGTCAATTTGACTCATATTGTTCATTTAACATGACGTATGATTTAGCCTAGCTCCACTTCCCACAATGCGTACTATCGATTGCCTGGGCGTGTATATGCGACTATGTGCGATCGTGCATCATGATATGACATATTCAGTATTATGAAGCGCAATTGACGGATTGTGTCATGGTAATGCAGTACAATTCAATGACTGCAGATACGTCATCAAAAACCGCATAATAACAATGGTACCTCAGCGACAAGGTAAATAATGCGTTTTGTCAATGAGGCAATTTGTGCGTACATGTTTTTGGCTTTCAAGTCATTGTAGTTAGATACACGAAACCGCTATCTAAATATCAGGTTATCGTTTAGTGATGTATTATATCAATTAAGCTACCAGTTAAAGAACAAATTAGTAGCTAAATATGCCTCATTTTAGGTTTCAAAGTTTTCTAGCGTTCAGATATATGCTAAACAAATACGTACATCAAGTGAATGGAGATAATCCTAACCGAAATAATCCTGGTGAAGCGTGATAGCGCCTTTATGAATGTTTATTGTTGTCCCAGGGTAGAAACCGTTTGGATTGACTAGAATCAATTTATCGGTATGTTATTCGAGCCAGTATTTAGGTATGTTATTGTCTAATCCCAATGTGCATTATACTTGGGAATACATTAATAATAGACGACATATACGTATGTCAAGATGGGCGATAAATTCATCCATCGTGAATGTCCCTACGTGATATTAAACTACCACGCAACATGGATCCCAGATTGCATTACCCTGGCCCTAAGCCTACTCGTATCACGGCATTCATGTCGTTAGGATGCTAATAATCAAATGTAAGCCATTGCAGAAGATTATTCAAAGTTGAAACGCTGAAACAAACGTTGAGCATTCAGATATTTGCCTATTTTCGACTTCCAAAATGCCAGTAGCACATGACACGGTGTTTTCTATCATAACAACGTGCTATTTGCGGATCGGCTACCTCATTAGCGACAACGATTAGTTGGTGCTCATCTGCTGTTGATAGAATCAACATGAGTAATATTTCTATGCTCTGAACCAAATTATATGAAAGCGTATTAAATAATTGTGGTCTCATGAGACATCGTTCCGCATATCATTCTGCACCATCCTTTCCCATACAGTTTAGCGTCACACCGTCTCAAGGGCAAATATGCACAGGGTTTGGTAGGATCTTAACGGCTATTTCTATCATGTCACGAGCACTATGCTAGTTGATATCATTGTGAAGCTGATGACATATTGACAGCGTTCTCTACATATATCTATGTTATTTCGTCCCAACTATTTTTTGGTATATTCTCTTCATCTATATAGGGGAGCGTTTGTTATAGCAAATAGTGATTTGTATAAACAAATACAAAAGGTCTGGATAGTAATATCATATTACAATATAACGGATTTATTTATTAAACCATTGTCGGCTGCGTATTAACTATTTATTGCTTTCTATATGTGCCTTAACAAAATAGTTTGAACCAGTTAACCGAATCTTTTAGCTCGATTTTCTCTAATACATGTCATATTAACAAATGAAATAGCTAAATACATTGCCAATTCTTCGGCTATACATAATGGTAAAAGCAAGACAAAAAGCACAATGGGATTGCAAGCAACTTCCTATCAGCCATGTGACATAGCGAGTGGAAACCACTCTGAAAACGGTAGGTTTTGACCGATACAAATGAACTAAAGATAAAGCCTTTAATTAGACGTTGAACGTTATGTGCATTGATCAGGATCAACCACGCACACATCCTAATTGAATCTTACCTATCTTTATAACATTCGATGATTCAATCAAGCATTTAACAACCGATGCCTCATACAATTCATATTTTTAAGATGCAATCCATAACCGAGAACCATAATGTTTGCTAGTTCAAACATGGTCTTGATTTCTCAGATTTCGTATTTCCATTCACCCGTAAAATGGTCAAAACAAGCTTTTACCTGTTCATATTATTGACATGAATATCAGTACAAATAAACAAAGCTCGAACTATTGGTGAATACTTCTTGAGTCACCAGTCATATTAGTTATTTGAATCATACATTGAAACATAACCCACAAACATCTATGGCTAGCCAAGCTTGATCACACAATGTAATGTAGAAACGTAGCCGTTGCAGAATACAGGTTCCTTTGATACGAACACTCTATTTTATGTGTAATTGAGCACTCGATCTGAATAACTGCTCTATCCTAGGGTTTTATTCAGCAACTCCAGTTGATGCCAAACCAATAGTGCTACCCGATCAATCCAAATATAATGAAAAGCATGTTAGCCCCACCCCCCTGTGGATCCGGGGGTATAATAGACCAGCTATATCCTCCGGCATGTAGTATGGGGCGACGAAAGTGGGGTAAGGCACTCAGCCAGACTCTATAGCATCTGTGAAGAAAAAAAAGAGAAGGTAACCAATTTCTCAAATAATCGGGCTACTGTGATTGCTTGGAAAACAACCGTAGAAACATCGGCAATATAGCTATCTGTGGATCTAGATAGTTAATACAAAGCATTATTGCAAATTATCCTTTATTACAGGCCTATTTTTCTTATAGCACCGCGAATATTAATGCAGGTAAAAGTTAGCTTTGTTTCAGTAAAATGTCACGATTTATGTGATTAATAAGCGAATCATTGTATGACGGCCGATGTCTTTGCAATCGAAGTTCATCGAGGACATATAATTTTATATATTCAGAGCATCTGTGCTCTTTAAGATTCAACAAAGTAGAGTTTGGTGGTAAAATCGTATATATTTAGGCCGAGCACCGCAATTTCCAATATAAGAAATGAATTCTGTTAAACCTCTCGGGCTATGCAGTGCTTTATCGAGCTGCATATGTTTCGCTAATATCAGCTACCTGGAACAAAAGCGACTGTAACTGATAAACAAATTCACATTGGTAAACAATAGTGGTTACATATGCTTATGTTAATATGATGCGATCTTTTCAATTAAGAGGTAAAGAATGACCCATCTATATACATGCTCAAGCGCGAAATCTAATTCATTGCTCCAGAGTAAAAGGAAACCTTAAATAACTGCTGAACATTTGGATATGACGTCCAAAACGTCGCTGCGTAGCATACTTGTTTCTTGTTGCTCTGCAATAGGTAATCTATCTAGAAATTAGTCTAGTCACCACGAAAAGATTACTTCCAGTAATTCGTATATATACGACTAATCGTTGGTTGATCTTCTGAATTATGGCATCGATGCAACATAATAGAACATCCTAATCCAGCGAACTATATTACTAAGTACTGAGTAAACTGGAACAATGTAATGTAATACGTGCATTCCTCGATAATTATCAATTAAGTAAGAGTATGATTAAGCCAACATATGTAAATCATTTCAAAAAATAAAAGGTTACGTTAATCATATTTAAGACACACGTCATTACTTATCCAAAACTATTTCTTCATTCACAGACAGCTACGTAAATTATTTACGCACATATTCTGCCTGATCTCGTTGTGTTTATCAGTACCGGATCGAGACCAAATCAGATTTGCGGAGTCAATAGGTGAACAATACTTCAATATGCCAGACATATACATTTTTTATTCATAAACACAAAGCCGCCAAACCGACAATCTATATCCATTATGTGAAGGTTTAAGGTTAAGAGGCGAAGTGTGGCCCTAAAGCCGATCGCTTGCCTGTTAGTCGCCAGCATTAGTTTTGTGACATTTTTTAAGCCACGAGTGAAACCGCCAATGTGTTGCGTTCAGTCAAGTTATTGTGATTGATATCATTTAGGACCTTTGATAATAATACATTTGGCATATGTCATGGTTTCCCCGTGCATTTGAGATTTGCGCTGATCAAAATTAGAAACGATTGCCCAGTTTATGAGTATCGATGAGCAAAGTTAGCAACATGATACACAGGCGGCGGTCAATGGAAGCGTTGTCATTATTATGTAGCATGTGTGGGATAATTAGTTACACGCGTATATACGCCCTGCTGGGTTGATTCGCTATCGCTTGTGCTTTATAAGGGACCCTCCGAGCATCGATTACGAAAGTATACTCGAGCCAGTCGGCAAATAAAAACTTGCATTTAGAGAGCGGATACGAATCATTATTAGCATTACATCCGTGAACTTGTGGAGAGCCATTGGTCCGCTCTCACTATGCATTGCAGTGGAGCTAATATTCAATATATGAGAGGTGATACATTATACAATATACCTAGTTCCTTTATAATTTGTACTTACTGCTATTTGCAATGGGACTATATTCAATTTTGTTACATCTCAAACTTGTCTTTTGATTTGTTTGCCAGCAACTGTTTAACTTCCATTGTAGGACCCAATAGTCGCGTAAAATGTTTCCCACATTAAAACCATACAAAATCAATTATAGCGCGTATATTTATGAACACACACCTTCAACAAGAGCAATGTTACTATTTCCACTGCCAAAAGATTGCTTACTGCGAAATATATACAGCAGTAAAACTCCAATGTGGCATCGACTAACCTCTCAACTTAACACAAACGTCGACCTTGACCAAGGTCTTGCTCATCCATGATATCGATAACCTTCCCAATCATGAAATGTAGTGCGCTTATAAAGCTACTAGTGCCTGATTGTCAGGGAGTTCTTGCTCCTAGTTTTGTATGAGTAGTATATGCAATGGTGGTTCGAGCACACCCCCCCCCCCCAAATAGAGACCCCACCCACCGACGATAAGGAATCCCCCACTTCAGAGCATAATTAACCCACTTCAACTATTCTTTTCGGGGCCTAAGGTCTCAAGAGCTGACAAGAGCTGGCCAAGGATTAAAGCTGCGACCTTATCAGAGTCGAAGGGTTAGGGGCAGCCATGAGTCGGAACGAAATCGTTATAATACCAACCTCCAGGGTCTTTATCCATAGAGGTCCTTAAGCGTAAACATTCCAGGACCTCTTCCTTTCGTGTAAGTTCCATTTTTCACGCGGTAGAGGTCATGTATAAACTGGGCAACCTTAGTGTTGTTCTTCTCGATAAAGTCGGGATCGGGACGAGCGGTTATCAATATCATCCTAAAGAGCTTCCAACAGTAGAAAGCCCCCTGTCGGCCTCTCTGTGTTCCCACTCGGTCTTCCAAACCAAGGACCGTGATGCTCCTGTTCCAAGCCCAGGCAATTATTAAAACTCCCATTAGCGCCATAGTCGCCGTCTTCAATCCCCTCCACCTCTGCCCACCCCCAAGCCACTGTCACCATATACTTCTTCCGATCTTTGTGATACACCTGGTTATACACCTCAGCCCTCCCCGGGTCCTCAAAGGAGCACAACCTGAAAACGCAATCAACAAACACTCCGATGGTCGCCACCGGACTATGGTGCAGCTCCAACAGAACCTGAGGCTTATACATATTCGGGCTTATCCTCCCAGGACTCCGAGTGTAGGGGCACTTTATCTCGAGCAGCATAATCTCCTCAGGATGCCCCAGGCAGACAGCATCCACTCCACCCCCTGGTCACACCGCTGCCGGATAGGTAGCACACAAAAGCCATCCGACGAATAGGCCGTTGCGCCTCCCTGAATATAGATATTATTTCCGTAGGCCTTGATGTCGTACACCTTCTCCAATACCGCAATTGCAACCTCCTCAAAAGTCGTACCCCAGAGGCATGGTACGCTAAAGCGAACACCCTCGTTGCTAGTTTTTTCCGTCAGCTTCTTACTATAGCTGCTGAAGTAGTTTTGCCGTATGATAACGAAGTATTCACTTCCTCCAACGCAGCCCTTCCTCGTGGTCTCCCACTGGTTCGTATTTTGCTTGAATCCAGTATGATCGTTGCAGAAAGATTTTATCGACACCTCCATTATATCCAACAGACACCACTCTGTAAATGGTTGGTCGATCAGCTGCACTTACCGGGGTACCGGCACGATCACCTCCTGCGACCCCCGTCGACCTAGGCAGTAATTGGGGTGGAAATACTCTAGCCAACGTCTTAGCCTTAATGTCGCTTTTCATTCGAGTATATTTTTCGATCTCGGCCAAAACGAGCTTAAACTCATCGTCTGAGATAAAGCCATCTTCAAGCGCCGCCGAATAAATATCTGTAACCGAGTTTAGTTTGCTCTGTGCCAGAATTTGAATCTGGTCGTGCTCCTTTACCTTCACCGACAGCCGCCTGCTGATGACCTTTCCAGCGATCGCAACCAGCACGCACACAGCCCCCGTAGCACCCAAGACTGTAGCAATAGGGGCAGCAACCACCGTAGACATCAGATCCGCACCACTTGCGCCAAGACACATACCCACAGCAACTAAAGCAGTGTCTACAGCGTCCAATGAGTTTACTGCACACGTATATTTTTTGTACATAGCACCATATTTTCAATTTCTTTCTCAAGGTATTGCTTCTTAAGACTGATCTTATTCAGCGATAGGATTGCCCTAGACCACAAGGAGGCAGCTCCCGATTTAACGGTGCAGTCGTTTGTTGTTGTTTCATACTGCTGCTTTAAACGTCTACAAGTCAAGTTCAATTAGGAATGAAGCTACAGACCAAGTCGCCCCTCTGTTTTGTGTGGTTGGATAAAAACTAATAACGTTGCCTTGTTCTAACTGTAAAGGCTGGTCTAAAGATATTACAACAGCCCGTTGGTCAGCAGGCTTACTTATTCCTACCACTTGATTCGTTCCATTAATAACAGGAATGACTGCTATAGGACCAGTATCAGCACCAACACCCGATGACAACCCCATACGAATGATCCTACCATTGCATAACATGGTATATCTACAGCTTGAGTCTTGTGAGTCTCGACCCCTAGCCCCATGGCCAAACGACCACTCATATCCTCTGCGAAGGGGGCCACTTGCTTCTGAAGGTAAAATCGGATAATATCACAGATGCGTTTGGTGTAGAGTTCTCCAACCTGTTTGATAAATACGTGGTGCCAAACATAAGCGACGACAGCATTGTAGTTTGCTGGAGAACCCACCACATGCAATACTGGCAGAACCAGGTAAACTTTGTTGTGTGGTGTGCAACCAGTGGCTGCAGAGAATCTGCCCTGGACCACCTCAGATCTGACTACCCAGCACTAAGTAACCTCTACAGGTTCCACGTCAACTACACAATCCGAAGACTTGTAGACGAAATGAGAATAGCACTGCCGGTTGACGCCACATGGTCGGCTACCAACAATACCTTTGACAAGAGAATCTACTACCAGCTCTGCCACGAGTTTGGGGTTGACGAAAACAGCGACTGGAGGATGCCAGGCGGCAACCAGGGTTTAGGCCGGATCTACTTCACCGACCCCGAAACACACAAGGTAAGGGTGATTACTCATTATGAAAACACCCACCTGTACGAATCCGTTAGGCAAACCTTTGAGAAAACAACCAACGGGTTTGTTTTCCAGGGCGGCAAGCTGCACATTGATTTCATAAAGCAAGACCAAGAGTGGGCAAACATCGCCTAGAGCACCTTCATCCTGGACAAATCGGAGGGGTACACAACCCCAGGGAACAACGACTGCATTCGGACCTATGTCTGGGCCATTCGTAGTGCTCAGGCGCAGACCCGCTCAGAGATACTAGGTGTTGGAACGTCCTTTGATGCTCAAAAGGAATTTCAGGCCAACGTTGAGGATGCCATCAACTCCCCAGTGGACATTCCTTCATCCATCCGACGGTATCAGAACGTCCAGTTGATGCCAAACTAATAGTGCTACCCGATCAATCCAAATATAATGAAAAGCATGTTAGCCCCACCCCCCTGTGGATCCGGGGGTATAATAGACCAGCTATATCCTCCGGCATGTAGTATGGGGCGACGAAAAGGGGGTAAGGCACTCAGCCAGACTCTATAGCATCTGTGAAGAAAAAAAAGAGAAGGTAACCAATTTCTCAAATAATCGGGCTACTGTGAATGCTTGGAAAACAACCGTAGAAACATCGGCAATATAGCTATCTGTGGATCTAGATAGTTAATACAAAGCATTATTGCACGTCCAGAATGCCCCCTCAAGGTTGATTATGTGTTTGGAACGGGCCTGTACATGGCTCCATCTGATATGAGCCTCGCTATTGGAAACGTTGCTGGGTACAACAATCTGATTACTATCGCAACTGACGAGCAGCAGATAGGCAGCAATGCTGATGTCAACTTGAGGAAGCTTTGACCCTCCGCCAGATACAGATATAGAACTCCCCTCTTCAGTGCCCGCCCCTATGGCCGGGACCGGTCTGCGTTGGGCGCACGAGGATGAGAAAACCTTATTGTAGGCAGAATCGCTATACGCTTAGCTGTGCTTTGGTTTGCTACGTAGTAAGTCACGGAGTATCAGAAGGATAACTCCCCCAACCACCACAGCTGCGGCCCACACATATTCTGCCATTCAACCAGCCACCTTTGCAGCTGACTTAAGCAGCCATGATATGATGGAGCCAATGATTCCTGGCCAGGCCCTTCAGGACGTTTGCCAAGGAGTTCAGCTGATTCTTAATCCATTCCTTAACCCCGGGCTTATCAGCTGGCGTCGGTGTTGGTGCAGGGGCTGCACTAGTGCTCCCTCCACCCGTCAAAGCAACTACCAGGGTCGAGATTGCCAATCCATCCGCAGTGAGGATGGAGGCGATTGTTATGCCCTGCTCTCGGAACAGAGTGCGTACACGCTCAGCTAGCGTAGTGTCCTCATTAAGAAGTCTGTTGATCATTTCCCCAATGCGGTTAATTTGGGTTCGAAGACGTTCACGGTTTACAGAGGCAGCCTCAACACGGACACGCCGCAGGTCTTGCAGCTCTGCAAGCTCATTTGCTTGGAATCTCCATGCTGGATCTCCTTCCCTCCCTGTCTCCTCCAGGCTTGACATTTTAGCTTTTCGTCGGTCTATATCCCTTTCTATCTCAGTTATCTTAGCTAGGTTGTTGACCAGCTCACCCCTCTGGGTCTGCATAAACTTGTCAAGCCCTATAAGCTCTCTGAGTGGTAGTTGTCTGTTTGTGTACCTAGGTCTTGGATGGTGTTATGAACGTCGTCTATGAAGCTTGTTTCTTCCACACCACCTTGCTCTGTCAAGGCTTCAGGGCCGCTCATTTCTAAATTCTCTGCGGTTTTAGCAGCTGCTTGGTCAACGCCTTGGAGGGCTTTTGCTTCCTTTCGTGACACCGCTTGTGAGGACCACTCAGTGAACCCCAAACCATCTCGGACAGCCTTATGCCCCCCTCTAGATCTAGTTATTGTTCCCAGTGAAAGTGTTTTTTTGGTACGAGAATTTGTAATACTTTAGTCAGGGTCGTCCTTCAAACGTAACTGTCCTCCAACAAGTTCAAACTTTGTTTAAAAGATATAAGTGTAATTAAGAATTCAACATGACGAGTACTTACGAACACAAACTAAACACACACCGGCGGATACGCAAACCGCTCGGGGTAAAGGGCCTGTGACAGTCTGTAGTCGTTACAAACAATCCAAGCACTATTGACCAGAACCAACAACTGCTGGTTCGCTTCCCCAATCTAGGCGCAGACGACGTCATTGTTCCTGGGACAGCAAGGATGGCTTTTACAATCACACTGACCTCGACTGATCTTAACCGCAGGGTTGTGCAAAACCTTGGCCGCGCCGTGGTCAAGTAAATTACAATCAAGATTTCTGGCAGTGAGGTCATGTCTATTGACGACAGCGATGTGTATCACTGTTACCACGACTTGTGGTGTACTGCACAGGAGAGGCAGGGCCTCCAGTATTAGGGCATTGACACATCAGATGACAGAAACACAACTAAGATACGAATGGGGACAGGAGACAAGGATGAGACCGAGAAAGAAGATGTGTATGGTAACAGGTTCTATGTTCCGCTTGACTTTGAGCAGAAGTCATACATGAGGTGCTTGGACAGATCGAGTATGCACATCACATAGACTGGGCGGTTGAGGACCAGGTGGGCCTTGTGGATGTGGATGGCGGCCAGGTCGTCGTCGAATATTTTTCTGGCGGGCAAAGGCAGGGCTGGCGATGAGATTTCTTATTTTGTTGCTGTCTGCTGCTCGGACCAGCTTCACATCAACCCGCTTGCAGAGGTTCTCCATGGTCTTGTCGAAGACGGAGTTGTTCATTAGTTTGTATAGGACCTTTGCGAAGTTGCTGGTTGCGGCCTTGCAGAGATCTGTGTTCTTCCGGGTGTAGGGTTCCATCCAGGTACTTTGGGTGAAGGATAGGGCGCCGTGGATCTTGGTCAGCCTCATCCCCAGGGCCAGATGCAGTTTGAGGTTCCTGTAGTGGAGTACGTACTTCTCCTTATTCCTCAGGTTCGGGACCAGCTTCTAGACTCCGTGGCCGCCGTATTCGTTAAGGAGGTTTCTCTGGTAGTCTGAGAACCACTCGTTCTTGACAAGTAGTCGCTTTGGGGCCAGGGGGTAGTCGTTGTGGTCGTCGTGAAGCTCGGGTGGGTACTCTAGGTCGACCTCAAGGATGTACCCAGTCTTGGCATCGTCAGGGTGGGTGCGGACTATTCTGGAGAGCGACTGTGGCCGGTCCACCCACTCAATGTTTGAGGTAGGTAAGGCCTGGCTCCATAGAGGTTGTTGGCGTCGAGGTAATGGATATGGCTTGTCCTGGTCGAAGTCTCCTACGTAGGGATTGTTCGCCTTGGCGTGGCGCCGCGATACCATACTTGTTACTCCACGCAGACCCTTCTCGATGAAGAGGTGCTTGTCGTAGTCAGTGAGGAGTTCGAGTTTTACCCCTGTGCTCTTGAGTAGAGCGTCCCACGAGAGGCCTGGGCTGGTATAGTAGTGGGCTGGGTCCAGGCCGTACTGCTTTAGGCTGGTCTTCGGAATGTTTCAAACACGTCGGCTAGTAGGAGGACGTCTGTCCGGAGATAGAAGTCGTGGTAGTCGCCCATGTTCTTGCAGCCAAACGTACTCCAGACCTTTTGCGCGTGGGCGTAGTCTGTGGCTGATATGCCCTTCTCCGAGAGCTTGCTGTAGAAATCTTGGATGGGCGGGAGGGGAGAATCGAACTTATCCCAGCTCTCCATGAACTCATAGGGGAAGACTCCTTTGCGTAGGAGTAGCCCTAGCTTTGTCTGGTCTTGCTCATACTCTGACATTATGGGCTGTTGGCTGAGACCTGCTTGTCAAGAGAGGCCTGGAGGAACTGTGCGCTGTCTATGAAGCGGAGCTGTCTGAGGGATAGGGATATGTACTTCTCCATGTTATTGGGTATACAGTTGATGTCTCCCTCTACCTTGCTTATGCCTTACATTAGGAGATGGGAGTCATAGCCCCTCAGGTTATGGAAGACCACGGGGATGGGGGTTGTCTTGGGGCTCAGCCTAAGGTTTAGGTTGCAGGCGTTGTGGGCTGGCCCTCTGTACTTGCCGGTTATATGGCAGTGGTCACGGACCCGGTCGATGAGTAGTGGTTTGCTACAGACGTGGCATTGGGTTGCGGTCTTGTGGACTCTTTGGTCCTCCCTGGTCATCCGCATGGGAACTGGCTTGGAAAGAACTGATTTGATCTTTTTTCCTCCTCTTGCTGTAGGGCTTTGAGGAACGGCATCGCTTCCCCTGTAGACTGCTGGGGGCGAGGTCTTTCCATCACACCGTACCACTATGTAGCCTGATGTTCTTGGGTCTTCTGGGTGTTGCTCTTTTCTGGATTGAGGGCTGGCCCCGAGAGCTTCACTGTGAGCGCCTCAAAGTCAGCGTAGATGACGTAGGGGGCCGGGAGTTGCTTTTGCCAGTTCTGGAAGGATAGGATGTTTTCCCCTCCTCTAGCATGTCTACCCGCACGGCTGTTTGGCCGACCCCTGCACACTCTGGCTTGTGGGCCTGGAGCAGGGCCGAGGGGGTGTAGCCATGGAGGCAGCGTTCGCAGAATAATTTGCGGCACTCATGTTTCGTCTGGTCGTAGAGTAGGCGGTTCAGGTTTTTGATCCAGCTGTAATGGCATACTCCATCCTTCTCGGTCAGCATGAGGTTTATACAGTTGCCGGGGTGCTTGCTGATTCGGTGGACCATGACAGCTTTCCCATCCCAGCCCAATATATTCAGGCCTAGGTCAAGAGCCTTTTTGATTTTTTCGGCGTGGGAGACGGGGATTGTGTACGCCACACCTGAGCCTTTTAGCTTATCTAGGAGCCACTGGAAGTTGTATTTTGATGGCCTCTGGGGTGTTTTTGGCAGCTGGGTACAGTGCGGCTATAATAGCCCATAGTATGCAGAAGTAGTCCCAGTTCTTTACGTTTATGATGGTCTCTTCGTTTGCCAGTGGTGGTGGTAGAGGGAGGTAGGAGCCGTCTTTGAGTGCTTAATACTTGGCGATGTCGATCCAGATGGTTTCTACCGCCTCAAAGACCCACCCAGAATCTAGGTTAACCCACTTCTCCAGCATCTCCTGGATTTGGGGGCCGGCTTGGTCTATCGCAGAGTTAATGTCTTTTTTGCCTAGAACCGTTTCCTGCTTGTTTCGTAGGACTGGCTCTGTGTACTCTGTGACACCATCTTTGTCGGTCTTGTAGAGACTTAGTTTGAGTGGGAGCTGGGTTTTGAGGCCACCTTGCCGGTTCAGCTCCTCTGCCAGAACTTTACGAACCTTGGGTCAGGAGGTCAGGAGGTCTGGGGCGTAAGGGGTGGGTCTTGGGAACGTTCATGACCCAGCCTCGCAGTTGGTTACTGATGGCCCGCTTGGTTCTCCTGAATTTGAGGCGGGGAGTGGGAACTGGTCTGAGGCTTGTTCGGGGAACTGGGACCGGCCTTACGCGGGGGAGTGGTTTCCTGGAGGTGGGCCTGGGGTGTGGGGCCGGTGCTTTCACTACTTCAGACCAGAGTCGGTGGGATGGAGTCCGCGGAGGGGCTGGGTCACGGTCCGCCATGGTTGTCATTCTTGCGTACATCTCCTTGTACGTCCTGTCGAAGACGTTTTTCTTTATGAGAGCCGCGAGGGTGACCTTCGTCCGTGGATAGGGTGGCAGGGCCTGGCCGTGGATTTCAGCATAGTCGGTTTGAGACTGTTTCGCGCGTATGTGGTGGGGCGTCATTACTCTAATGTTTTATTAATTCAAAAGGGGGTACTAATGACACAAAATCAAGTCGCGACGAAATACCCACCTATGACTAGTGACGTGCTAGGTGGTGGTTCCTTGTGTCCTGCGACTCGTGGCTCCCTAATCCTGCGATTTCGTCGTTACTTCATTTTGTGTCATTTGTACTCTGCGACTCATGGCTTCCCCTAACCCTGCGACTCACAGCCTACTGATAAGGTCGCAGCTTTAATCCTTGGTCAGCCCTTGTCAGCTCTTGAGAACTTAGTCCCCGAAACGAATAGTTGAAGTGGGTTAATTATGCTCTGAAGTGGGGGATTCCTTATCGTCGGTGGGTGGGGTCTCTATTTGAGAGGGTGGGGGTGGGGGGGGGGGGGGGGGGGTAGGGGGCTGCTCAAACCACCATTGCCTATGCTACTGTATGCGCACGTAAACCACAACATATAGACGGGGTAGATT
This sequence comes from Urechis unicinctus, assembly GCA_034190875.2. NCBI lineage: Eukaryota > Metazoa > Annelida > Polychaeta > Xenopneusta > Urechidae > Urechis > Urechis unicinctus. The sequence continues at coordinate 8,721,007 of CM067352.1, read as the reverse complement.
TGCTGGATGTAGAAGTTGCTGCGTGCGAACTCAGTGTATATAGCTCACATACTGCAATAAATGTACATCACCACGAATGCTGAGAAAAGAGTACAGGGTCATAAATATGCAACTGAAAATATATTCCGCTATTTATTCTGCTTTATATAGTGTAAGACTTATTTTACTTGATCATTATTGGCAACCAGAATATTCTAACAACACCGACAGTGATATCATCAAAGAAAAACGCGGCTATATGCGGGTCTTCTTCTAGCTTGTCACACTGTGGTCACCGGACTAGAAAATCATACTGAGGGGGATTTGAACTGGCATAGAAACTGCATAGTGGTTCAGATATATATTTATATCGCGATCGGCTAGTCCGTGGCCAACAACGCCGATGATAATTGTCAGATCTCTCAACAATAACATCAATATAGTTGGTTTTATGGAAAATGAATGCTGCAAACAACGAATTGCTTGTCTGGCTGAGTTAGGACTGTTGTTTAGCCAGTTAGATATATAAATCCGACTAGTTATGTACTTTGTGGAAATGCTCAATCAAAGTGATAGAGTCTAAGCTACATCTGTCCTGACACGGCGCATTGAGCAAATGCCAATCACATGAAGTTCCATCGGTAGCTTGCGATGAGTCCTTTCATATCATATCATACTGTCAATGACGATCTGCAATGCATTACCTGTTCTGAAAGCAATGCGTTATGGTACCCTAGCTGGCTAGATATAAAATAATCGTAATGCGAATGTTAACGATACACATTTGCTTAGCATTTAGTCCGTTTGTACGTATTTACTTCAACAAATGCAACACCTCTTCCGTCTGTTTTGAATTTTATCAAATTTCCTCAATCACAAAGTGGCATTTTAGCAAACAGCGCGTAGCAAACAGCGCCGATGATAATTGTCAGATCCCTAAACAATACCGAGAGAGGTTGTTCTAAAATGGATGCAACAAACAATGTATTGCATTTATGGCTGAGTTAGGACTGTCGTTCAAGCGCAATAGATACCAATATCCGATTTGTTTTTTGAGGCGAAAATGCATAATCAAGTTTTATGTGCCCTGACACGGCGCATGGCATTCAAAGTAGGTTTTATTGCATTATGAGATTTACAAGGGGAAATGGCGATGACAGCTGTCATATTATTTTAGACTGTAAAAGATGAATTGTTATGTACCATCCTATCTGAAATCAATGCGCAAGGCAAATGCTAACGATACACCTATACTGAGCATTTCTGGGTGAATGGCAATGTATAACACCATGTGCACGTGGTTGCTTACTCAATTGATGATCACCCATAGCAGTGTTCTGTTTAGATTTTCAGTTGATGGCCGACACGCCACACATCCTACTTTTCACGACGTGCCTTGACTTATCACCAATAATGTATCATGTTATGTCCGGCATTCTTCCTTTGATATAAAATGATCTGACATATAATAGTTCACAGTTGTGAATGAGAGCATGTGCATATATATATATATATATATATATATATATATATAGATATATATAGAGAGATATATATATAGAGATAGATATATATATATATAGATATAGATATATATATATATATATATATATATATATATCTATATCTATAGATATATATATATACATATATATAATATATATATATATATATATATATATATATATATATATATATATATATATTTATATATACATATATATATTTCCTCTCAAACCGCTTACAACGAGTCCGTGCTGAAGGCAGGTATTCTGAAACACACCAACTAACATGTTGTGCGCCACAAGGATCAGTCCTAGGGCCATTATTATTTACTGCCTACCGATTTTCTTGTCCACGCATTCATATCGTATCGGCTTGATTACTGCAATTCGCTGTTATATGGAGCCCATTCGTACCTTATAGCAAGATGGCAACACACCGAAAATACGGCCGCCATCTTGTTGCAAATGGAAAGCACGGGGATAACATTCAGCACATCATGCGTACCCTTCATTGGCTTCCTGCGGAAAAACGTATTGTATACAACATTCTTCTACTCACCTTTAAGGCTATTATTAGAACCGCACCAAGCTGCCTACAGGAACTTACTGCTCAACACCCACCTGCAAGGGATCTTAGATCTATGGACAAGTATCTGCTTCAAGTCCCTAAATCCGCATATATGCCTCCATACGGTGCCAGAGCGTTTAGTAATGCCGCACCAAGATTCTGGGACGCGCTTCCTATCGATATTTCTTTTTAGTCAACGCTATGACAATTAACTGCCTGCTTAACCGCCTGGAAACAGGCGCTATAGAAATGCCATATATGCTTTTGTATATATATATATATATATATATATATATATATATATATATATATATATATATATATATATATATATATATATATATATATATATAATATATATATATATATATATATATATATATATATATATATATATATATATATATATATATATATATATATATATATATATACTCACAATTGCAACCATTTTGGACAATATCGACAAAACCGACCATTTTGGGTCATTCGATTATTTCGCTTTTTGGAGCTCAAATTATGTGATATCACGGATGCAAAACATTATACATCTGCCTTGTACAGCTTTCAGTTAATATATTCATTCAAAACTTATTTTAGAAGATTATAAAAATCCTAGGCCAAAATGGTTGTACCAAAATAGTCATGATAGTTTTGTCATGGAAAAAACCAACCATTTTGGAACTTTTTTATAAAACCAACCATTTTGGCCTTTTTATATAACCAACCATTTTGACCATTTTACATATCTACCCATATTGGCGATTAGAATAAACAAATGAGCCGACCAGCCCTTTTTGCCTTCCGATATTACCAACATTTATTATCCCAACCAACCTACTACTGACAGACCATCATTTATACAACCTTGGGTTACAAAGCTTAGTCAATGAAAAAGCTTAGGTCAATGAAACCATAAACGACTTAAATTTAATTCCTACACACAAGCTTGCACAAAGTATTGCGCGTTTTTAGGTCTTTCGGGAACCGAAAGAAACTTTTTTCGATTTCGCATTGTTTAAACATAATTCGAACTGTACATTCACAATATTCAACGAGCCATGAAGAAAAAAGTGAAGTTAAATTATCGGCGCGATTCCACGAAATGCTGACGCAATGTCTTGCTCCGAAAAGTTCCGAACCTTGCCGAGCGGCAGGTGTACCGGTCGAACGGAGAAAATATGCATTAAAGTCACCTATTTTAAGGAAGGGAGTTCTTCAACGTACCCGTTATTAATTTGGTTACAAGTATATACTTAGGTACTGCGAGTTTTAACAAGAATTAGTGATACCTAACATTCTGAAGATTGTCGTCTCTAATATTGGAGCACGGACGATTCCAAGTCAAAAATGCACGTAGGTCATATATTTTAACGTATTTATATTCTGATTCATGGATAATTAAACTGCCATCATTGAAGTAATTGCTGTAACTATTATACATTTCGATTGCTCTGGGCAGATTAATGTTATTTAACCACTCTGAACACTGTAATTTGTCTGTCAACGATGTCGGACAACATCCCTCGTCCCTTGAATCGGGAGAGTCCAAACAGCTGTCACTATTTATCTCCGTGCGACATGACGACAGTTTTGCCACACTTGGCCAAAGTTGCATAATCCGCTTAAATTTGGTGCAACAAAACCAGAAGGTGTAATCTTAAATCAGTTCCAATTAAATGAAAGAAGAAGTGTTTATATATAGTAAATGAAAGGCGAATAAGATATGGTAATTTGAGAGAAAATGACTTTCGACTGAAGCTATTTGGGTGTTTCCCAAATCGGTCGCGTTGACAGGCTTCTGTGAAGTTCTGATCAGCTAGCTAGCTATACACTGAATGACACGGACCAGTGGAGGCAGCATCACATAGCGTTATGAACCCATTCCTCGCTCTTATATTATATGGTTCAATAATTTATTTTCGAATTGTTAAATATTAACTGCAATAATGCAAACCAAAGTTTAGGCAACAGGACACAAAGTATGTGCATGTCATATAATGATGTGTCCAATTGCATATGTTCATGCATCTATTCACAATTTGCTTCATCAAGTGTCAAACTGACCTCCAATTGATTAATTGTGCATTCTTTATTACATGTTTTATCTGTTCATCATTGTCTTGCCTTACATTATATTTATTTTGAGAATTAAACTGAATCCCATCTTTTAGTGTGAACGATATAAATCCCCTCAGGACACCATGATTAAAACATGGATTAAACAATCTTTAAGCTTTAAATATATCATCTTTATTCAGTTTGCCACATAATAACATGTAGTAACAAAATGAAAAAAAAGGTCAGGAGTAGGCAGAGGATGAATTTAATTTGTTGATGATTAAACTTTGATTGCTGTTCACTTGCCTATCTAGGGTCACTTAAATTCTACAAAAAATGTATCCACAATAAAGGCATTCAGAGTTGATTCAGCTAAATAAATTGACTTAACGGACTGAATGTATTGACCTCATAAGGGTTAACAATATAAGGAAATCAATTATCAGGATATCATTATCAAGCAAAGCATATCTACAGATAAATTTTAACATGATCAGCAGGAACTTTGACAACAGTGTCTTATGTTGCACTATCAGTAATAACTTTCAATCGGGCCAGTCTTGGTGGGTTTCCATTAGGACACAATTGGTGAATCCATACAACAGCTTGTCCCTATGATTCAGCTAAAGATGATTCTCCTGCTGTGCCCCAGCTATAGTTGCACATTCTGTTACACACACAAAGTTAACTTGTCAAACTGCCAATCAGTCTTATATCATAAGAACTAAAGGAAGTCTATGTAAAACATTACACAACATTAATTCTTACCAACCTGATAAGGTTGAGTATCAATACAACATGTCACATGAATCAATCTCTTGTAATTAAGTAAAGGAAGTAAAAACTAATCCCTCTCGTGTGGCAGAAACTGAATCTACATTTGAATATAAACTAATAGAATATTGGTAAAACACATCATAAGCCTGATATTATCAATATGCACTGCAATTATAACCAATAACAAACCGCCCACCCATCAATAATTAATGTTATCTTCATTCATTGACCACTGGTGGCAACTTTAACATTCTCTTTCTGGGTATCCAGATAACAGGCATTGACTAGTGACCACCAGGAAGGTTGCTATGGAGCTTAGCATTGATAAATATACTAGAATTCAATGCTTGACTGCTCCCCTAGGTTGGCTATGGTGCACTTCCTTCTGTCACTTAATAAAATGGTGTCTCATCCACATAAGCCAGCTCTCTTCACCCTTAACCCGAGGTCACATTTACAATTGTACACATCTGAAAATCAGTATATAGTGAATATGAGGACATACATATCTGATGTTCATCTGGAGTTGATTATGTGACAAAGCCAGATGTTCAGAATAAGTCTACAGCCCATAGAGCTTAGTTCAGTCATCAGTAACAGGGCTGGAACTTAACTAAAATGGCCACCCGTCCTGACCTGTCCTGGTGACGGGTGGCCATTTTACATGTTAACTGGCCTAAAGAAATACTACCCCTCCAAACAAAAATGATGCCATGTTAGGAGAACCCCAGGTCGGTGACATACTGGGCTGGTGACAAGAACCCCAGGTCAGTGTAATGACTGGCTGGTAATAAAAAGAACCCCAAGTCTGTGTCATGCTGGGCTGGCGATGAGGAGGTGATATGAATTGCAGATAAATACAGAGCAGATTAGGTGTACAACAATGAGACACTATACACAGGTGCATACATCATAACTGCAAGACCATCAATCAGGACCAGGTGGAGCTTAACAGTCATACTGGGTAAACAGAACTTCTGATAAAAAACTTCTACATTAACAGATTGTTGAAGCCATACCCCACACACAACAAATACAGATAATACTCATTGTTTCGGTCATTTTGGTCATTCTGATGGTTTTAACAAAAATTACATTTAGACATAATATGTCTTTTTAAGCCCCAGTGATTGATATATCTCAACGGAATATGATAAACAAGAGAAGCCAAAACATTGATGAAGCCACAACATTGATGAAGCCACAACATTGACGAAGTCACGAAATTGGTGAAGCCACAGTATTGGTGAAGCCACAGTATTGGTGAAGCCACAATATTGGTGAAGCCACAGTATTGTTGAAGCCACAATATTGGTGAAGCCACAATATTGATGAAGTTTTAATATTGCTGAAGCCACAATATTGGTGAAGTCACAACACAGCTAAAGCCACAACATTGGTGAAGCCACAGCCAAAATATTGGTAAAGCCACAACACTGGTGACGCGACAACATTGGTGAAGCCAAAATTTGGATGAAGGGATAACATTGATGAAGCTACAACATTGGTGAAGCCAAAATATTGATGCAGCCACAACATTGGTAACTCCTCAACACTTGTGAAGCCAAATATTGATGAAGCCACAGTATTGGAGAAGCCACAGTATAGGTAAAGGCCACAATATTGATGGAGCCACAGTATTAGTGAAGCCACAACATTGGTGAAGCCACAATATTGATTGACTGTCACAATATTGATGAAGCCACAATATCATTGAATCCACAACACTGGTGAGGCCACAACAATGTTGAAGCTAAAATATTGTTGAAGTCACAACATTGGTTAAAACAAAAAACACTGGTAGAGCCACAACTTTGGTGATGCCACATTATTTGTGAGGCCACAATATTGGTAAAGCCACACAACTTGTGAAGCCACAACATTGGTGAAGCCAAAATATTTATGGAGACACAACACTGGCCACCACAGTATTGGTGAAGCCACAGTATTGGTGAAGCCACAGTATTTGTGAAGCCTCAATATTGGTAAGGCCACAACACTGGTGAAGCCACAACATTGGTGAAGCCATAATATTGATGAAGCTACAGTATTGGAGAAGCCACAGAATTGGTAAAGCCACAATATTGATGAAGCCACAATATTGGTGAAGCCAAAGTATTAGTGAAGCCACAATATTGGTGAAGCCAAAGTATTGGTGAAGCCACAACATTGGTGAAGCCACAGTATTGGTGAAGCCACAATATTGATGTCACAATATTGATGAAGCCACATTAGCCACAACACTGGTGAAGCCACAACACTGTTGAAGCCAAGAAATTGATGAAGCCACAGTATTGGTGAAGCCACAATATTGGTTAAGTCACGATATTGATGATGCCACAGTATTGGAAAAGCCACAGATGTGTAAAGCCACAATATTGATGAAGTCACAATATTGGTGAAGCCACAGTATTAATAGAGCCACAACATTGGTGAAGCCAAAGTATTGGTGAAGCCACAATATTGATGTCACAATATTGATGAAGCCACAATATCATTGAATCCATAACACTGGTGAGGCCACAACAATGTTGAAGCTAAAATGTTATGAAGCCATAGCATTGGTGATGCCACAGTATTTGTAAAGCAACAATATTGGTAAAGCCACAATATTGGTGAAGTCACAATATTGATGAAGCCACAATATCATTAAATCCACAACACCGATGAAGCCGCAACAATGTTGAAGCCGAAATATTAATGTAGCCACAGTATTGGTGAAGCAACAACATTAGTGAAAACACAACACTGGTGAAGCCACATTGGTGATGCCACAGTATTTGCGAAGCCACAATAATGGTAAAGCCACAACACTGGTGAAGCCACAACATTGGTGAAGCCAAAATATTGATGAAGCAACAGTATTGGTGAAGCCACAACATTGGTGAAAACACAACACTGGTGAAGCCACAACATTGGTGATGCCACAGTATTTGTGAAGCCTCAATATTGGTAAAGCCACAACACTGGTGAAGCCACAACACTGGTGAAGCCAAAATATTGATGAAGCCACAGAATTGGTGAAGCCACAACATTGGTGAAAACACAACACTAGTGAAGCCACAACATTGGTGATGCCACAGTATTTGTGAAGCCTCAATATTGGTAAAGCCACAACACTGGTTAAGTCATAACATTGGTGAAACTACAATATTGATGAAGCCACAATATTATTGAAGCCACAGTATTTGTGAAGCCACAATATTGGTGAAGCCACAATATTGTAAAGCCACAAAACTGATGAAACCACAATATTGATGAACTTGTGAATTTACCATTAACATAAAATTTGTTTTCATGGTGGTTAAGCACATGGACCTTAATATTGCACATGCAACTCATTATGTAGAATAGTGAGGAGGTCATGTGGCTTCATCTACATTACTGTCAGTAATGAAGATGAAGCCACATGACCTCCTCACTATTCTTATCTTTAACTATTCATTTATATCAAATCACCAAATGTCATGAAATGAAAAGACTAAAGAATATTTCTCTTCACTTAGCAAGAGCCTAGTGGCCCTACAGCAAGACATGGCTCCATTTGATATGAGGAGGTGTCTTGCAGAGATAGATGAGCATAATTGAGATGTTTGGACAGCTGATACTGTTGCCCATCTTGAAAAAATAAATTTCCTAAATTGGGCAGATTAACCAACACAGAGGATATTAATCTCCAATATGATTCAATTGAGATACTGGGTCAATAATATTAAACCCAGAACAGGAGGTAAAGCAGTTAATCACTACCAGATTGTGAGTGCTGCTGAGCAAAATGTCATCACAAACACCTAGTCAATCTCACTGCCTAACAATAAAGACAGAAGACCTATGGCTATTGAACTCTGCTGCTTTTGACAGCATTTAATCATAGCTTTAATAGTATATCTTTGTATTTAATGACACACCAGGGCTGAATAATAACTCCCAAACCCACTTGTCTAGCAACAATAGTCCATCCCCAAGTATGCAAAAAGTTTTAGCATTTAAGCCTATTTATTTAAGTTATTAAGAAATGATTCACCCTAACACCCATGAGCTAATAATAACATAGCTACATTTTCCTGGAACAAGCAATTTTAATTTGCTCTTATTTAGCAAGTCAGAGGTCAAGAGCCATAAAGCTATGAGTTAAAGTTTGCAAGATTTGGTCAATGTGAAGTTGCAAGCTTGCATTATAAGAAAACGTGCCATCAAGAATTATTCCCCATTGAGTAAATCACTCAGGAACAAAAGGTCATGCAGCCCTGATATTTACTTTGTAAGTGATCATCAATATAAGAGTGGTTCATGTTTAATTTGAGACAGGTATTCCCTATTTGGTTAACATAGCTAAGAAATATTTTTTAAATAATGTCACAATCAATATATGAGTGACTTACATTATTAAGAAAATGTGACACCAAAATGTTTACAAGCAGACAGATTGACAGGGCAAAACTGTACTGTGTCATGTGTGATTTGGGATTTCAGATATGCTTAATACCCCTATCAACACTAGATCAGATGCACAGCTTTTAAGACTAACTGACAGATGACCATGGCATTTATAGCTTATACATGACATATTCAAATGATGTGATTGTACTATTACATTGAACATTTGACAACAATTTTACTACCAATATTGATGTGGCAGATACCCTGACAAAAGAGGCTCTGGACTTCAAAAAACCCACATAGGTTCTAATTATTTGGCAAGCCACTGTTGAACTTGGCTGGCAGCTAAAACTAGCACAGTTTGTTTTGGATAGCTATTATTGAGATACAGATAGGATCATTCTCCTGACTTATTGATAACAAAAGTTGTGACTATCATATAACACATAATCAAACTTATAGGAATGTAATAAAGAATTCATGTTTTAGTGTATTACAATGATACATAATATTAGCAGATCATGCTATTTCCAAGTACTTTAGAAGGTAGGTAGGTTAAAGGTCACATTACTGATGCAAGTAAGTATATTATTCAAGAATGTTGAAAGCAAATTATCAATCTTCAACCTTTGAAAAAACATTGAAAGAGTAACCCCACCCCACTAACACACTACCACCAGAGTAGTTATAACTTATATGGTGTACTATGACACTAGACTAGGGGTGGCTAATGTCATAGTCCACCATACAACATTGTTAGTTACAGGGCATAAAGTCTGAAGTCTGTTTGGGTTATTGTGATACCGGAGCGGATTAGGCAATGTTTACATCTGACAGATGACAGCAAAAGCCAGCAATAGTCGATACGTTTAATGAACGTTAGGAAATACATTAAAAAAAAATCATTGGTAATCGATAGATCTATCCAACCAAACTGCAGGCATCTAGTCACATTAACATGGTATCTGGGTATTGTTGGCCCTTGGAATGGTGTTCGTGATCGGAAAGTGTGAGTGTGAACGGGTAGAGGCTAGAGCCCACGTGCGGAACTGCCCGGTGAAGCTCGCTAACCACTGTAAACTACGGGTATTTCGTAATTTGTCGTACATGAAATTTCTTTCCGCAACAATAACGTTCATTGTTACATGAATGATATTCAATCTATAAACGTTAGAATCATACTGACCGAGCGAGAATCACATGGAAACAGTGCGTGTAAAATTGTCATGGCTGACCGATCGTCTTGTTTATGTTCGCTCGTGTACCGGAAATTGCACGAGGTATGGCAGGCTGGAATAGTTACAATCCCAAAATATACCTTCAGATTGAGCCCGCGGGTGCGTTAGTGGGAACATTTGGATTTTACGACACGAGCAAACTGATAACACAGAACAATCTTTTTAATTAATCACTTGATAAAAACAGTCCGTTGATACGATATGCTTTCATTGATTACTCGAAACTTTACACATCATAGATCGAAAAAACCGGTATTTCATTTCAGTGAGATTCTCAATACATTTTAAATGCTGATCTGCTTCTAGAATTCCCAGCTTAAGTACTACATTTGTTCTTATTTATCTAAATTAAACATTATCAGACGGATATGTACTGAGAAAAAAACACCCAAAATGAGTTGACAAAGACTTACAACCACGGATTTCCCAGTAAAATCGCCATTTTTTTATATCCGTCAGTAAAGATATTTGAGCGTGTGCCGCCCGTTATCCTTTAATCTGCTGATTTATATATTCATTCAAAATTTGTATGTTTTTCATTTCAAGCGATAATTTAAAACAAAGAATTGTTCATTGAAGTTAAAAGTCACACAAATCATGAATATAAGTTTGGAGCAAATATACATCGAACAAAAGCCATATAATGACCGATTATTCAACATGGCCAAAATGGTCGTTTTGGCCAAAATGTAAATTCAGGCAAATGCATTTAACGCCAAGAAAAAGTGGATAGTTATCCCGAATAATAAGATTCCAACCTTAGGAGGAGTAGAAGCAAATAAAGTTACGATTTTGTGAGGAAGCGCAGCCGTGTAAGCCTATGGGATGACGCTGACTATTTTGGCCCATGATCATCGGCCAAAATGTAAGTATGGGCCAAGATGGTAGGTGAATTGTACCAAATGGTCGGACTTTATAAATATATATATATGTGACTATATATATATGACTATATATATATATATATTTGACTATATATATATGTCTATATATATATATATATATATATATATATATATATATGTATATATATACATACATATATGTATGTATATATTTGTATAAATATATATATATGTATATATATATTTATGTTCATTATATGTGTATATTTATGTAAATATATGCCACTCTTGGTGAGTTGTGGAGACAATGACATCATTCAAGGTTCCTTTGATTACTACTATTTCTCTATGCTGCGCCATTAATAATTTTAGCCAGGAACAATCTCTAAGGAGCATGTGTCTGCTACGTGACATTGAACAAAATAGTAAGGCTCAAAGATAAATTTCAGCTAGTTTCGCCAATTTCTCGGTCGTCCCTGTATAGGAGATGGATGATCAGGGTAGTAGTTAAATTTCATTTCCGTTGTCTAATTACCATTCATCCGGATGAAGTAATTGAAAACTGTTTCCACCATGTGTAGATAATCATTCAACGAAATCCTTTGATTGCCACTGAGGTGAATTGAATTTGAAGCACTACATGATAGTGTTCTATTCAGAGGTCGCCAGCGCAAACACAATGGCGACGCCAAATCTTTTTTGCTACCTAATTACTTGCATTTACTGAACAATAGTAAGGTGATTAACCTTAATGGATAAGTGGTAAAGACAGCGCCTAAAGGTTACTTGAAGCAAACCAAAATCTGACATCATCGCTGCCTTCGCACTATATAATGTGCCGTTGCCAAGAGATCGGCTATTAACGAATCATAGCAATCGTATGTTGTTGAAAATAATTACCATCACTGGCGATGTACTTAATATATAAATGCTTGCCATTAGACAAGGTTGATCAAGTTCCGAATTCATCATTTCCTCAAAACAATATCTAATTTCGAACAAACACCAACGACTTCAATTAAATCCGGGAAGACCTACACACCGAGTGGACAGCCATGATGTGAATCTTTCATCCAAATCGGTCATGTTCCTGGGATTCAAACAATTGCTGCTCTTGCCGGATGTGTTGTGTTGTGTTGAGTCCAGGCGACTGCTAGGATAAAAGATAAAAAATGGAATCTGTTAGTGTTATCTGTTTGACTCCGTCAAGGTTCGGGACTTTTGATCTCGCAGTTGTTATATTGTTAGCTAAATTGGCCCATAACACTGACTAATAAGCAGTTTTAAGAGATGAGTCGCGTTTCAAGGCTAGCGCTGTTGTGTGCCAAATTGGTTTGTGATACGCTTATTTCGCAATGTCAGTCGGCATATAGTTTTGGCACGGTAACCTTGATCCGTCTAGTAGACGAGACCATTGGATAAAAGAATAGGTGTACCAATTATTTGTCCACATGGTTGGCGTTCTTTTCTCGGCTCGCTTGTGTAGCTGTGGTTCTCAAGATAAATTACTCGACATTGCATTTCTAAATTGAAAGGATTAAGAAATATGCCCTGGGAAGATGTGTTAATCCCTGAAAGTTACATAAAACTCATATCGCGTTAATGCTATGCCTCAATGCCTCTTCAAAATGCTTTGTTAGTCCGTTCTTAATCAGTTGTGAAGCAAATGACAGATAATTTTCGTTCCTTGATTACTCGGTTACAACAAGTCATGCAACAAGAATTTATTATTGTAGTATTATTATTTGTTGACTTGATTTTATGTTGAAGATAGAACAGTAGATTAATCATCGGCCAGTCTTGTATCTTATATGAATCACCTGCTGTGTTCAAAGCTAGGTCCCTTGTGGTATATAAATAAGTAGTATAGCACGAAGAGGGTTCTGGGCCAGCCCGCATATCTGCACTATTCCCCCTTTAACAACTTATACAAGATTTGTGCTTACCCTATACGGGTCCGAATTCGTCATGCTAGTTTGTAGGTAAACTAGTGTGCCCATAGACTAAGGGGTCTATGACTATCTTGCCTTCTATTTTGTAGCCTGTCTTGGTCTTGGTGGTGGCTTTACACCTGTACGGATATATTTAGCCCTGGGATCTCCTATATGGTATTTGCGTTTTGCCTGCGGATAGACGAACCTTTTTGAACACCTTCTAGATCACTTTCTAATAGCACAGTTTTTTCCCCCATAGTATATATTTTAAACAGTTGCACTACCTCAACAGTGCGTCTTTCACAAGCTCGTGTGATACTTGCTAAGATGCTCCTCCAGGCGTTCCACTCGCTCCATAAGATCATCGTTTTTAACCTCCAGATCTCTCACCATGTCCTTCAGTTCCACAAGGTAATCGTTATCACTCAATTCCAGATCTATTAT